>CM035163.1:108343946-108401737 GCA_020205615.1 Panax quinquefolius
TTTCAATTTTTAACAATTGTCACATTAAAATTTTTCTCCATCTATATCCACATAAAATCAATATTTTTCTCATCATATGAATCAATAATTAATTATTCACAAATAATATTACAGAATCACAATATTGACAACCGCACGCCTCACAGGAAAGAGGGGCTTTCCAATAAGAATTTCTTCTTCTTCTGCAGCAATTAGGTGACCAAACCTCTCCTTAGATGTAACTTTCTAGATATTGCCAATAATGTTATCTAATAATATTATTCAGATAATATGAATTATTGCTCGATAATGAAAAAATAATGTGTAATGACAATTATTGAAACAACAAAGAATATAAAATATCAACGCAAAGAATTATTAAATCAATAAAATATCAATAAGAATTCATCGTAACCATTATTGAGTAGTGCTTTCTTACATAAGAATCAATAATTGGTACAATACTGCAGTAATACTTCTTGTGTTTTAACCACCGGGTATTTTAACGAAGATAATTAGTTGGTAACCACGCCAAGTATTTTTTAAACCACTTATATTTGTCGTTTTCTTCATCCAATCGCTTTAGTTATGGGGCCCACACATGGTCAGCGCCATCGTACAAATATTCCCCGACAAGATTTAATATTCCACGACCAAACGAATATTCCCAATAACAATGAATATTTTATAACCACTTGCTTATTTTGAAATATTTACGTATTTTACCCTAACTATCCACATTAATCAAATCAACCCTTACTATTTTAAAATAATAAATAGAGAAAATTAAATTTCATTAATAATAAGTTGGGGTCTTACAATAATAATAATAATACTAAATACTAATCCTTGCAAAATATTAGCAACTAGACTCAGGTGCTTGGGTGGTCATTGGATCAATATTTCAAACTGGAGATCTTGGGTTCGAATTTGTTCATCAACATATTTTTTGGGATAAAGTTCAATATTCACCACGTCAGCCCACCACACACACACACACACACACACACACACACACACACACACACATATATATATATATATATATATATATATATATATGTCAATTAATCAACAACGAAGGATATTTCTTTCACAAATTTTAAAAAAATATTCACTAATTTAAGTGCTAGGATTCAACGAAGGTATGGTCGTAATCTTCAACAGCTCGAGTCAATGTCTTTGGCGCATAATACGTTCATTCTAGGTGAAGAAATATTTAAGGGTTTTAGAAATGAGTTTTGTACTGGGGTCAATACAAAATTTGATTTCACGCTCTAGGGTTATGCTAAGTAGTCTTCAAAGAATACATCAGGAAATTTATTAACGATAGAAAAAAAACCGTGACTCTCATCCAAGACTTGGATAGCACGTCACATTGATACCTATCAACTTGCCACCGTTATTCACGACGCCCCCCCTATGGATATTCTGGCTTCGATGTATTCCAAGACTTGGAAGTCCCAGCGAAAGGCTCAGGGCTCTTTACTTATGGCTTGATATGACAGTGATTAACTTTAGTGGTTTGGTTGCTTGAATTCGCATAACATGTTGGTTTGGAATATGAAAGCTAACAACCTTACGAAAAGCATGATGAGTAGTTAACTAATCGATTCCTAAAATCACATCAAAGGTAAGTATTTTCAAAGAGATAAGATCGACGGGTAACGTGAAAGTGTCGATTTGAATCAACAAGATTTATAAACAGTGGAGGTAACAAAGGTTTCTACTAATGAATTTTCAACCAATAAGTCAAAGTTTAATTTCTCCAGAGTTAAATTTAAACGTTGAACGCAAGCAAGAGAGATAGAAGAATGGGTAGAACCGGTATCTAATAAGGTATAAACTTCGCAAGAATTTATAATTAACTAACCCGTGCTAACTTCGTCCGGGTTACTCGCTTTTTGAGAAGTCACAAAAAATGCTCTTCCTGAAACCATCGACTTTGTTTTGTCCGTATCCACCTTTGGTGCCACCGTCCTAGTTGGACTTGATTTCGCTACAGGACAAAATCGAGCTATGTGACCATCTTTTCCACAACTAAAACATACCTTGGAAGGCTGTGAACAGTTTGGACTTATGTGTCCCTCCTCTCCGCATTTGTAGCATATAACTGGCCGTCTTTCTCCTCCCCTAGAATTTGTTGCTGGTGTTGGTGCTGCCGCCAACGTCTTCCCATCATCGTTAAATCTTCTCTTCTTGAATTTTCCACTTCTATTATCTTGGCCATGATTACCACCGAAGTGGTTACCATTCTTGGCATGATAATTTCCCCCACGATGGTTATCATTGTTTCGATGGTCGTTACCACTGGTACGATTATTATCCTGTTGTTGGTCGTTGCCTTTTGGTTATGCTGACTCATTATCGCGCTCCAATAACTGAGTCATATTCACAATATCTGAATATAAACAAAGTTTGTGAGAAATGAGGTATTGACGTATTTCGGGTTTCAAACCTCTTAGAAACATTCGCGTCATTCGCTCCTCATTATCAACTAAATGGGATGCAAACCGGGATAACTCCATAAATTTAGCCTCGTATTGCGACACAGTCATATTATTTTACCCCAACTTGATAAACTCCACCTCATTCATGTGACGAATACTTTCAGAAAGGTACTTGTCGTTGAATAGCTTTTGGAACTTCTCCCAAGACATTTTGAGTGCGGCAGGTTGTGTACGCTTTATAGATTCCCACCAGTAATCTGCCTCTGCTCGCAACATGAAGGTGGCAAAGGGAACCTTTTTCTCCTTGGAGCATCCCAAGACATCAAATATCTTGTTGATCTACTTTATCCACGTCTCTGCCTTAAGTGGTTTTGGCTCTCCAAAAAACTCTGGTGGTCCCAACTCCTTGATTTCCTTAGCGGTGACCATCCGAGAGTTGTCAGTGTTTCCACCTCCATTTTGGACAAAAGCCGCTCTCGCCTGATGTTGCATGAATTACATAAAGCCTCTGAACATCCCATCGTTCACCATTTCATCGGTGTTATTGTTTACACGAGGATTATTGTCTTCCTATTGCAATTACCCTGGGTATTGATCGTTGGTGACTCAACGGTCTCATGTGCTTCATTGCTTATCTCAACATTTTCGGATGTCATTTTCAAATACTGCTACAAAACAAGGGTTAATTAATATATCACATATTATCCCTATACTCTGTCCGACCAATTAAATACCAAATAAACTTAGGTAGGTCATACTAGCGAAGGAATTCCCCGTCTCTCCCCTCCTAGTTCTTGTCTCACATCTCAGCCAGAGATCATATCCCTAAGCTTTGATACCAAATGTAACGCCCCCAAAATAGGTATACATCACCCATCTTGAGTCACCAAATACATGGTATAGAATACAAATACAAACTTAATTATACAACCATCGTGTAATATACGACAAAACATAGCTGATAGTTTAAACAGGAATATTGCCTTCTAGACAATATCCACTCTCAAATAGAGTCCTCATTACATTTATTGTCACACTATTTTATAAAATAGTGAGGACTACTAATACACCATCTTGTACCATCACTCCGTTCCCCGACTAGTCCTGGCTACGTTCTCATTTCCTAAAGAGAACAATGAAAGCAAAAGGGTGAGCTCAACTAGCCTAGTAAGAAATATTATGACTAAGATAATGCAGAATAAATTATCATTAGTCTTCAACAATGTTAAATTGATAAAATACAATAGACATCATGTTTAACTACAGCGGAATAAGCAATCCATTAGAAGAGTCAAGTAGAGCATGATATCTACTATCTTCTATGATTTAAAATGTTTTCATCAATTTTTATCGCTCAGACTCAGCTTAATAAATAAACCACATCATCGAATCATCCCTGCACTATGGGCCAAGGATATTCATTAAATTATCAATGGTCATGATTATACTGAATAATCCCTGGTCATAATCATACCAAAAACTATCCATCAATGCACTACAGGCCACTGAGGACTTTTTCTACATCATTTATAACATTACAGGTCATGATTATACCGAATGATCCCTGGTCATAATCATATCGAGTTCATCTATGCACGTAAGCCAAAGATGACTTTCATCACAATATAAGCATGAGGATGATGACAATGACATAATAATTCAATAAAACAAGTTCAAGAATAAATTTTTAAGATTTATAAGTTAATTTATCCTGAAATCAATAACGTCTAAATTATCAACATGATACAACTTTGTGGAGTAAAATTCAAGAATGCTCAGAAGAATATTTCCATGAAAAGATACTAGATGAAGTGCAAATATCTATGATATTCTACTAATTTCATGGAGTATAGAAGTCAAAACATTAACCAACTGAGTATAATAGAATATATGAAACTGCAAATGGATTTTCGTTCGCCATGCAGTAATCCACATAGACAGATCATTTCCACAATTTAATAAGGAATGAATACGAAGGATCATTCACCATGCATGTGGTAATCTGTTGCCTCTTTTTTAGTTCTAACAAAAGAGCTCTAACTCATGCAAGCTTACATGTGTCAACAAGTAATACCGAGTAAGTAGAGTATCGTCCCACAGAGAAAGTTACTAAATCAAATTATTATGCATCAACTCTATCATTATTTTTATATGCTTAAACTAATAAATATGATTATGATTGAAAAATACTTTAAAATCAAATAACAACTAAAATAAGAATAATAATGAAATAAATCAAATATGAAAATAATGGGATCCTAACTTCATTTAATAATTCATCTAATTACCACCATCATGCAAGATTGTTCACATATCACAGGAAAGTAGCCAAAAGAACTAATGTAGACATAATCATTTTTCAAGGCATTATGACCTACTTACACAACATCCACATGCAATAGACACCATGTAATCATCAATATAACCAAAATCACTATATGTCTATGTGAAATTGCAACTATATTGAATTTAAGCACAAGCACTTATTTAACTCATAAGGTGAAACAGTATATGTCTATCTGATTCACGAAATACAAAGCTACACAAAACAGCCCCATATACGCATGCTATCATGATTACAATCCATACCCGCATGTTGTTTTTCAATTCCATACAAGTAACTAAATCGAATGGTGATCAATCATTCATGCATGCAAATCAACCATGATAGAAATCCCTTATGATATGTAAAATAGTCCAGCAAGCATCACTACAACAAAAAGGCTTATCAGCGACCACCTATCAGCGACCGCACTCGGTCACAGATAGCTATCTGCGACCGAGTGCGGTCGCTGATAGTCATCGCATAAAATCTGGTCGTTGGGATGCACATCAGCGACCACTATTAGCGACCGAGATATTTGCGACCGCTATGAGCTACCGAAATGACAAATCCGGTCATTGAAATTTGAATGAGTCAAGATGGTCCAGGCCAAAGCTAACGTGGTCCACGTCGTCACCATTATCAATGACCGTCTCATGATCACGACGATCTCGTATCGCTAATAACGTTCAATGACGAAAGATGCGGTCGATATGAAAAAAAATTACTGACCAGATTTTTTGCTATTTTGCGAATTCCCAAAAACTCATGCACTGCTTTCTACCGCTTTATCCCAACACACATACACACCAAGATAAACAACATACAAAAACAATATAAACATCCATCGTCCACCAACACATACACCAAACTAGTATATAAACCTTTAAAAACCAATATGATTTGAATAAATATAATAACATTTCAAAACTTGTTTAAGTAACATATATACAAACATCCAAATAATGAATATACAATTACAAGGTTATGTCAAGCGTCATCCCCTCCTTGATCACCCTGTAATTAACAAAATAATAAAACAAATTACAAATATAATAAATATGTTGATACTGGTATATATTACGATAATACATACAACAAATTGATTTTATACCTCGTCGCCATCCCCATACGACCGCCCAGTATCTTTAGAAGATTTCGATCTTGACATATAGCTCTCACACAACATCAAATTTGAGTATGAACAATCGGATGATCGTGAAGATCGGGTAGTATGAACATCATGATATTACAAATTTCAAGATGTTATTAGAGTCATATTTGATTACATGTATATATGACAATAAACATGACAGTGATATAAACATGTATATATATGAATATAAAATGACAATAAACAAAAGTTGCATTTAAATAGTTTAGTACATAAACATGACAGTGATATAAACAAGTATATATATGAATATAAAATGATAATAAACAAAAGTTGCATTTAAATAGTTTAGTACATAAACATGACAATGATATAAAAAACATGTATTGCTAAACATACATTTCATGAGTTCAAGTGTCAATGTCTGATTCAGAATCATCTTGTATACGTGTTGCAGATTCATAACCATCATCTTCTTGATTACGTGTCGATTCATTGATAACTCTTCCTCCTCAATGATCAATGTCATCCGACACAAAGTATTGACTCAGGATCTAATTCATGTGGTTCATCTCCACCATCTAACTGGATTACTTCATTGTCGTCCTCCACATTTATTATAGTCCGACTATGAAGCATCCGCTTCTTGGTAAATCTCCCATCAACTAATTCTACACAACTACGCACGGGAGTATAAATTACAACTTGCCAATCAGAAGGCGGTCTATCCCTTTTCCTAACAGGACTAGGAGTGTAGTATACTTGTCTTTGTTTGAGTTGGTAAAATAAATGGTTCGTTGGAGTACGCAGTACTATGGAGGTCAATATCGACGATTCCATGTCCACAACACGTATCCCTTTTTTACGAATCAAACCAACGGCACTTGAACAAGTGAATATGACCCCCGTACGTGCCCTTGTACGACAACTCTACGATTTCCTCCAACTCCCCATAAAAGGCACGACCAAGCTCATTGTAACAATCTCCTTGGACACACACTCCAGAGTTCGTTGTTCTTTTACCACGCCCATATGCCTTTGTGTGAAATTCACAACCATTTATTTTGTAACCATTGTTTTGAATTGATCCTTATGCGGTCCCATAGCTAGGACTTGTACATTAGCTAAATCGTTGATCCTCTACACAAAGCCTACAAAAACTCCATCTTATTAAATGAAGTCATAGTTAACATATGGAGTATATATATTATATATATATACACTACGTGCTTAAAATTGAACTTACTTTGTCCTTTAGCCAAAGTGCAAAGTTTTTATCCCGATTGATTTAAATATCTTTATCAGTTATGTTGGCATGCTTCACTTTTAACTCGTCATCGTACAATCTATACCATGTTATAAACATTAACATATTGGAATAAATTTTCAACTTAAAAGATAAAATATCAAGTTTACATGTGTACCTCACAAATTCGTCAATCTCCTCGCAATTGAGAAGAATGTAAGTATGTGCGGCATGTAATTCTTGCTCAGAGAGGAATATGCGCTTCCCTTTTCCATAAGCACGGCCCGATAGACCAAATACAGAGAGCCGACCATTTAGTTCAACATTTCGCCCATCATCATGTCTTGATACTCGATTGGCCTTTGTCAAGACTTCGTCTGGAAAATAGTCTGAGACAAACGTAGATATCTCATCAAAACTGTATGCCTCGCATATCGACCCCTCGACATAAGCTCTATTCTTCACCTTCCTCTTAAGGTTTCTCATCACCCTCTCAAAAGGGTACATCCATCTATATTGAATCGGACCCCAACACGAGCTTCATAGGAAGATGGATTTGCAAATGCTCCATGGAGTCAAAAAAACCGGTGGGAATATTTTTCCGGTTTACACGTGATCTCTATGATGTTCTTCTCAAGTACAAACATGTCCTTCTCATTCAATGATTTTGAACACAAGTCTTTGAAGAAACGACTAAGATCCGTCAAAGCATCCCATATTGGTTTATCAAGCGATCCCGAAATGCTATAGGCATGAGTCTCTCCATGAACACACACGATGGTCATGACTCTTCATCCCTTGCAATTTCCCACCCAGTATCACACCTTGCAATGTTTTACGCATATCCATCTGGTAGTTTCAGAGACTTAACCCATGTGCACACATCTTCAACTTGCTTTTTGGACAATGTGTACCTTGCATGCGGTTTGACAATCTTACCATTAGGAGATTTATAAAGTTCTAATCCAGGACGCTTACAAATATCTTTCATGTCCAAACGTGCCTTATCGTTATCTTTTGTCTTCCCCGTAACATTCATCACAGTGTTAAACACATTGTCAAACACATTCTTCTCAATATGCATCACATCTAGATTATGATGAATCAAATTTGTAGACCAATAAGGCAATTCCCAAAAGATGCTTCTCCGAACCCAGTTATGAGATTCACCAAACCCATTGATTATGTTTGTCGCATCAACCTTACCAAATGGGATAACCGGCAATCTCATCACACGATCTCGCATCTCCGTTCCCGACAATCGCGGTGCGGCATATATCATTATCTACTTTCCCTTTCCTGAAGTGTTCTCTATTTCTTCAAACGGGTGATCTACCGGTAAGAACCGACGATGACAGTCAAACCAACAAGGCTTTCGACCTTTTGATAAATTAAACGACTTTGTATGCTCCATACAATACGGACAAGCCAACTTCCCGTGTGTACTCCATCCAGCTAACATACCATAAGCTGGGAAGTCACTTATAGTCCACATAACCGCTGCCCTAAGGTTGAAATTTGATTTCGTTGCAACATCCCAAGTCTGTACTCCATCCTCCCACAATACCTTTAACTCATCTATAAGAGGTCTCAAGTAAACATCTAAGTTCTTTCTAGGACTCTTAGGACCAGGAATCACGAGTGAAAGAAATAAGTATGGATGTTTCATACACATCCAAGGAGGCAAGTTGTACGGAGTAACAATCACGAAGCCAACATGTAGTACGGAACAAATTGAGTGGCCAAACGGATTGAAACCATCTGGTGGACAATCCAAGCCTCACATTTCTAGGTTCCAATGCAAATTCGGGATGTGCTAAGTTGAAATCTTTCCAAGCACGCCCATCTCATGGATGATTTAGTTCTCCTTCTTTAGTGGAGATTTCGCGATGCCAACTCATATGTTCAAATGATCTTGAAGACATGTACAATCTTTTTAGTCGATGTGTTATTGGAAAATACCTTAGAATCTTAAATCGGTATACTTGATTTTTTTGTAGTCACACCCTCTTTATTAGGCCTAAACCGATCATGATCGCAAAACGTGCACCTTGTCATCTGCTCATTTTCCTTATAAAACAACATGCGATCGTTGGGACATGCATCGATCTTTTGGTATCCAAGACCCAACTTCTTCACCATTTTCTTACAAAAGTAATAGTTACTGGGTAATTTCTCACCGTCAGCAACATACTCTTAATTGCCTTCAAGAGCGACTCAAAAACACTCATGGCTCATGTTGTGATCACCTTGATGTTAAGTAATGTCGCCCACCGCAGACAATGTAGTGTGTTTTGGTGCAACCATGCCACAATGGCTTTGCTACCCTCGCCTAACAACTTAAAGAAGTCTTTGGCATCATAATTCATAGGTTGCTCTCTCGCCTTGCTCCCAATCAAAATCGCCCTGCAATATCATGGACCATTTCATTCATACGATGAGTACTACTCTTGCTCAATTGTGTACTTGTGTAATGCCACCATCTCTTCTCTCGCCCATGTGCCCACCAAAGATTCTTCGTAATTTCTCATGAATCCGAAAACAAGTAAATGATAGTTTACCATGTCTCATCCCATATAATTTACATTCTTACACTTTAAACATGGACATCGATTCATGCGACTTACCATTCATACATTTTGGGTGACTATACGCATACTCCAAAAACACTTGGCAACCAAATTTAAATTCAATCAGAAGACTTATCTGGGCACTTGACTTTCGTCGTGCCATCCAACTACGGTCTAAATAGAGGTCCATGATTCCACGGTACCTACTACAGACAACATTATAAATGTTAACATATGACTTGAGCATACTTATAACCATATGACTTGAGCATACTTATAACCATATGACTTGAGCATACTTGTAAGCATGCATATGATTAACATTTAAGCATACTTCTAAGCATATGACTTAAGCATACTTGTAACCATATGACTTGAGCATACTTGTAAGCATATGATTAACATTTAAGCATACTTGTAAGCATATGACTTGAGCATACTTGTAAGCATATGATTAACATTTAAGCATACTTGTAAGCATATGACTTGAGAGCATATGACTTGAGAGCATATGACTTAATGAATGAATGCAAATTAAAGCAGTATAAGAAACTTTAAATGTTATTAAATTTAGTATGAGAAACTAAGTAAATGCTACGTAAGTGTTAAATGTTAAATAAGTGAATACGTAACTTTAATAGTGTTTTTATTGTTTTTATAGCTTTATTCTTGTATACATAAGTGTTAAATACCCTTGTTTTTCTGTTATAGCCAAAACAGTCTCTTTATTGACTAAGTGTGTCTAGTTACCTTCTTTGTTGCACTAACAGTTCCTTAAGCATCGTCTATTTTGGCTTAATGTTTCCTAAATAGCTTAGCAGATGCTAATGTACCAAGCTTGGCTTTGCCTCGTGAGGCTTAGCTAAGCTTGGCGTAACCTCTCAGTGGCCTCATGACCCCAAGCCCAAATTTCATCGCCTCTAACATCCCTTAATAGGCTCTAGTGGATCACCAATAGGCTCGTTAATAGTATAAATGTTCGCAACTACCCCGACCAATAAAATTTTTTTGCGAGTCTCCCTATAATATGGACTAGCCACATGCACGACGGCATGTATATACTGATCATTTCTAGCACCCAAGACACAAACCAAGAGTCCACATAGATTTATCTTGCATAAGTATAAGTAATGCTAAGAAAAGCCTAACTATTAACCATAGATCATCTTGAATAAATATAGTTCTCATATAGCTTAGATTTGACTATAATTTCATAAATGATTCACATGTAGGCAAAAGAAACCTTTAGGCATTCAAACAACTTTAAAATTATGATAATAAAAGGTACTTTAGGCATGATTAAGTACTAAATTATACTAACAAATCCCCAAGCCTTCCATTATAAATATTATTACATCAAATAATTGTTATAAATATCAATACCTATAATATGATGGCTATACAAATAAACCGAAAATAAAAGAAGAAATAGAGCAAACAAACTTCTTCGACGTAGAGTCTCAAAGATATAAACTGTTGTGTTGAGGATACACTTTTTGAAAGCCCCTTCCCTAGAACCTCTTTATACGCAAATTACAAAAGACATAAATCGAGATTGACGTTATAATGCAATTGACTCAACTAAATCGCAAATGAACACATAATGATAATATCGTAAATGATAACAATTGAAAAGTTTCATTGAATAATACCACGAGATTCCTAATCGCTAAAATATTCCCAATGCTTCCTTCCAATATCTATTTGAACAATACCTCAAATCAAACTATTCCAATCTAGCATACATATCAATCAAAACATTACCAATAAGCTAATTTTTTATATATAGGAACAAATAACACAATCAATGTAACCAATTCCATAACATCCTATTCAATTTCCAACCGATTAATTAGAGCAACCCCAATTCATATCTAAGTCAAACAAACCAAAAGTTCAAGCACCAATAATAACAAAAATGAAAAAAAATTAGGCTATGTTTCATAATAATAGCTTTATTTTATAAATTTTAAAATAAACTTTAATTAGTTCATTGTCATTAGTTGCCTTTTTAATCTTAATTAAGGCATATTCATTTTTGATTTAGGGTTTGTCTAAACCACATTCAATTAACAAATTAACAAGGTTTCTAGTAGATTTTAAGCGGGTTACCTTTATAGAGGCGGTGGCAGGTGGTAGGAGGCGGAGGCGGCGGCGGCGGCACGGCACGAACTTCTTCTCCTTCTTCTCCTTCTTCTCTTCTCCCCCTTTTCTCCCTCTTCTCTCTATTTCTCTGCGTTCTATGTCGAAATCTTTCAGTAATCGATAACATTTAGTTTTATCAATGATCACATCGCCGCCGATCGCTTGCGTCATTGATTTTTAATGACATGGACTTATCAAATGATCGTATGCAATCGGCCGATTTCAAGTGGTCGATAAAAAATTAGGC
Source organism: Panax quinquefolius (assembly GCA_020205615.1). NCBI lineage: Eukaryota > Viridiplantae > Streptophyta > Magnoliopsida > Apiales > Araliaceae > Panax > Panax quinquefolius. The sequence goes on from CM035163.1 coordinate 108,356,021, forward strand.
GCCAACATTTCCAAACCAAAATTTTGGTGGCAAATTTATACTTATGATCGATCGGCGACATTACACGTCTGATCATTGTTAAAACATTAACAACTAGATTACGTTTGATCATAGATGATCATTCACTATGATTAATATCGGTGATCGATGGTACTGGTCACCCGATACTATTAGTCGCTGATAGACCTTTTTCATGTAGTGCATGCAATTAAACTACATATTAAAATCTGTTAGAATCCCATAATGGAGTTTAGTTCATGACTGAACCAAAAGCCATCATGGGATAAAAGCAAAACATGGATGATAAGCAAACAATTGAAAGAGAAGGGATAGAATCGATCAAACCCAATTGCTGGTTATAATCCAATAGTAACGTTCAATTCCGCATTAAAATCCAGCATAAGAGCAATAGTTTTCCACAGTGATTGAAATCCAATAGAAGAAAATAGAAAATATTGAGTTTATGGCTTAGTTCTACGTTGGAATTTCTCTCAGAGTGTAAACCCTAGTTGCCAATATGAAAACACATAAAAACTACTGAATGATACGTCTGACACTAGTCAGAATTGTTTTTAATTAATTACAACTCTCATAAATAAAAATTAAGACAAAACATTTCAAAGAACTTCACCATCGTCTGCGCGGTAGCCGCTTATTTTCCTTTGTAATCCTCGCTTTCGCCAAGCGCCGTGTGTGTCAAGTTTGTGTAATCCGAGTGATCGCGTAAGGCGCGCGCAGTAAGCTTTATAGTCGTCGCAAGATCTGCAACTTGAGTTCGGTTCTGCTGCCATCTTGATTTGTTCTCACTGCTTCATTCCTTTTATGCTGCTTATTCTTTTGTTCATCAATACTTAGTCTCCTTGCTCCACTTGATCCTCACACCATGCATCCATTAGCCTCATGCCATCTAATCATAAAATTATGCCATATCCTGCACTTTTACACCAAAGGAGTTCTCAATACATGCAATGCAAAATAACATGAAATGCAACTAAAAACCCACTAAAATGTACTTGAGATGGGAATAGTTCGCGTGAATTGATATCAATAAGTAGGCATAAAACCCACTTATCAAATACCCCCAAACTCGAACTGTTGCTTGCCCTCAAGCAATGCATACTAAAACACAGCAATGAAAATGCAACTACACTACTATGCAACTAACTTATGATGCAAACTAGTCTCACATTGTTCCAGCTCTAACAGAATTCTAGTCCAAAATGCCTCAACGAATTATCCAGATTCAAGAATACAAATTCAAACCAAACCATAGGCATAATATCATTCACTCAGATAATTCATAAAATGCTATAGAGATGCTGTGTGTGTGTGTGTTGTGTTCACCAAAACTTGATTTAAGCAAAGAATACACATGCTAAAATGCTCAAAACAGAAAATTAAAGTCTAAAACAAGACTCATGTATACTTATGCAACGAAAACTGTTCCAACATATCAAAACAAACTAAAGTTCAACAATGGGCTTAACTGCTTTATTGCTACTCACGAGGGCAATTTTCTCTCTTTCCCGCGGTGTTTATTGCTATATTTTTTTTTCTTCATTTCATTTTTTTTCACATGACTGTGCAATGCCTTATTCAATTAGACAACACTGCTACCCCTTAGAGAGCTTTCAACCAACGACTCCCAGACCATGAAAGACTTTAGGGCGCTAGGTGTAGAGACAATCCCCTCAGGCGTACTTACTCAAGTAGACAGGGTCCTGAAATAAGACTAGCCACGTTATTGCTATTTGTTTTTTTATATATAGCATACCCATGTTTTCCCAAAGTTTGAATGTTAATGTTTTGCAAGTCTACATCCATGTTCCACATATTTCTCTTTGTAAAACTACATATTCTATCGAGCAATGCAACACATCATTCTTATGCCTACAAGTGATTGTGAACACATCCGTGCAAACCAAAAGCATTTACATAGCAACATGAATTTCATTATGTAAAACATTATAACTAGGTTCATGTTATCCAACATACTCAAAAATCTTTCAAAATTCACTATCATCATCGGCTAGAAAAAATTTCCATAAAGCTAGACCTTGTGAGACATGCACGACACATAAAATACAACGAAATATTTACTAACACAAGCAATAATAACTGAACTTAAAAATTTTCTGCAAAATTTTATTATGCACAACGTAAACTAAACATGCACAACTATATGAAAATTTAAACTAAATATGCAAAACTAAATGCAAATACTAAATGAACTATACTACTACTCCAATACCCCCAAACTTATAGTATTCAATGTCCCAGTAAATGAAGGTAAAGGGTAAAAGAAAACTCCCCAAATGATTAGTAGCACCACCCTCTTTGGGTGGTGAATCTGGTGGTGGATATAACACAAATATCCCGAACTGAGGCCACTCTAGCATCGTTCTTTGCTATGCAAATGCCTCTGCCAAGGACCTCGTGAGACCAGTAGTAAACTCTGAAAAATTGTCATACATGGCGTCGACTTTATGCTCCAACCTTCGGAGCTGTCGATCCCCAGTAGCAAAGGGAACTTGAGTTGACGGGCCTGCTTCATTTGTCTGAGAGGGTTGCTGTGATGGCTCTAGGAATGTGGGCTGGAGGATAAATCCTCTTCCTCGCGGGTGTGGTACGCCTCCTGCCCAATCCTCGAATTTCGCAATGGTGGCATGAGTGATATCCTGGCTCGGGTTTTGCATTTGTTCGTTGCCCCAGTGGCATTCCTAATGAGCACATAACATAGCTACCATTGACGTGTGTGGAATGCTCACAGTAGTGCTTCCCCGCAGATATCGCAACATATTCTAATGGATGAGATGGCCAACATCAATTTATTTTCTGGTGATTATGCCCCACAGAATAATTTCCCTCTCCATTGTTATTTCATTCTGATGCGATGACGGTACTAATTTAGCACAAATGAACAAATTCCATGCCTTTGCATATCGATTCAGGGCGGCTGCTGGGAATATGCGAGGCTGGTTCGTGCCGGCTTTGTAGGTCCATTTCGTGCCAGGCACGCACAACTCAGCAATAACCACTTCAAAGTCCGTTTCTCTGTGTGCCCCTGTGACCCAATTAGCCGACCCTGTTGGTGGTGTATCATTAAGTCTGAAAATGGCTCTGATGGCGGGGGGTCTGTAATCGATTTCAAAATCGTGAACCATAGATATACCGCTCTTGGTGACTTTGGCATTGGCGTAGAACTCTCGGACTATGCTCATCGGAATAGGCATAGGAGTGACAGTCAATCCACCCCAGCCTCTTTCGCGGATCATGTCACATAAATGACCATCTTGCCCCTCCGGTTTTAATCCCCTTTCTTTCACGAATGTTTTAGCTACAATTCAGTAGTATTCCTGTTGGGCTTCCAATCACAGAAATTTGTTGTGATCGACAATATCCTCCCCTTGACTGCCAGAGGAAGATGAAGAAGAAGATGAAATGGAGCGAGCGCGCTTAGGACCTATTTGCAATGGATAGAGAAGATGAAACTTTGCTTGAGACAAAGTGATAGCAGAAGCTTGGATTTTTCCCACACTGATTTCGCACAACCCTCTCTTGAAACCCTAGTTTATATCAGTGGATGAGAGCGTGGGTCTGAGCTTTGAATGTGGAGAGAATTGTGGGTAGGTGATGAGAGATTGATGGCTTTCAGTTATAACTGGTGGAGAGGAAGATGAGGAAATGTGTGTTTATGGGAGAGCAAGTGATTGTGCTTCTATTATGATTTCAAATGAGAGCCCAAATAGTCCCCAACACATTTTTAAAACTTTTAAAAATTTTCTCTGTCCGTTGCCGATCACGGCCGCGCGTCCTGGCAGTGAAATTCGTGTGCGGACGCGCGAGAGATGAGTGTTGAGGCGCTTGTTTGGACCGCCTAGGCGGTTGTCACATACATGGGCTATCGACTTTCAAAGCGTGGTATGCCGCAATTTCTCAAGTCAGTTCAAGGCGCTAGCCACGTCCACTCATTCCTCATACCGCCAATTTTACTCCCATACTGCATATCAGTGATGATTGCAATTGAAGATACCTACATGGACATGAATGCACACTGTTAAGGCATGAATTAATGAGCAACATGAATGACTAAATAAACTCTATCCTACTTCAAACACCTCTCAATGCAAATTTAGCTACACACTCAATTATGCAAAACATATAAACTATCAAAAATTAAATAGAGATGAACTAACTACAACAACCTAAATTGACTAAATAAAAATAAAATAGAGATAGAAATAATGGGTAGCCTCCCATCAAGCGCTAAGTTATAGTCAATTAGCTTGATGGTCTCTGAATCTCACGTCAAAGAAAGAATTGAGGTGACTTTCTGCCTGTCCACCTCACCCCTCACATTAATGTCTCCAGCTTTCGTCAATGGCTTGACCTCCAATTCTGAATTTTCACTAGTTACACACCTCAACGGTTCATAGTTCACCAAATTCTGTACCTCATCATTTAAGACCCGATCCACTAAATCAACCCGGAAACATTCTTCTTCATCTGTTGGGAACTTCATTGCCTTGAAGACGTTAAAGGTAACCTCCTGATCATATACATGCATTATGAGTTCCCCTTTTTGCACATCTATCAAAGTCCTGCCTGTGGCTAAGAATGGTCTCCCCAGTACGATTGGTATGCTTTTATCTTCCTCATAATCCAAAATGATGAAGTCAGCCGGAAAGATAAATTTGTCCACTTTCATCAACACATCTTCAACAATTCCTCGTGGATACGTAATGGATTTGTCAGCTAATTGCAAAGAAATGTTTGTCGGCCTTGGAGCCGACAATCCCAATTGATTGAATACTGACAAGGGCATCAAATTGATACTTTCCCCAAGATCACATAAACACTTACTGAAACTCATCTTCCCAATTGTGCATGGAATTGTGAAACTGCCCGGATCCTTCAAATTTGGAGGTAATTTCTGCTGAAGCGTGGCACTAAATTCCTCTATTAAGGCCACTGTCTCAAACTCATCTAATCTCCTCTTCCTTGACAATATACCCTTCATAAACTTGCATAGCTTGGCATTTGTTCCAATGCCTCGGCAAAAGGTATGTTGATTTCCAGCTTTTTAAAGACCTCCAAAAATTTGCTGAACTGCTTTTCTTCCTTCTTCTTATTTAACCTATGCGGATACGGAACCCGAGGGTGAACTGGTGGTACCGTACTCTTAAGCTTCTCCTCTAAACTTGCTTTATCTTTCTCGACCTGCTGCGACTCAGATTCTTCCAGATTTTCTTTCTCATCAGTCAACTGCTCTGCCTCGTGCACCCGCGCGGCCTCCTCAATATAACAAGGCGCGGGCTCGTGACTCTCAGTACCTGCAATGTTTTTCCCAGACCTCAAGGTGATCGCTTGACACTGTTCCTTCCCGTCTCTTAGTGGATTTGTCTCTGTATTACTTGGCAATGAACCTTGGGGCCTGTTGTTAAGCATGCTCGCCATTTGCCCCATTTGAGTCTCCAAATTCTTAATAGCCACTGCTTGGCTCTTGATCATCACCTCCGTGTTTGCTATGTACTTCAACATCATCTCCTCCCTTTCTGATTTCTTTTCTTGCTGAGGTGCAGCTGGAGTGTGGTGTTGTTGTTGTTGAGAAAATCTCGGCGGAAATGGTGGTTTTGTGTAAACCGTGGTCATACCGGTGAGATCGAAATTGTTTATTCAAATTGGCCGATTCTCACTGATTCCTTGGTTATTTGACCAACTGAAGTTTGGATGATTGCGGTTGTTGGGGTTGTATGTGTTCTGAAACTGTCCTTGGTCTTTCCTATAATTGCTCATATACTGTACCGACTCCGAGCTGATGGCACATTGATCTGTCGAGTGTGACCCCACACAAATCTCACATACGAAGGCAACTGTTTTAACTTTGCTCTCTGCTATTGTATCTATCTTCTTTGCCACAACTGCCATCTGTGTCGACAACTGCGTAATATCATCCACCTCCAACAAACCTGTAACCTTGGGCTATGGCATCCGAGATGTAGGATTTTGAAAGTCATTTGCTGCCATAGTCTCGATAAGGTTATAGGCCTCTTCATAGCTCTTTGCCCATAATGCCCCTCCTGCAGCTGCATCTACAATAGGTCTCAACTGCCATCCCAATCCATTATAAAATGTGTTAATCACCATCCAATCTGGCATACCATGGTGTGGACACTTCCTTAGCATCTCTTTATATCTCTCCCATGCTTCATATAAGGACTCACCCTGTTGTTGCTCAAACTGAGAAATAACTATCCTCATCTTCGTAGTCTTGGCCATTGGGAAAAACTTGGCTAAGAATTTCTGTGCTAAGTCCTCCCATATACTGATTGACCCTGACGGCAAAGAATACAGCCAACTTCTCGCCTTATCCCTCAATGATAATGGGAATAGCCTACGTCTGATAGCATCCTCCTTCACACCATTGTATCTGAATGTATCACAAATCTCAATAAAACTTAATAGGTGTTAATTCGGATCATCCGTAGCAGCACCCCCAAACTGTACCGAATCCTGCACCATCTGAATAGTGTCTGGTTTAATCTCGAAAGTATTCACTTCTATTGCCGGTCTGACTATACTAGACTGAAGTCCATTAATATTCGGCATGGAATAGTCTCTTAGAGCCTTGTGCTCCTCTCTTTGCTCTACTCTTTGTTCTTCTGCCATGTAAGATATAGTACCTTCTAACCGTGCTTGCAAATTTCTCTGCACACTTGCTTTCCAACCTCTTCCGTTAATATTATCCTGCGCTGGTATTAACTTGGAATTAGATGATCGCGTGTGCATAAAAATCTACAAGTACCTGAAACTAAAAACAAAAAAAAATAGAAATGAGATAAGATTAGATTTGTCTAAGCATACAATATAGCTTAAAATTGAAGATAATTATTTAAATTTAAACGCCTTTCCCCGGCAACGGCGCCAAAAACTTGTTGCCTCTTTTTTAGTTCTAACAAAAGAGCTCTAACTCATGCAAGCATATATGCGTCAACAAGTAATACATAGTAAGTAGAGTATCGTCCCACAGAGAAAGTTGCTAAATCAAATTATTATGCATCAAACTATTTTTATATGCTTAAACTAATAAATATGATTATGATTGAAAACTACTTTAAAATCAAATAACAACTAAAATAAGAATAATAATGAAATAAATCAAATCTAGAAATAATGGGATCCTAACTTCATTTAATAATTCATCTAATTACCACCATTATGCAAGATTGTTCACATATCACAGGAAAATAGACAAGAGCACTAATGTAGACATAATCATTTTTCAATGTATTATGACCTACTTACACAACATCCAAATGCAATAGACACCATGTAATCATCAATATAACCAAAATCACTATATGTCTATGTGAAATTACAACTATATTGAATTTAAACACAAGCCCTTATTTAACTCATACGGTGAAACAATATATGTCTATCTGATTCACGAAATACAAAGCTACACAAGACAACCCCATATACGCATGCTATCATAATTACAATCCATACCCGCATGTTGTTTTTTAATTCCATAAAAGTAACTAAATCGAATGGTGATCAATCATTCATGCATGCAAATCAACCATGATAGAAATCCCTTATGATATATAATATAGTCCAGCAGTCAAGCATGCAAATAAACTATATATTAAAATCCGTTAGAATCCCATAATGGAGTTTAGTTCATGCCTGAACCAAAAGCCATCATGGGATCAAAGCAAAATATGGATGATAAGCAAACAATTGAAAGGGAAGGGATATAATCGATCAAACCCAATTGCTGATTATAATCCAATAGTAACGTTCAATTCCACATTAAAATCCAGCATAAGAGCAATAGTTTTCCATAGTGATTGAAATCCAATAGAAGAAAATAGAAAATATCAAGTTTGTGGCTTAGTTCTACGTTGGAATTTCTCTCAGAGTGTAAACCCTAGTTGCCAATATGAAAACATGTAAAAACTACTGAATGATACGTCTGACACCAGGCAGAATTCTTTTTAATTAATTACAACTCTCAAAAATAAAAATTAAGACAAAACATTTCTGCGGCTTCGAGTTATCGCCTTGGTCTTGTGATCTTCCTTTGTAATCCTCATATTTGGCGCTTACGTGTATCAAGTCAAGTCTGTAATTGAGTGATCGCGCGGCTACCGCCTAAGCTATATAGCTGTATATAGCCGCTGCGCGACTTCTGCAACTTGAGTTCTGGTTCTGCTGCTCATTCCTTTCATGCTTCTCATTCTTTTGTCCATCAATACTTAGTCTCCTTGCTCCACTTGATCCTCACACCATGCATCCATTAGCCTCATGCCATCTAATCACCAAATTATGCCATATCCTGCACTTTTACACCAAAGGAGTTCTCAATACATGCAATGCAAAATAACATGAAATGCAACTAAAAACACACTAAAATGTACTTGAGATGATCATAGTTCACGTGAATTGATATTAATAAGTAGGCATAAAACCCACTTATCATAATCTACATAGACAGGTTATTCCAACAGAATAATAAAGAATGGAATAACAGAAGAATTCACCAGGCATGCGATAGACCGCACATACAGGTTATTCCCAACCGAATAATAAAGAATGGAACCATGTCATGCGTAAATCGGATAGACATGATATTTTAACATAATAATAAAGAATGGAACTAGGTCATGCATAATCCGCACAGACAGGATATTCCAACAGAATAAATAAGAATGGAATCAGGTCATGCGTAATTCGCAAAGACAGGATATTCTAACAGAATAATAAATAATGGAATAACAACAGAATTCACCAGGCAGGCGATAGACCGCATAGACAGGTTATTCCAATAGAATAATAAAGAATGGAATAACATAAGAATTTCACCATGTATGCGGTACTTCGCATAGACAGGTTATTCCAACATAATAATACAGAATTGAATAACAACCCTTACGAGTATTGAAAGAAAATAACTCTCTTCATGAATACGAAAGAATAATACCCCTTACCTTAGAAGAAACTGAATATTGGAATAGTGAGGTAGCAGACTTCTCTTCTTCTTTCTCTCTATAATTTCTCTCTATAATAATTGCTCTAAAGCTTTAGTGAATTGGTGAGAAATGAAGGAAGAATGAGCTTTTATTTATAGGAAAATATAGTTTTGATAATTGCACATTTTGGGGCTCGAAATATTACAATATAATACCTTCAACTTTTCTTTCATTTTTAATTTAGTCCTGCAAATACTATCAAACTTGCACCACCTCCCCCAATAGTAAATCATGTGAATTGATAGTTCATTCATGTGACTCAATAGTATAATCATGTGAAAAAACTAATTACAGTATAATACCTTCAACTATACCTCCATCTTTAATTTAGTCATGCAAGTATTATCAATCTTACACCAACTCCCATAATAGTAAATGAATGTGAATCAATAGTAGACACATGTGAACAAATAGTTATATGCATGTGAATTAATAGCAATTAATTGCCCATTTATCCGATTAATTACCCGATAACTTCCAGACATCAATTATTATCGAAATAAATGTCGATTTCCACTAACACTAATAATTCCCACCCAATGGAACTATCAATTTCATCTTTAATCAACACGAACTTATTCATCATTAATATTATAACTCATAATATTTAACAACCAGGTCGTTCCCAGGAAAGAGGGGGCTTTTTAATAAGGATTTCTCCCTATTAGCGCGCAATTAGGTGACCAAACCTCTCATTGAAAGAACTTCTAGACATTGTCAATATTGTAAATAATAATATGAATAATTTTGTCATCTCAATTATTGATTTAATAATATATAATATTATGCAGATGATACTGTGATAATAATTGAATCAATAATATGAGAGATATGATGCAGCAATTACTGTAGCAATAATTGAGTATAACTTAGTGACTTCTCACGTAAGCATCAATAATCAATACCATGTGCTACTATGCAACCACGCGTATTACTGTACTTTTACTACTGGATAGTTCAACAGTTTAATGGTAAAACTTCCGCCGTTATTTTTATAAAAAGATAATTATGTCATTTTCTAACTACGACAATACTTTCGTTGTGGGGTCCACCAATGATTGTGCCGTCGTTCGAATATTCCCTGTTAAAACGAATATTTCCCAACCAATCGAATATTATATAACCACTTGCTTACTTTGCAAAATTTGAAAATATTACCCACAACTATAACATTATATTATATCCACACCACAATATTCAAAAATATATTTCGAGAGAAATTAATCATTATTCATAATAGTTAGGGTATTACATTTATTGTATAAACAAATTATGTTTATATCTTCCGCAATAGTTATAGAATGATTGTACCAGATCCGTGGTGATTTGGGACCCAGATTTGGGGTCGTCACAATATTTATGACAATATTATTATTATTCCGCTCAAAGAAATTGTATGGTGAAGCACTGAATTCGAGTTTCAAGTACCTGAATTTGGGGGCGTCACAGGTTGGTATCAGAGCTTTAAGGTTAGAAACCATAGGTGGGGGTAGACCTTAGGCTATAAACCTAGAGTAGAGGAAAATGTTGAAAGTACAAATAACCAATATAGAGTTTAAAAGAGATGAATCAAATAAATTCATCGTCAAACAAAAATAAAAGATAACTTAAATAAAACTATTATTTGGTGTGTATATACACTATATGCTAATCAAGATAATTTATGTGTAGATGTTGGGAGGAAAAGGATTAGGATACCCTAAGATCGTAAAGGAGCCAATCTCCATAACCAAGCCAATATCAAAGCCAATAGCTGAAATAGAGGCTCACGTTGAAGATAACCTTGATGAGGTGATCATTTTGGAAAATATATTACCGGACCCAGAAATGGTGGAACTAACAGATAGTGATTCGGACACTGAAGTTGGAGCTGATCAAGCATCAATCGAAGTGCAGAATTTGAAGAACAAGATTTCTTCTCTGGAAAGGCTGTGGGAAATAGAAAAGCTACTAAATAGCCAATTATGAAAGGCCTTAATCGAAATAATGGAAGAATAGGACAAGCTTAAAATCCAAATAGATCATATAGGAGCTAAAAGCCGAATATCAGGTACAACTCTGAGCGAGAAAGGGAAAAGAAAGATGAACGACCGAGAGTTAGAAAATTCTGAAAACCTTAGCAATATAGGAAAATGTAGAAATCGGAAAAGGAAATATAAAGGCATGTGCAAGAAAGGGAAAAAGATATGTTATGTTTGCGGCTCTGAGGGACATACCTCTTTGTATTGTCCTGACTATAAGCAAGGTGCATGTTTTAAGTGTGGGTTGGAAGATCATCAGGCGAAAGATTGTCTAAGATCAGGAGAAGGTGTAGGAAATAAGTAGAATTAGTATTTAATTATGTATGTTTGGTAATGTGTGAGTGTAATGTAATGTTCCCAACTTTTGTGTAAGTTGTAGAAGCGAATCCCGACTTTTGTGGTCACAAAGGGATATCGGATGTTTAAAGAAGTATGTGCTATGTTATGTACTATGAAATAGTTGAATAAATATGAATCCATATTTGATTAATGGAATAAGTTTGAAATATTACACTTATACGATAAGGTTTAGAATGTAAGTTAATAAAGTATAATTTAACCAGACAATGCCGTCAAGACGTCAAACCCAAAACCAAAGGGCAAAAGAATCTGTCAATAATGCTGGAGGACAACAACTAGACCTGATGCAGAATTTTATGAACATGGTAGCTCAGGCCATATAGAATGGATTGCAAGCCGGGGGAGATCAGCCAAACAATCGATTTGCGAACTTTAAGGATTTTAAGGCTGTAGGACCGCCAGAATTTAGAGGTACAACTGACCTGATAGAAGCCCAAACTTGGGTTAAAGAAAAAAAAAACGTTTGTAGTAGCTAGGGTAGATGAGAGGCAAAAGGCAGCTTTGGCCACCTATATGATGAAAGGAGAGGCGAATTTCTGGTGGGAGGCAAATCAAGCTAGGGCAGGAGAAGGAGTGATATAATGGGCTAGGTTTAAGATGTTATTCTTTGAGAACTATTTCTCGGCTAGTGTGCATGCTAGGATGGAGGTGAAGTTTTTGGAATTAAAGCAGGAGAACTTGACAGTTGCGGAGTATGCCACAAAGTTCAATGAATTAGCTAGGTTCGCTCTGTACCAAGTGGATACAGAGGCTAGAAAGGCAAGGAGGTTTGAGCTAGTCCTAAAACCATGGCTCTACAATAAGGTGGCGGTGTTACAAATCAATACCTTTGCAGCACTCTTAGAAAAGGCTATCATAACTGAAGGGGGAAGTGAGGCCATGAGCCTCTATAATAAGGAGAGAAAGAATAAGGGGTGAGAAAAGGAAGTGGAACAATGTTGGGAGTGTCCAAATCAAGCAGGAAGGTGTGAAGAAGCAGGCTGTGCAGTGTAAGAATTATGGGAAGAGTCACTCAGGTGAGTGTCTTAAGGTAAGTTGTGTGTACTACTGTGTGGGGCGGGAGGGACATATCTCTCCTAACTGCCCCAATCCTAGGATGAGCAATAGGTGTTTTTTGTGTGGATCCACGAAGCATAAGGTGAATGACTGTCCAAAAAGGAGAATGGATATAGGGAGAGTGAATGCGGGGAAAGGCAGCGGAACACTAGCGATAACAGGACCAACTTCAACAAAATCAACCGCAAGAGTCTTCAACATGACGATTCAGGATACCGTAGTAGCCGAGGATGGAACTCCAGGTATTATTCGTATGAATTTTATATTAGTATATATGATTTTTTCTTAAATATAGTAAATTATGTTATGAAGAAATTTTGAAGGAGAAATTTGAGTTCTGTTAGAAATCAGATTTCCGTATAATCAGATAGACAAGCTTTATGTTGAATAGTTAAAGATCAATTCGATCGAATTTGATAGAGATCTACTTGAAAGGACTGCGTATGCTAATTGCCCTAGTGTCTATAAGTTTTAAAGCGTTTATCCCGGGGACAAAATCCTTATAAGGGAGGGTGGATGTAATAACCTAATATTTTAAATAAGAAATTTTGTGAATAATTTATATATATATATATATATAAGGGTGGAAATATGTTAAAAGTAAAGTATATGTATATATCTGATAAATAAAATTATTTATTAGATGTAACTAATTTCTTTTTAGAATTATTGATCATTATAGATTATATTCTTATAATGAAATTATGTTGTAATAAAAATATTTATTATTTTCCATGAAAATATGATTATTGTATATACTATATGATTATTATTAGGTAAGTTAATTATTTTAGCTTAATTAATAATGGTATGTATGAAGGTTATGTCAGATATAAAAATTCAAAATCCCAAGTCCGGATTTTGAATAAGGAATGAGAATAATAATATAATATTATTTATATTTCAGTAATATAAACATGCCTGATATGTGTGTAATGATAATGTGTGGAACAGTTATAGTAAAATAGTACAAAACCCTAGCATTACTGATAAATAGTACAGAAGTCAACTATGACTGTAAGATTTGTTAAGTTATGTGTTATGTAATTAATAACCATTATTATGTTTAATGTTAATTAGGTAAACCCTAATTAATATTTAGAAACCCTACTTACTAAATTAGAACCCTAATTGCTAAGTTATAAACCCTAATTATTAATTTAGCAAGCTTAATAGTAATTAGTAGATTATAAAGCCTAATTTGCAAATCCTAAGTGATTAGGAAACCTAATTTAATTAGGGAACCCTAATTCACCTTTTGAGAAGCTAGGATTTTCATTTTTGCCCTTAATACACAATCCTAGATATTGAGCTTAGGAAACCTTAGGGTTAAACCCTTAAGGTCAAAGCCTAAGGGTTGATATGAATTGACATCTTTTCCACTAAAAGTAAAAGCCAAATGACCTAATTGCCCTTCTTGCATTATTTAATAGAAAACTTGTAAAACATGCCATAACTTTAGTTGGTGACCAACTCTAGCTAGCCATGTGGTCTAGTAATAGCCTTTAATCAATAAAAATATGATAAACACATGATCAGCCCAAAGCATTTTACCACATTCTATATAGATTATGAGAGAGAGAATGTCATATTCAAGACTCATTTGATCACAACACCCAACCAAACTCTCTCAAGCTCAAAACCTACGAAAATATTTAGTGGATCAGTCCCAAAGAAAAGCCCCACTATCACTTATAGCAGATCAAAAGTCAGATTCAAGGATCAAAGCTAAAAAGGAGGTATAAACCCTAATCTTTAAAATCTTATGATCTGATGTTAGATATTGTTAATGATTAGTTAGATATGTATTAGAGGGTGTCTTTTAATGATCTGGGTTGCTAAATAGTGGATTCATAACATTTATATGCTCGAATTTAAAGATTTACAAAATCTGGAAAAAGTTTAAAACTGTGGTCTGACAATGAATGTCGTGGGTCAGATCTCTCTCTCTGTTTATGATGTTGTGTGTTATATGTTTTGGACTTGTAGTATACTAAAAGGACTTTGATCTGAACTTGAAATCATGCTTAGATCAGGTGTAGATTGCAAGTTATGGAAGGTCAAACTGCGTTGACCGACCATGACTTTGCATTTTCTAGCTAACCTAGAACTTGTTCATCAGTGTCTGACAACAAGTTCATGGGCCCAGATCTTTCATACTTTTGTTGATTTGTTTATGTTAATATATTAAAGTTATACTCTTGTAGGTGTATTACAGATTCATGCTCATATATAACTTAGATAACAAATAAAATTAAACTAATGGATGGTCAAACTAGCCTGGACGAGCACGAACTCAGTTTTTTAGGTAACCCAGAAAACTGATGAACGTTATTTCTGACAAGGTTTAACCGAATGCTATATTGGGATTCTGTTGTAGTTTGACTAACCTGTTGATTGATAATTGTACCTTGACATGTAGACTATAATCCTAAACCATTATAACACATTAACAGTAGCCAGAACCCTTGATTAAATGAGCCACAAGGCGACCACTTGAGACTGTCTAGGTTTCTGGGTAACCCAGAAAACCCAGAACATGTTTGATAGTTAGTTTGAGTCTTTATAGCTTACTTGTATGTTGTAATTTGACCCAGAACTTGATGGATACTTGTAGTTCTACACTAACACTACAAGATCTGATCAATAGCTAGCACAGAAACACAATACACAGTAAAAGATTCATGGTCAAAGTAGGTCACTTGAAACTGAGTTTGAATATTCTAGAGCCTCAACAACACCTAAGGCGACAGATTTTGTCGCTAAAGGCTACAACGACAGGTTTATTAATTTTAAGTATATTAATTTCTAAAAATTATTTAAAAATAGAAAATAAATTCTAAAAATTACAAAATCAGTTTTAAAAATTATTTTAAGTTATAAAAATTAACTTTTAATAATTTGACATATTTTCCATAAATATTACTAATTATTTGAATATTATTAATATTTAATTTATTTAATAAATGAGGTAAATAAATTAACTAAAATAATTTTATTATATTAAAATCATTTTAAATGATAATAAGGTATTTAATAATATTTTAAGTTATAAAATATAACTTTTAATATTTTAAGGTAAATTTGATTAATTATTTAATATTAATAATATTAGATTTATTTAATAATAATATTAAATAAATAATTTAAAATGGTTTTATTGATTTAAAAATCATTTAAAAAGGATATAAATGGTTTAAAAATATTTTAAGTTATGATAAATGACTTTTAATATTTTAGTGAATAATACTTTAATATTTAAATATTAAGGGTAATTGTTTAAAATTATTTTAAATGTTTTAAAAATCATTTAAGTGTAATATTAATACTTTTAAAATATTACGAGTTATTATAAATAACTTTAATATTTTAGCAATAGCTTCATTAATATTGGATATTATTTAAATATTAATAATAATAGAATATAATATGTCATGATAAATTATAATAATTAATTATAAATTTTTATAAGTCATGGAAATATAATATGATTGATATTTAAATTATTCGAATAATATTTAAGATACAGATTAGAGTTTTATTAACTATAAACTCGATAATTTCCTTATAAAGCCGTCGGTAAACTGAAATGTTATCGAAATTGATCCAAACCTATATAGTTTGATTATATAAGTGTTTATTTGTGTCTTAATGACTGATATAACTATGTGACAATGTGATTAGGTTATGTATTGACTGTAAATAATAGTATGATGTGTTATGATATGTTATTCTAATCAATAAAACAACCTTATAAATGATAGGTCGTTGAATTAAAGATAGAACTAAGTTGTGTAAGCAGCATACTAGGAAAATATCTTTACCCCTTGCATTTACTTTATGCAATGGACACGTATAGGCAAGTATCTGAATTATCTTTAACATTGTGCAAGTATCCTAACCTTTGCATTTCCTTTATGCAATGGACATGAGTACGAAAGTTTCAGAATTATATTATCATTGTGCCAGATTATTAAACTCTACTGCTATTGATTATCTATCAAATTATTTATATTCATACAAGTTCCCAAACTTTAATCGTTCATTGTTTATCAGTACCGTATTACTATAAGATTCAGATATATATATTCTGTTCCTTAAATTCTAAGTATGGTTATACAAGTGTCCTCACTTGGATAATTATTGTACATGTTGATATATACTTATTGATTTCCAGTATGTATACTTTAATTAAAAGTCGTCTAAGCTATTTGGCTTGTCTAGACACAGATTTAAGAATATCGTTAAACATGATAGAACCCTAATGATATCCAACCAAATTGTTTTGGTTCAGATTCAGGCTAAGTATGAACATCCTGAATCTGGGAAACTTTTATGCGGTGGAAAAGATGAACGATAATATTGTTCTTGCATGTAGTATTAATCAATATAGGGCCCATGGGATGTACACCCTCATGTCTGTAAGTTATGATGGTTTACAGATGAAGTTCTATTAAACCTTTTTGAAAATTGAAAACTATGTTCATAGTATGTCAGCTGCTCTCTATTTATAGTCAGTACGTAGTTTCAAAAATTTTAAATAGAATTGATATGTTGATTAGAATTGTTTCAGTTACTTCACAACTATTGTTTCGTTGTAGAAGTGTCACTCAAAGAAAACATTTAAACCTTTCAACTAATATTTATTGTTTGTTATTACTTGTTGGGCACTCAAATGCTCATTCTTACTTAATTTAAATGTTTTCAGTTAAGTGTGATCAACCAGAGGGCTCAGTACGGAACAAAGGGAAAGGAAAGCTTTCAGAATAAGTTTGTGTTATCGTATGTAATAGCTAGACGTAAGTAAGATGATGATATTTATTATCTATCATTTAATGAAATATTTTAAGGTCGCATACTTGGGATTTAGACAACTCTGATATGTAAATTAAGTTTGATATTTATGACAATATTATTATTATTCTGCTCAAAGATATGGTATCGTGAAGCACTGAATTCGGGTTTCAAGTACCTAAATTTGGGGGCGTCACATCTACATTGTCCTGGTAACGTATGCGTGTCTTCTTTTCCAGTTTTTATCTGTTGGAAAATGAGTTATCATATGAAATGCTTCTAAACACATAGTAGTGAATATGCATGCTCATATGATTTGATAAAAAATATTCAATATAGTAAATGTTATTATTTAACCATGTTGAACATAATGATGTGTAAAAATTCGACTTTTGAAATAGTCAAATTGGCACCTTTTTTCTACTATTTCTTATTATCTTATTTGAGGACAAATGAGCAAAGGTGGTAAACCAAAGTAATCCTGGTAATTAGGCCACCCTTACGGATTATGTCTTTGATATTTATACATATAAGATATTTTATGACTGTGGGTAGGTGTGCTACTAAATGGCCACCTAGTCATGCCTATGTGCATGTGGATAATCTAGTGTACAAAGGAGACTATGGCAAAAAATTTCCAAAATGTAGGTATTAGGTAGTCATGCATTTTTAACTCTACTATAGGCGTATGTTAAAGTAATGCATGAATGCATATAGTCATAAAATGCATTTGAAAAGCTCCAGGTTAGAGTTTACCACACCCTTTCTAAGGTTATTTGGAGACTTGTGTCTAGATATATATGGATCCGGATCATCCGAGTAGTTCCCATAGGACCACTTCAGGTGTGCGGAGGAGGGCTTCAGATGTGCCTCGACCCCATTCAGTTAGACAGCCTCGTTATTTGGCGGAGGTGGTGATATGTCCAGTTTGGGTTAATGTACCGGATGTTGAGGACCAAGAGGAGGATGTACTGGTTGCGGATCCCGCTCCTGCTGTTCATGTTCCCTATAGGGATTTTCCAGGCATTCAGGTGATGATCCCAGAGCTTCTGTGTGATTTGAGTCGACACCCCTCGGTTTACTTGCATGCAAACGAGGTACACGCTGGATTTGATCTTCCTTTTTCCTATTGATGATGAGTAAGGATTTTGATGTTGATTTTCTTTATGATGTAGGTTCTCGACTTTACGCACCCTCGAAGGAACTGGTTGAAAATTCACTCCACATATCAGGCTCTGCATCCTGATTATAGAGCAATTATGCATGGCTGGGGCTTTAAGGCGTTCTTTTCCATCCCCACCCCCATCGTTGTCCTTGGGGTTATCTCAGGGCGTTTTCTGAGCGCTGGTTTAACCAGACTTAGTCTCTCCATTTGTTAGATTGTGAGGTGATGATGACGCCGATGTATTGGTGATTTATCACTGATATGGACTTTGGAGGGGCGCCAGTTCCTTGTATAATGGATATTACCCCAACTGTCGTTAGATCATTGCTAGGCGTCCCGACTGAGGCGCTCAAGGGAAGGACAGTTCGTACAGGTCCTTTGAGCATAGATGGTATGAGTGGACTGTTGAGTGAGCCCATAACAGATGATGTGAGAGTCAGGGATCACATTCTACGGCGATTATTCCTGATAATCATTAGGGGCTACTTCATAGTAGATAACTCTTCTACGGTGTCATTCACTTTGGTGAGCACCACATGGGATGTGGACTGTATTAGAGAGTATGATTGGGGCTCCTATACCTTTGCGTACTTCTTTAGGGGCATACGCATGTGTTCGCAGGGCTTAACGGAGGCTTGGCTAGGATTTTACCCATTTCTACTGGTGAGTATTTCTCTTGTGATTTCCCATATACAGGTTAAGAGTGTTGAATGACAGCAGATGTTTGCCTTTGTGTTGGTAGTTTTGGGCCTATGAGAAGCTCTCATGTTTGCGTCCTGTGAGTGTATTAGGTTTAGATACCTATCCACAAGGACGAAGATGACTTCACTCCATACTGGCAGAGGTTCCTATAGCTGAGGGTTTTTCCCATTGTCATCTATAGTTTGAGTTATTGACAACTGATGCTATCACTTGGATTCCCTATTCTGGGGAGCATTTGATCGTTGAGTTTGAGGATGGGTACCCAACTGGTGTCGAGTATGTGATATACACCCGTAGGATTCCTCTCTTCACAGATGGAGGATGGGAGCTCTATTTGGGTGAGCGTGTTATTAAGAGAACCACATGAGAGATTCATGTACTGATCTTGCCTCCTGTTAGGCATTATTGGCCTGTATCGCAGTCGCCTGTCATTGATATCCCATTGATGGGCGTTGGTAGCTTTACATTGTTATAGTGTCCGTATACTCAAGATATGTTCCATCACTGGTGGTCCTCTCGTACCATCGAAGCCTAGACCTATGCCACTCATTTCATGGGGGATATAGTTCCTGGATCCATAATGATGATGGATTGGATGGCTTGTGCTTGAGATCTGACTCATTTGACAAATATTGATAGTTTGACCCGACAGTTAGACCGAACACATTTCTTTATCCGGCACTTGGGCAGAGATCCTTCAGAGGTAGATACTTTTGATCCTTCCAGCTCTGGGGTTGGCCCTTCAGGTGACCCATATAGTTTTGCTGGCACAGATCCTACATTGTATAGGCTTGACATCCCACTTGGCAGAGATCTAGTGACTCAGGAAGAGTTACATTAGGTGGACATGATTGATGATGTTGACATTGACACCATTATCTTCTCCTGATGTGTATTCTCACTATATCTTTTGATAGGCCTTTGTTAGATACTGGGTGGTTGTGCCCCATTCTCGTTATATCTTTTGATAGGCCTCTATTATTTGTTGGGCGTCTGTGCCTCATTTCCCTATATTTTTATTTGTACATAGATGATGTATTAGATGATGATGTACTTAGGAATGTATGTATGTTTTCCATTTCTTACATCATATATTCATCTATTATTTATCATGCATGTATTATGTTATGCATATGTATGTCCAGAGATATTCAGCATTGACCCCTGGATGGTCTTATGATACGGCCCACACAGATGTATTCTTCGATAGTTAGCCGCATTGATCACACCTCACCAGTATTGGTAGCCTCCCGTCTGAGGTCGTGGTATGATAGTTTGTCACCTCTAGATCGGGTGACCGTAGATCAGTTGTTATAGCATTTTATGACCCTCCTGATGTTCCAGGTTCATGTGGGCTTTATATATGGTATGTTGGAGCATTGGGTACTGGAGAGGCAGGTATTACAGTTTGGGACCCAGGACTTGACTTCCACCTTAAAGGAGTACGAGCGGTTGACGATATTTCCACTGGACAGGCCTTGCGCTCGGATGGCTATTGGCGACATGAGCCGGCAGTTCATGACCCTCACTGGGCTGAGGCGTAGAGTAGTACATGATGAGATTACATCTGGCCATATGGTGTCCTAGCATTTTTTGATAGATAGATTTGGCTTAGTGGACAGTTATGTATGGCACTCTGGAGATTTCACCACATCGGAGGATCAGTGGCGTACGGCCAGGGTAGACGTACTCATGATGTGCGTAGTAGCTTACATGTACATGCCATTATATATGGATGAGCTGGACATCGATTTTGTCATGGTAGTGAGATCTCTCAGGGAGGGTCATACCATTATGCCGATGATTGTGATAAAGACATTTAGATCGGCCACATATTTCCACACTTATCCTATAGGGGTATTCATAGGTAGCTCGGTCATGTTGTACGCGTGGTTCATGTCACACCTGAGAACGATTAGCACTTTTCGATTGCATGGGAATTACTTTTCCCATGAGATATCCATGTCTTAGTCCTTTCATCCAGCATAGTGTACAGACGCTTCATCCTGGTCGATGTTCTTGGCAGGGATCAGAGATCCGTTTGACATTTTACCGTGTACATGGCTCAGTTCACCCTACAGCTTCATTACTCATGCACCTAGCATGGATTATCTTACTCTAGCTAGTTTGAGGGGCATGACTACTTACTATCCACTGGCTATGATGTCACAGTTTGACCAATTCCAGGACGTCCATCCTTTTGAGGGGGCATTAGGTCAACGTTTGGCTTATCGCTATTTGTCATCAGAGGGTAGATCCAAGGTGTATGCCTGTTGGGATCTGCATGAGTTAGTTAAGTGTTCTATGAGCCATCTGGGCTGTTCGACAAAGTATTCTACATGGATGGAGACAGAGACTACATCGACTGCAGTTGTATCTACAAAGTCGGGGATTGATTCTGATGGTGGAGAGCCCATAGAGGACAATGATTCTCCTGTCACGGAGGAGCTATTTGCTGGGTTGCTAGCAGATGTGATGGATTCTCCCAGTATGACTGCTATTGTGACCCCGCATTCAGTAGAGTATTAAGAGCAGAGCCTGCATCTGATGACATTTGAGAGAGATCAGGCTAGGGCCTTGATGTTAATAGATCATGCTGGGAGAGATGCCGCTCTATTAGAGAGAGAGGATGCCTTAGCTCATAGAGATGCCGCTATTGCTGAGCGGGATGAGGTTAGATCAGCCAGAGATGCATTGATTATTAAGTGAGATGGCGCTATATCTTCCCGGGATGTAGCCATTACAGATAGTACTACAGTGAGATCCTTTACCACTGGCATTATTGCCGAGATGAGTGCATATATTGATGAGCACCATGTCACCATGCAGTTGGCTATAGATCTGTTGGCTCGTGTAGATACCCTTGGGGAGGAGCTCATAGCGTTACCTCCTTCTTTGGAGAGAGATGCCATATTGGACTTGATAGCTCGTATATACACTGATTTATAGACGAGCTTGTATTTTCCTGCATAGACTAGTTTAGCCATTTTTTCATGTACAATACATATTGTATAAATCAAACAACATTATATATGACATGGAAATATATTTTGATTCACTTCCCTTGTTACTTGCTTGATATTTGCATGTTTCATCAAGGCTTGTGATCTTGATGTATTCTGTACTCATCCTTGACGGGTGGACATTGAGATGTCTCAGGATTTTTCAAAATGGATCGTTGATCTGTGTGTATCCCTACCCTTTGGTGTCTTGGTACTGGTTTCTATATGTAATAATGGAGAGGATTATGGCTTTCTCCTCTGAGGTTGACCATACCACAGATGGTCGCTAGTACTCCTTTGTATGGGGGAGCCAAGGTAATTACATCTCTTATGGATTGGTGTTTCCCTTTGAGGACTCAACCACAGCTTAGATGGTCGCTAATTCTCCCATTTGTATGGGGAGATCAGTTAGTTCCATCCCTTTGGTCTGAAGCTGATGAAATGTGGTGGATTGAAGGTTGATCCCAGTACCATGTAACAAGTTTTTGTGTTTGTAGGGGGTAAGATTGAACCATAAATGGCTTCCTATGTACTCCTATTGAAGAGGAGATCAGGTCTGTGTAGTTCGAACCTGGTGTATGAGTTCAACGCTGTATGTGAAAGGGTGTAGAAATGTGTTTGTTTTTGTTTGTGGAGAAAGGTGTATAAAATGTTTTATGTGGTGTGATTAGGCCATTAAAAATGGTTGCCTACGTACTCCCGTGTATTAGGGAGATCAGGTCGACGTAGTTTTCCCCATGTACAGGACATATTGTAGCTGAAAAGTTTGATCCCATGTTTAGGACAAACTGCAGGTGAAAGTTTGATCCCATGTTCAGGACAAACTGTAGGTGTGAAAAGTTTTATCCCTGATGGGACAAAACTGCAGGTGTGAAGGTTTAATCCCTGATGGGATAACCTGAAAGGTTTGAAACGAAGTGGAGTGAAGGATCTGTTGATCCGGAACCAGGCTGCTGGTTTAAAAAGTGTATTTGTCCCTAATGGGGCAGATGGGTATGAAGAAGGGTTGTATGTAGTGAAGGGTTAGAAAACCTGAAGTAACTAGTGATCTAGTAATCCAAAACCAGGATGTTTGCTTAATGGTAACCTAAGACATAGTACCGTTTCATGGTGTCCGAGTTGATGAGTTGAGGAAATTCATCGCCCTCCATTTCCTGCAATCTGAGAGCACCTCTTGTCAATACCTCCTTGACAACAAATGGGCCTTTCTAGTTTGGGGTGAATTTTCTAATGGATTGATCTTGGTTGTCAATAATTGGTGGTACCTATCTTGTAACCATTGGTCTTCATCCAGCTGAGCGTCTATCAACACTCTGAGGGATTCCATTTCCACCTCTATAGGGATTAGTGCTTCAATTCCATTGGTTAATGAGTAGGGGCTTGCCCCAATGGAAGTATGCATTGAAGTTCTGTAGGCTAATAGAGTCAGAGGCAAGAGGTTAGGCCATCCTTTGTGATTGGCGGACATCTTTTGCATGATCTTCTTGACGTTCTTATTAGTCACTTCAACAGCATCGTTCATCTTTGGATGATAGATGACGGAGTTGAGGTGTTTGATGTGGAATTTACTGTATAACTCCTCCATCATTTTGTTGTTAAGGTTCTTAGTATTGTCTAAAATAATTACCTCTGGTTGTCCATATCGATAAATGACATTGTTTTTGATGAAACCAATGATGACTTCATTGGTAAGCCTGGGGTAGGAGGCTACTTCTACCCACTTGGTGAAGTAGTCGATCATGGTGAAAATAAACAGATGCCCATTACTGGCTTTGGGCTCGATGGGCCCGATCACGTCCATTCCCCACATTGAGAAGGGCTAGGGTGAACTCATATTGTGGAGCTCCCTTGGAGGGGCGTGGATAGCAGTCCCGTGAATTTAGCATTGATAAAATCTCTTGACGTGATCATCACAGTCAGCCTTGAGAGAGAGAGAGAGAGCCATTAATGCCCTGTTTTGAGGATCTTTTTGACAAGTAGAGGGCCGCTCATGTGTGGACCACATACTCCACCATGGATTTCATCCATGAGCCTCTGAGCTTGGTCCTTGTCCAGACATCTGAGGAGACCTAGTCCTGCATCTCGTTTGTAGAGTGCATCTCCGCTTAGGTAGAATTTCATAGCCATTCGATGGATCTGCTTATTCTCAGCAGAACTCGCTTCAGTGGGTGTAGATCCATCTCATAGATACTCCTTGATGTGCTGATACCAAGAGTGCTAGATGGGAGGTAGCTCATCTGATACTTCTCCGATATAATTCCCATAGGCTGGATCCTTTTGCATGGCAAATGTGATGCTTGACATGTTTTCCTTGTCAGGTATGTTGATCAAGGAGGCCAAATTTTCTAGCGCATCCGGAAAGTCATTCCTATTCCGAGGAATGTGGAGGAAGGTTATTTCTTCAAACTCCGAAGCCATCTGGATAACCTGCTAATGGTAAGGCAGCAAATGTAGCTCTTTGATGTGATAGATCCCAGTGGTTTGTCTGATTACCAATTTGGAATCTCCAAAGATAGTTAACCATCTGATACCCATTGATTAGGCAAGTTTTAAACCCATGATACAACCTTCATACTCAGTTGTGTTGTTGGTGATGATAAACTGTAATTTGATGGCGACGAGATACTGCTCCCCCGTAATGGCTACTAGAACTACTCCAGCCCCAGAACCTTCCATGTTAATAGCTCCATCAAAATACATTTTCCATGATTGGTGTGTATCGTACTGATGGTGTTGTTGAACTACCATTACCCCTTTATCGGGGAAGTATGTTTCCAAAGGTTTGAAATCTCCTGAAGGTGCGACGGCTAGTTGATCCATAATTTCTTGACCGTTGATAGACTTTTGTGTCACGTAGACGATGTTGAATTGTTGTAGGGTTAACTACCATCTGGATAGCCAAAAAATAAACATGGGTTTACTTAACACGTACTTGAGAGGATCCACGCGGGATTTGCGATAGGTTGTGTGACCATGGAGGTAATGATGTAACCTCATGGAAGCCCATGCTAAAGCACAACAAGTCTTTTCAATCAGAGTATACTTGTGTTCACTGCTACTGAATCTTTTGCTGAGGCAGTAGATAGCTCACTCTTAGCCTCTATCGTCTTTTTGTCCCAGCATGCAGCCTATGGCATTGTCATTAATGGACAGGTACATGAACAGGGGAACACCATCCCTAGGAGGTACCAAAATAGGGGCTTTGACTAGCTACTCTTTGATTGTAAGGAAGGCTTTCTGACACTCATCATTCCATTTCTTGGAGGAGTTCTTCCTTAACTGCTTGAAGATAGGCTCACAGGTTGCTGTGAGTTAGGAGATGAATCGGCTGATGAAGTTAATCCTTCCGAAAAATCCACGTATTTCCTTATCTGTCTGAGGAATGACCATTTCTGTGATCGCCTGGATTTTGGTGGGATCTAGCTCAATCCTTTTGTGGTTGACTAGGAAACCTAGCAACTTGCATGATTTAATGCCAAAGACACACTTGACTGGATTCAACTTCAAGTTGTACTTATACAACCTATTGAAGAGCTTTCTAAGAATGTCTATGTCGTCTTCTTCCCTTCGGGACTTGACAATGATATCATCCACATAGATCTCTATCTCTTTGTGCATTAAATCATGAAAAAAAACCATCATGGCCCGCTGATAGGTAGCTCCGACATTAATGAGGCTGAATGACAACCGTATATATCAAAAGGTTCCCCAAGGCGTAATGAATGTAGTTTTCTCATGATCCTCTTCAACAACCATGATTTGATGGTACCCCGCAAAATAATCAGCAAAGGAGTACATGTCGTATTGAGCAGTATTGTCAATGAGAATGTGTATAAATGGCACATGAAAGCTATCTTTAATGCAAGCTTTATTCAGATCCCTGTAATACACGCAAACTCGCACCTTTCCTTCTAGTTTAGGCACGGGGACTTTGTTGGATAGTCATTCAGGGTATGTTGACACCCCGATGATGCCAGCTTGAAATTGTTTCATAATTTATTCTTTAACCTTTAAACTCCACTCAGTTTTTAATCACCTGAGCTTCTGCCTGTCTGGCTTGAATCCCTCTTTGATGGGGAGGCTATAAATGATAATGTTAGTGGAAAAACCCACCATGTCTTTATGAGACCATGCAAACATATCGTCGAATTAGGTTAATAGAGTAACCATGCCATTCTTTTGGTTTGGAGTAAGGACCGTACCAATCCGGATTAGTTTGGGGTTTTCAAAGGTTCTGAGGTTGAAAGAGGAGGTTTGATCAAGGTTTTGCTCGACCCATTCTTTGATCTCCTGAGGTATATCATAGTCCTCTTGCACTTCCATCAAGTCTGAGTCCAACTTTACATCAAAGTTACAGTCCTTGTGGAGAATAGGTACCTCATCAGGAAGTTTAGGCACATCTAAATTCAGAGTCCTGAAACCAAAATGCTTTCACTTAATATATGAAATTATTGAATCATACAAAGTGTTAGCATGTAATGACAAAACAACTGCTAATTCTATACAAAAAAAGTAAGCAGTTATTGATATGTACAAGACAAAAGGATTTCTGCCCTTTTTACCCTTTTCAAGAAATGCATGGAATGCAGGTCCAATTGCCAGGGGTGAAGTCTGGTCAGACAATGGTGATGAAGGGGTTGTTATCGTCCTCCTTCTTCCGATTGATGACCATGACATCTCAATAATCATCTTCTGGCATGTCTCTATTCATGCCCTCAGTATGAACAATGATGCGTATGTTTGACAACCGCTTGGAAATTTCTTGTTTACATCTCTATTCCCTTTCTTCTACTTCGGGATCTAGAATCAAGACCTCTTTTCCTTTGACTGTTATCGGCTTAGGAAACAACCTAGCCATTACATGGGCAGACACCTTTACTGGAGACCGTACAAGCTCAGGATCTGTAGGTTGAGATAATTTCCATGTGGCTAAAGATGAATGAATCTGTTTATGCTTATAAGGATTCCTATGACCGGTGCTGGCAAAATAGCATAGTCTGGATGTCCTACTTTGACTGGGAATTTGAATTGGGCACTTAATGCCCTGATGATCTTTGTCCAACCCTTGTCCAGGTTGATAACTCAATGACATCATCTCTTGAGTTGCTGGCATTACCTCGGTAGAAATCTTGGGTATCAGAGTTGGCGCTCCAATAGGATGATAGTGAGTGTTACTCACCTCTAGGGCATGAAAATTGACTAGTTCAACTTCTAAATTGAAGTTGATGAGTGGTTGTCACCTTGTTCAGGACATTCTGGCTCAGCATTAACAGTGACTAGTTATTGTTATAGATGTATTTGAGTTGCTGGTGAAGGGTGGAAGGGACGGCTCTGGCCATATGAATCCACGGTCTCCCTAAGAACAGGTTATATCTTATAGCTATTTTGAGCATGTGAAAGGATACACAGAATGTATGTGGACCAATCTCCACAGGCAGTTCAATCTCTCCGATAGCCTTTCGTTGGGATCCATCAAAAGCTTTGATAACCGTATGGCTGCTTCTGATCCTATTGAGATTAATATTCATCTTCTCTAAAGTGGCATAAGGACAGATACTTAAAGATGACCCTCCATCTATCAAAAATCTTCCCACCATATATCTAGAGGACAGAAATGCTATGTGCAACAATTTGCAATGACCAGTCCCTTCGAGAGGTATGTCATCATCAGTGAAAGATATCACATTGTTGTTAAAAATCAACCAGGTGCTGGAATTTTTTGACATCCACTAATTTCAAAAAATGGGCTTCTTCCAAAACCTTTTGCAAGACCTTCTTATGATCTTCAGAAGAGAAAACCAAGTCTAGTATGGAAATTTGTTGTGGAGCTTCTCTAAAGCTTAAAACCACCTTGACTTAGTTATGGCCCATAATACGGAGGAACTTTTCAATCTTCTCCATGGGAACTTTCCCCTTTGATCTGATGGTGGGCTTCATCACTCGTTGGGGAAGATACAGTGGATTCTCCTTAAACACTACAGCAGTTATGTGAGATGTGGATCCTTCAGCCTCTCCATAATTCTATGGCATTTTTTTCAAGCTGACAATAGGATACTGTGGTCTGTATAGCAAAAGAATTGGCTTTAGTGCAACTCCTTTCAAAGGATTGTCAACACCTTTGAGTTAAATTGCTTGTATTGTGGGTGGTCTAGAAGCCAAATCATCCTCGACGGATATAACTGCTATGACTTCCTTCCATTTTGTAGGAAATGTATCCCCACTCTCAAGTAATATAGCGTCATTATCTACCAACTGCAGGACAACGCTGTTAATTAAGTTTTGAATAAGATGGCGGAGTGCCCAACATTCTTCAGTGCTGTGTCCGCAAGAGTGGGAGTGATACTGACATGCTCTATTAGAATTAAACCATCTTGAACGAGGATTGATTGGAGGTAGCAGAGCTGTGATTCATCCTTCATCGATCAACATCTGAAATATCTCCTCCATTAGTTGGCCTAGATAAGTAAATTCCCTCTTGTTGGCAAAATCCAAATGGGCTTTGGCAGTTGCTCTTTTTGTAATTTTATCCTCCAACATTTCATTTTCTGGAGTCAATGGTGGAGTATTCATAACAAGAGGAAGGAGACTAGCATGCTCCTGGTTGACTAATTGGCGTGTGACTTGGTGCTGATGGATCACTAGTTCTGCCAATTGGTTAACTTGCTCACACAGATCCTTCATTTTTCTTTCCATCATAAACTGGAACTGTGCATAATCCCATTTATCAGCACAATCCTTGCTGGTTTGGGAGGATTCACCACCGTAATTGAAACTCTGTCCACTGCTCTAATTAATCATATTAACCTCTTCTTCTTTGTGTTGAGGAAGAGGGTTGTCTTGCACATGAGGTTAGTCAGGTTTAGTCATCACAATCTCACCATTATCAATCAAATCATGGATCTTATGTTTCAAGGCCCAGCAATCCTAAGTATCATGTCCTAGAGCTCCAACATGATAAGCACACTTTCTGTTAGCCTGAAAACCCTTCCCATTCGAGTTCGCTGGTGGAAGAAAATGGGTAATTTTCTTCTGAGTTGTCAGAAGATTGAGAATATTCTTGAGCGAGTCCCCTAAGGGTGTTAAAACTCGAGTGCGTCAGACTTCTCGACTTTTTGGCAATGGAGGGTTTGAAGATTGTGCTTGAAAAGGGGAGTAGTTTCTCCTCTGGATAGGCATGTTCTTACTGCCTTTTTGTCCTTGTAATATCAAGGAAACATCCTCCTCTTTCTTCTTATGGACCCTCTTGGGGTTATTTCCATAACTTCCAAACTGGATATGCTCAGCAACAGCTTTTAAAGCGGCAAGGTCTTGAATCTTTCCTAACTTCATTCCCATCTCATCCATTTCTCCATTTTTAATAATTTCAGAGAATGGCTTACCAATGTCAACTAAGACTCTCTCACAGAAGGGAGCTTCTTATATGTCTATGAAGGTCATCATCATTTCAGACTCAGTCATAAAGGGAATAACTTGAGCAGCAAGGCGCCTCCACCATTGAGCATACTCTAGGAAAGACTCATTGTCTTATTTCTTGACCTTGGTAACCTGTTACTGGTCTGGAGCCATCTAAGACTGGAAATTGTACTCACTGAGGAAGGCATGAGCTAGCTTTTCCCAACTATGAATCTTAGAATTTTCAAATCTGGTGTACAACAATCGGGCTTCTCTAGTAAGACTTTTCTGGAACAGCTGCATTCTTAGCTTCTCATCCTCGACATAAGATCCAAGTTCTCCAATGAATACCTTTAAATGTGTGTAAGGATCCCTCAACCTAACATACTTTTCAAATTCAGGAGTTTTGAACTTCTCTAGATAATGAACACCAGGGAATATACAAAGGTCAGCATATGAAACACTCCCGTGTGCTCTGATCCCTTTAATAGACTGAATGGTCTCTTCCATTTAAAGGACTTTCTTCCTAATATCACCGGTGTTTGGATCTTCCTTGAGATAAGTGATTTTAGGGGTTTTGTTGATTTTGTCCATCTGAGACTAAGGTAATGGAGTTTCTCTGTCCGGACCCTGGGTTCCTCCATGTGTAGAGGATTCTGTATGTACGGGTATTTGTGGACTTTGAGTGGACTGGTGTAGTTCTTTGAGCAGAACAACCAAATCTTTAATTTACTTGCTTAATCCGTCAAACTCCTCACGAGAAACAGGAGTAGGATTAGACTGGTCAGATGAAGACATAATTGGATGTAGGTTTATTGCTTTTTTGGACTTTGAACGGGTAACAGGCCCAATTATTTCCCTACAAAAAACTTATGTAGTTTAGTCTTAGGGAATGTACAAATGTAACATGTTATATGATGCGTCCATTTTAGGAGTATTATCTTGCAAAATGGATGTTAGCTGTTTGTAGCATGTAATGTTTTGATATAAAAGGGAATGCATGTACACATATTCCTTCATATTTTCCATTACATTGAGATTGACATGTAATAAAATTACAAGTAATTGAAATGGGAAAGTATGAAGAGACTTCCCTTCGCGTTTGGTTTATCAGAGGCTGACCTATCTTAGGTTACTCTCACGGCTTTTTGGCATGAAGCTTCCTAGATCATCGCAATTTACTCGACGGGAAGTTAATCTGGTCTTTCAACTGGAGCGAATCTGGGTGGTGCCTTTCCTGAGCCTCGTTGGAATTAGTCTCCCTATGAGTCCAGTAATCAAACACCAACATGATAGCTTCCTGGTGGAGGGACCACACAACATACATTCACATACAACCTGTCTCACCGTATAGAAATGATAACATGTGCAAAGCACTAATATCATAGGCAGATATATCGCGAAGCACTAAGTGTAGTAAGTAAATGCATTCGTACACATTCATTCAAATGTAAATGCAACATTCACACACAAGCATATAACAGTTTGAAAAGTTTGTAGCAGCGGCTTAAGCCCTCTTACTGGAGTCCTCAGTAGTTTTTTATTATTCCTTTTTTGTTCTTATCTTTTGGTGTTCTCATGTTAGGTGAGATTTGTTTGAAAAAATAAGTTGTTCTGATATGTATATGTTGACGATTGGAGTGTAAGAGTCGCCAGTTGATATTTTTAAATGCTTGTACCAACTCAACCGAGAAAAGGTTTACACATTAACCTAGTGATATGGCACTGCTTAACAGGTCTGTGAAACCGAGATTCGTTAGGGTCTGGGGGCTTGATTATGCGGAGGGAATGTGTTAGGCACCTTCCGACATGTGTGTTACCACGGTGACTGCCACTTTTCAATTAAACAGTTATATGAATATATGTGTGTGTATGTGTAGGTCAATGTGCAGCTATCTGGAAGTAGTGCTATGCCTCGTTTGCACCTATATACAAAGGGTTTGAATTTTGTATAAAAGTTCAGTTTTAACAAGATATTGTAATGATGTTTTGTAAAAGAGGTTTTTCAAACCCTAATGCTCAATAGTAATTGAGGCCTTTGATACTTCCAAGCTCAATCAAATAGAGTTTGATGATAATATATATATATATATATATATATATATAAGTATTTATATATATAAAAGTAATAAACACACCAGATATAAATCCAGGCTCACCGAACAGAGTTCGATAACAACTTATATATATATATATATATGTATAAGCAATAAACGCTCCGGACGTGAGTCCAGGCTCAATCGAGGCATAACTCGATAATGTTAGTACAAATATATATATATATATATATATATATATATATATATATATATATATATATATATACACACACACAAAAAAAATAAAAAAAAGCCACTGACCAAGTCCGGCATACGCCAAACACGACTCTCAACGTGAATAACTATGTGTACAAGAAGTGGAGAAAGGCTTTAAGAAATGTAAGAAGTCTTATAGTGGGCTGCCAAGAAGACTTCAAATAGCTTTAATGGAATGAACACTCAATTTCCACCGATAAAATATAGCACAATATAAGCTCACAAGTGTTTAAAATGAGAAAGCGCTCAGTTTATAGTGTGTACATAAAAAAATGGACAGGGCTTCCCTACCTTCTCTCTATGAAAAATGGCCACCTCAAACCCTCTATTTATAGAGGGGGGAGCCGCAGGTGTACCTGCGGCAACCGCAGATGCACCTGTTACTGCCCGCGGTGCCCCGGGCTCTGCGGGTCTCGTCGCCTCGAAGTATGTATATGCATGCAACGTGATGTCTGCTCAAGCTTTTAGAACATCAATTCGGGCATCCGATTGAGGTGTATAAGACT
The DNA here is from genome assembly GCA_020205615.1 of Panax quinquefolius. Classification (NCBI taxonomy): domain Eukaryota; kingdom Viridiplantae; phylum Streptophyta; class Magnoliopsida; order Apiales; family Araliaceae; genus Panax; species Panax quinquefolius. The sequence goes on from CM035163.1 coordinate 108,388,372, forward strand.
TTTTAAGAATGCTGTTGGCGAGAGCTACACAATGACATGGGATTAGAGGTTGTACGAAATCAGGAAGATTGAACCATGCCCGAGTCTTCAGGGCTTCAAATTTTATCTAGTGTGTTATCCTGTGTAGTACTCACTCAGGATTGGATATATGGTTCTTGTAGGACACTTCTGTGTGTAATGTATGTTAAAATGTTGTTGAGACGGCATAATGTGGGATCGAGGTGGCAAAATGATTATTTTTCCCTTAACTTGGGGTATCTCCGGTTTGGGCTGATGTAGCAGTCGTTGCTCTGGGTTATCTCTGAGATTGGGCTACTGTGAGTACTGAAGGTCCTTAGGGTTGTCTCTGAGGTGTGCCTGACCTATCGGGGCTATATCCAGGGTTGGGACTAAGTGCATCGATTTTATCTCCAAGGTTGAAGCTGACTGCAAGGGGTTAAAATGAGCTTTTCCAAGGTTATCTCCGGAATGCAACTACATTCCTAGGGGTTGTCTCCGAGGTTGGAACTGGAACTCTTGGGGTTGTCTCTGGGACTGAGTATCTCGGGGTTGTCTCCGAGATGGAAAGCCGAGGATTTCGGGGTTATCTCCGGAACTAGAAATGCACTCCTCGGGATTATCTCCGAGGTTGAAACTGAAAGTCCCGGGGTTGTCTCAGGGATGGTAAGACTGATAATTCTGGGGTTGTCTCTGGAATTGGAGTTGATTTGTTCTCCAGGGCTATCTCTGAAAGACGATTCTGCCCTCCTACAATGTTAGTAACAAAAATGCAAAATTTCGAGTGTCTACATGCCTCCACCTTTTGTATGCTCTTCCAATATAATAAGGATATTATTTAATTAATTAAATTTTGGGTACTTTTGTCAATTATTTAAAAGTTTAATGTTATGTGTTAAAAATATAATTTGTATGTTTAAAAGTTTATTAATTTTTTTGAAAATTAAGACTTTTTTAAAATTTTAAAATAAAAATTATATTTGATAATCTTGTATTAATATTTAATTTTAATAATCTAACATATAAGAATAATTTATAAGAATTTATACATATTTAATACGGAAAAACAAATATTTATACAAATTTTATACGAATTATTTGCTTAATATAGTAAATTATGAATTTAGTGGTACTCGATGTAACATAAGTGCTATTAGCCTATATTTTATACGTTCAAACCCTATACAATTCTTATTTGGCCAAAAAATTAGGTATTCTAGTTAATTTTGGTCGGATTCTGAAATTAGGGACTAAATTGTATCAAATTAGGCACTTGATGTACTAAAGTGTAAACCCAAATTTTTTGGGGATCTAATCATAAATATGATGGTATTTCATGTAACACTTTATAATATATCATACATGAATAGACTCAATAATGATAATAAATAACAACTAAGTAATATTACGATAATAAAAGATGTTTATAAAAAATAAATATAAAATAATTATGTGTGCCGAATATAATTACTTAATGATCCATTATATATACACAAGTCAAAAGTGTGTACAATAATTATATTCAATCAATATCTTATACGTCGTTTTATATTTTGTTTTTGTATTCAATCTGTCACCAATATATTAATCACAATAAACTACATACATCATTTAGTAACTAATTAATTAGAAACAAGCTCATCACTCCCATGTAAAGTACATGATACATGAATATTAGTTTATTATCTTAATTATTTATTAATTCAATTAATTAAATGTAAGATACATATTTAATTAAGATTAAGATAAGATAAGTGTATTAAATTTTTATATAATTCAAAAATTTATTATTTAATTAAGATTATGATAAGATAGGTGTATTAAATTTTTATATATTTATTTAAATAATAAAATTTTAAATTTTAAATTCTAGTTTTCTTCGATCAATATATTGTTAATCTAAAGCTTTGAATGTGTTAACGTCGGGAAAATTGTACCCCTTTCTGTTCTTGCCCTTTTGTGTTCTCTATTGGTTGAGTTTTGTCTGAAAAGACGAGTTTGCAAAAGGTCCGACATGTGAATGTCGACGATTTGAAAATCAGAGTCGCCAGTTGGTAGTTTTGAAATGGTTGTACCAACTCAACCGATTTTGAAAAGGTGTATATAAAGGCCTAATGGTTGGACTCTATTTAACAGGCCTTGGAAATCGAGATTCATTGAGTTCGGGGGCTTGATTAAGCCGGGGGGGGGGGGGGGAGGTGATAGGCACCACCGACTTCCGTGAAAACACGGTTACCGCAAATTTTCAATTTCCTTAATTATCTGCATGTGTGTGTGTGTGTGTGTTTATTAGGCCTATATGCAATTATCTGGAAGTAGTGCTATGTCTCGTTTGCACCTATATACAAAGGGTTTAACTTGTATAAAAGTTCAGTTTTAGGCAAGATATAGCAGTAATGTTTGGAAAATAGGTTTTCAAACCCTTATTTAATAGTAATTGAGGCCTTTAATACTTGCATTTTATTCCGTATTCAACTTGATTGATTTTATTTCTGAGATATGAAACATCTTAGAGAAAATAAGATACATAGCAGTGTCGGGCTCCTTATGGGCATGAGAGCCATCCAAGGATGTCCAGACACCGTAGATAATTTATGTAACGCCCTAGAAAAATCGCATTTTATGAGAATTAAATTTTTATTTAATTATGTGGATTAAATAAATTTAATTAATTATTTATGGGAGTAAGCTAATTGAAGGTCGTTATATGACCTAGAGATGTCAGAACGTCGTAGTATTTTGGCTATGTGATAGAATTAAAGTGTTTGAATTTCCAAGACGAAAATAAAAGCTTTCCGAGAATTTTTCTCAAAAATCACTATTCACGCATTTCTGCTCGAGAATTATTTTTGAACTTCCGAGAAATACGTAATGATAGAATTCTAAGACGAGATGGAATATCCAATAATATTTTAGTTATGGCAAACACAGTTTTTCGCCCGCGGACTTAAAACTTAACGGTTAGGAAAAGTTATTTCCGAGAAGGAAATGAAATCCGTATATATGAATTAAAGTGTTGATCGTATAATACGTAGGTATTGTACGAAGTCATGAATATGAGTATGATACGAAGTATTAAACGAGTAGGTATGAAAAATGGTATGTTGTATACTAATAAGTATACGAGGTGGAATACGAGATTAATACGTAGATTATACGTTATAAGGCTTTAACCCATATGTAATGGACTTGTAGGATGGTGTAGGAAATTGTAATATCCATTTGGGATAATAATAAAGCCCAATAAGAATTAATGTTAAAGCCCAAATATTTGTAATGTTAAGTCTAATGTATATTAATGAACAAGCCCACGTGTTTGTTTAATTGCAAGCCCAATGTATAAGTTAGGTTAAATAAACCTTAAGCCCAAACTATTAATCCAATGGGTTAGGGTGACCCATGGGGCAACCCATGATCACATGGGTGAATTGGTGACCAAGAACTTTGTGTGATGAGCAAGTAGACTTAATGACCGAGTAGACTCAATGGCTAAGATATGTGATGAGTAAGCAAAGGATAAAAATTGTGCTTAACAAGTAAACTTAAAGGCTAAGTTATGTGATTAACATGTATACTTAATGATTAAGTAAATGTGATGCCCAAGTATTGGATAAATGTTGTGATGGCCAAGCAAAGAGTGTGGAGGCCAAGTTAACTTAGTGCTTAAGCTTGAAATAATAAGGAGGTGATTAAGGAGGTGGGTTGGATTAATGACCCTTATGCCCTAACCTAGCAACTCCTATAAATAGGAAGCTTTGGATTTCATTTGTTCCTTGTTCAAAAACACTAACAACTTATGTGATGCCCAAAACAGGTATACATCACCTATCTCGAGTCACCAGATACGTGGTACAAAAATTCAAATACAACTTAATTATACAACAGTCGTGTAAAATACGACAAAACATAGCTGAGAGTTTAAACAAGAATATTGTCATCTAGACAATATCCACACTCAATGGTGTTCTCATTACAATTATTATCACATTATTCCGTAGAATAGTGAGGACTACTAAATCCATTTATCCTGGACCATCACTCCATTCCCCGACTAAATCCCGGCTATATTCTCATTTCACAAGAGAACAATGAAAGAAAGGGTGAGCTCAACTAGCCTAGTAAGAAATATTATGACTAAGATAATGCAGAATAAATTATCCTTCGCCTTCAACAGTATAACAACTGATAGAATACAATAGACAACAAGTTTTAGATCAACAACTGCAGCGAAAATAAATAATCCATTAGAAGAGTTAAGTAAAGCATAAAATCTACAATCTTCTATGATTTAAAAAGTTTTTCATCAACCTTATCGTTGAGACTTAGCTTATTAAATAAAATCGAATCATCCATGCACCACTACCAAGGATATTTATGTAATCATCAATGATCATGATTATACCGAATAATCCCTGGTCATAATCATACCAAGTCTATCTATACACGTAAGCCAAAGATGACTTTAATCACAATATAAGCACGAGGATGATGACAATGATATAAGCAATAATCAACCGAAATCAAATCAAACAAAATCAAGGATAAATATTAAAGACTTTAAATTTATCCAGAGTTTAAAGATATCCAAATTGTCAACATGATACTGCTTTGTAGAGTAAAATTCAAGAATAATATTCATGTATCAAAAATAATTTGGACATAAAAGAAAATATTTTTCGGGTAAATAGTACCCCGTGAATAGTACTTCGGGAATAGTACCTTGTGAATAGTACCCCGACATGAAAAGTACTCCAAATACCCGAGTGAATAGTAATTGGGTGAATAGTAACCCATAAATAGTAACTCGTGAATAGTACTCTGGCATGAAAAGTGCCCCGAATACCCTAGTGAATAATACTAGAGTGAATAGTAACTGGGTGAATAGTAACCCTGAATAGTAACTCGTAAAAGAAAAATATCAAAGAAAATGGTATTTCATGACGAGTACAAAAGAAATGATATCTCAGACGAGTATAATAGAATATACGAAACTACAAATAGATTTTCACCCGTCATGCTATAATCCACGTAGATAGATCATTTCCATAATTTAATAAAGAATGAATACGAAGGATCATTCACCATGCATGCGGTAATCCACATAGACATGTTATTCCAACAGAATAATAAAAAATGGAATAACAGAAGAATTCACCATACATGCGGTAGTCCGTGTAGACAGGTTATTCCAAAAGAATAATAAAGAATGGAATAACAGCAAAATTCACCTGGCATGCGATAGACCGCATAGACAGGTTATTCCAACAGAATAATAAAGAATGGAACTAGGTCATGCGTAATCCGTACAGACAAGATATTCTAACAAAATAATAAAGAATGAAACCAGGTCATGCGTAATCCGCACAGATAGGATATTCCAACATAATAATAAAGAATGGAATAACAACAGAATTCACCAGGCATGCGATAGACCGCACAGACATGTTATTCCAACAGAATAATAAAGAATGGAATAAAAGAAGAATTTCACCATGTATGCGGTACTTCGCATAGACATGTTATTCCAACATAATAATAAATAATGGAATAACAACCCTTATGAGTATTGAAAGAAAATAACTCTCTTCATGAATACGAGAAAATAATATCCCTTACCTCAAAAGAAGACTGGATACTGGAATAGTGAGGTAGCAAACTTCTCTTCTTCTTTCTCTCTATAATAATTTCTCTATAGCTTTAGTGAATTGGTAAAAAATAATGAAGGAATGAGCTTCTATTTATAATAAAATATAGTTTTCATAATTGCACATTTTGGGGCTCAAAATATTACAGTATAATACCTTCATCTTTTTCTTCATTTTTAATTTAGTCGTGCAAGTATTATCAAACTTGCACCACCTCCCCTAATAGTAAATCATGTGAATCAATAGTTCTAAATATGTGAAAAAAATAATTATAGTATAGTACCTTCATCTATACCTCTATTTTTAACTTAGTCATGCAAGTATTATCAAACTTGCACCAACTCCCCTAATAGTAAATGAATGTGATTCAATAGTACATACATGTGAACAAATAGTTATAATCATGTGAATTAAAAGCAATTAATTGCTCATTAATCCGATTAATTACCCGATTGGTAATTATAACTTCCAGACATCAATTATTATCGAAATAAATGTCGGTTTCCACTAACACTAATAATCCCAACACAATGGAACTATCAATTTCATCTTTAATCAACACGAACTTATTCATCATTAATATTATAACTCACAATATTTAACAACCAGGTCATTCCCAGGAAAGAGGGAGCTTTCCAATAAAGATTTCTCCTTATTGGCACGTAATTAGGTGACCAAACCTCTCCTTGACAGAACTTTTAGACATTGTCAATATTGCAAATAATAATATGAATAAATTTGTCGTCTTAATTATTGATTTAATAATATAACATATTATACAGATGATACTGTGATAATAATTGAATCAATAATATGAATGATATGATGCAATAATTACTATAGCAATAATTGAGTATAACTGAGTGACTTCTTACGTAAGCATCGATAATCAATACCGCAGTGTTACTATGCAACCACGCCAGACATTCATTTTTTTACTACCGGGTAGTTCAACAGTTTTAACGGTAACACTTTCGCCGTTATTTTTATAAAATGATAATTCTGTCATTTTCTAACTACAACAATACTTCCGTTGTGGGGTCCACCAATAATTTTGCCATTGCATTTGGATATTACCCGATAAAAAGAATATTCCCCGACCAATCGAATATATTATATAACAACTTGCTTACTTTGCAAAATTTATAAATATTACCCACAACTATAACATTATATCAAATCCACACCATAATATTAAAAAAATATTTCGAGAAATTTAAATCTTTATTCATAAAATTTGGGGTCTCACAACTTATAGCTTATTGGTTAGAGAGAATAAGTGAGAATAAGCTAGAAAAGCTAGAAAGCTAATCTTTCATTGTTCAAGATTCAAGAAGAAGATTAAAGATTAACCAAGTGATATTCAAAGGTAAGGAATCTTAAACTATGATTCTCTTTCTCCTCCATTGTTAGAGAAGTGGGTAGTGGTAGAACATGTATGCTAAAGAATGATAAGAACGATTAATCAATGGACTTAAGCCATATAAGTCATGAATAAGTAATTCAAACTTAATTAAGTGATGAACTTATGAATATCTTATATGAACTACTCATATGTTTACCTTAATAAGATGGTATGATATGGAGATGTGAAAATGGTGGTTAAAAGACTTAATCTATAATAAGTCATGAGAAATGAAAGTGTAAGTAGTTTATACTTTTATAAGTCCTAAACTTATGAAGAACAAGTAATATCTTATTATGTATATAAGTTAATGAGATGAGTAGGTTACGATGTTAATATGATGGATAGAATCCATTTGAAATGATGAACAAAACATAAGAAATGAAGTTAAGGCGGAATTCACGAGTTTGGACAATAATCGTCGAGTTTATAAAAATCTCTGAATGGAAGTCAAATTTTGATATTGAGCTTGCAAACATTAGTTTTCAATGGAGACAAGTCATATTTGACATTATAGAGTTGCGAACTCGAGAATGATCAAATTCTAACTTAGAACAAAGAAACAAGCGTTGAACGTTCACGAACGTTTATCATTTTCGTTAAAAATGAACTAATAGGTGAATTTTGAGTAAAAGAAGTCAAATAGATAAAATTCTCGCATGAACACGTAGAGTATATAATTTGTGAACCGTAGGCTCTTGAACGAGCCAATTCGGACCTATAACGAAGAAGTTATAAGCCCGGGAATCTCACAAAGTTGAAAATCTGTCAAATTTTTATGAGGCACAGAGTCCGCGCCGTAGCGCGACTCAAGGCAGCAAGGCCCGCACCGCAGTGCGAGGCCAAGGCATGACAAACTGCTAATTAGCGCCGCAACGCGGCCATAGCAAAGGAGACTCGCACCGCAGCGTCGAGTCCGAACCATACACATTGCTAAGTCACGTCGCAACGTGACACAAAGAAGGAATGCCAGCGCCATAGCGCCAGCATTAGGGAAAGCCCAGAGAGGAAAGGTTATGAATATAAAGGAGAAACAAGTTAATGATAATGAATCATATCAATCCTAAACCTAATGTAACATCATTAATGGATGTTATAAACCTTAAGTATAATACTAAAGGTTAGAGATAAGTCAATTGAATGTGAACGTGAACGGTATGTAATAAGTGTACTTAACGATCGAGTTCGATTAATAAAGTAAGAATGTTAGTAAGCCATGAGGAAGGATGATTAACTCGAAACAAGTTGTATTAATGAAGTAAATCCACGTAAGATATAGAAGAGAAAGAAGTTGGTAAGAATGATGCAAGTTATAACGGTAAGCCGGAACCAATAATAATAAATCTAATACATGATTAGATTGAGAAGAAGGGTAAGATTCATTAGGAACCATGTATGTTCATTCATGACCTAATGTGGTATGTTATGTGGTTATGTGTTGTAGAGACTGTAAAGACTCAAAGGGAAACTAATTTTTACTGTAGCAGATGCTGAAGGCATGTTTTTCTAAATGCTTGTCTAACCTTCGTGTTAGCCAAGTTTTCAGTGATTCATGTTATAAGACGCATGAATTATTTACGAAAATGTTGATGCCAGTTTTAACTCGGCTAGACTAATCTTAAAAAGTTGATTGATTTATTTACAAGTCTTTCAATATAGAATTGATAACGCTATCATATGCCAATTGTGTGGTACGAATTCAAGGTAAGCCTGACTATGAATAAACAAATGCATTTTTCATCGATTATTCGATGGGCATGCGAGGCTGCCAAAACTAAACATACATACGTTTAAGGGATGTAGTGTTGATCAACATAGAGTACTATAAGCTGATCACCCAGAAGTGCTCGTAAGATATGCCGGACTTACGGACTTAGCGCCAGGTTGTCCTTTTCAAAGAAAATATGAAATGTTCATGGTCTTGGACCAGAATTGATGTTTTAATGAATATTATCATTTTAAAACATTTTGAAGGAAAAGAAATGCTATTTTGAATCATAAATAGTACTTCGTAACTATTATCCAGTTATTGAAGATATATGATTCCTATGTTTTAAACATGTTGTTTAAAAGAAATTGTTGTAGTTGTTGAGCTTGTTATGCTCACTCTTGCTTGAACCATATGAATGCAGTTAAGACCGAACGAACCAAGAGATCTGACAAGGATAAAGGCAAGAAGAAGATGAACAATTAGTTTACATTGTAATAAACTAGTAAGTTGTATATATTATAGTATGATGAACAAAGAATGTAATGGTTTTAGAACCTGGGAACGAGGTGTAATATTATTAATATAATAAGAATGTCGTTGATTCACACATTTTGTTGTCATTTCAATAGAATGAATGTACAGTTATGAGTACCGTGTAGCACCATCTGACGGGTTAGAAGATACCCAGATTTGGTGACGTCATAGGTTGGTATGAAAGCATTAGGTTATAAAACTTAAGGGGGGAAGAACCTTAGGCTAATAACCTCGTTAAGGAAGGAATAGTCTTAAGGAAGTAAACTCGAGATTTACTTAAGTTGAATGAGTTAATAAGGTATTGAGGAAACTCAGTACCGAAAGATTTAAAAGATGGAAAGTAACCTTAAATAAATTAAATGTGATTTGTGCTTATACTATTGTGTGTTATGTATTAATCAACATGTTATGTGTTATTGTAGGATGATGATTGATAGCTTGATGTATAGAGATATACATGCGGTGAGCGAAGAAATTGTGAACAGAGTAGATCCTGTACTCATGCCAGTGGCGAAGTTACCATTAGTAATTCTAGAGGAGTCGGAGATAGTGGAGTACTTTTCTGAGGAGGACTACTCCGAGGGAGATATAGATATAGCGTCATATCTTAATATGCTGGTCTATGAGGAGGAGGAAATGGAGGTGACATCGGTTAATACGGTGGTACCTACACTAGCGTCAATACCTCCAGATGTAATGAGAGCATTGTATCTGGTAGTGCTTAACAGGAATGTGCAACTGAGTATAGTTGTGCAAAATTAGAGTGAAGAGATTAATTATCTCCATGAAGCTAAGGTGTCTATAAAAGCAGATTTTGAGTCAGAGTACGATAGACAGGTGCTTATGACAGAGCAGACTATGGATTTTAAGAAGGAGGCCGATGAGCTTCGTAAAGAATTGGGGGAGAAGGACCGGAAGATAGCACGGATGTCTTACATCCATAAGAGTTCTCATATAAATTTCAAGCTAAAAGTTGCTGTAACGACCCCAAAATTAATACAATTTAATTCTCGGCTTCGGTCGTTAATAATACATTCAACCTATAATTTTACATCATTAAACGATGTTAAACTCAATAAAATGCAGAATAATTTAAACTTTTCTATCTCTTTTCTTTAATTCCCTGAATCAAAACCTTTATCATTTACATGTCTTTGAATCATATATAATCTATGATTCACTTTATTAGATTTAATATATATATACTTACATATCAAATCAATATCCTTTATACACCGGATGGCTCAAACTTTAACTTTACAACTCAAAATAAAATATACATACATAAAACATTGAGTACATTTCATGAACCTTAATCATGGTTTAAAGAAATAACAACTTTAGCCAAAATAATAATAGTTTTCATGTATTACATTTGATTCATGTCTTTCAAGAAGCACTTAATGTTACCTTCAATCCTTAACCTGAAAAAATGATTATTTGCAAGGTTGAGCTTCGACAGCCCAGCAAAATCTAACAGTTTTCATGCATCACATAACACATAATAACATACTCAATATATATCTCATAAACATTGAACTAAATAACATACATGTTACAGTTCATATAACAAGTATAAAGATTGAGTTCCTTAATCAATCAGCATAATTTACTCAACCAACGTAGTCATAAGTTGACTTTAACATTTCATATATTCAACATATATATAACACATCATGCTCTTTGCAATAAAGTTTTAAAATAATCAAATTCACATAGCAAATAGGAACTGAAAAACTTTCCTTGATCGTTGTTTTACCAATAATAGTTTAACAGCTTACAGTTATCTGTACTTCACGTGCCCTACACAATTATATAATCATGCACATCAACTATTAGTCACATAGCAACACATAGTAGTTGTAATGTAAACTTTAATTTATGTCTCATAACCCTTCCTATCATAAATACACAATGTTCAATTTGATTGTGTTAACTTTCAACTTATATCTCACTGTATTTCATATTTGAAGTTCATTCAAGTGTTTAAGTCTTCATAGGAATCATTATTCGTCACATGCCCAATTTGCCTCACTTGTGTGTGCTTAGTATGCGTATTCAACTTATCTAATATATAATTTATTAATTTTAAGCATCATTATACTTCATAATATTCATGTTATATAACTTAGAACAACATCTATTATCGTCGACATCACCATACTTGTGTATGTGCATGTCCGCCGCACTTCGATTACCTCCGAATACGCATCAGTCACAAAGATGACCATTTTGGCTACTGTTACCGACATCAAATTAAAACACTTAAAGAATAAAAGTTGTAAGTCTATTCATCCTCGTTCTAGATCATCTTGAATCACCTCAATCAGAATTCGTATGAAAACGTTATGCCTATTTTACTAAAATAGGTCAAAATAGTCTACCGACATCAAGCCCTAGCATAATTTACACCTTAAATGGCCTTGGGGGCGTGATAATTGCCTCAAGTCGTAGAAAACGACCCTCGTGCTCTGCTTCTTCGTGATTTTGCTGACCCATACTCCTTCCAATGATCATAACATGAGTTATACTCATCCAAATTAATCTGTTTTTGATTCTATGTATTCGTAATTCATAGAACTACAACATACTAGAATTCTAACAATTTATAAAAACATTAATCAACCTAAAACTTGACCCAAAACACATATTCATACTCTATTTTCATGTTTTAACACATTTAGCGAATTCGATCGCCACGGCTTCGTTACTTAACCGATTAACATGATTTAAACTATGTCTCTTTCGTTTCTTCACATATTAACATAATTCAACCTCAATTTACATATTATAACATATATAGGGCATACAATTTTGTACTTTATTAAGCCATTTTTCATAAACATACACTGTTATTACTTTTCTCCCTATAAACCCAAATTTCATGAAGTTAATCATCGAGTAACACTCACAAATTTCACTATTATTACTTCTCACCAAACTTGTTGAGTTCGGGAAACTTTCTACATATTTTGCTACCGTACAAGCATTCTTCACTGTCCTGGAAACGTATGCATGTATTCTTTTCTAGTTTCTATCCGTTGGAAAATTACTTATCACATGAAATGCATTTAGACACATAGTAGAGAATATGCATGCTGATATGACTTGATAAAAAATATTCAATATAGCAAATGTCAGTATTAAACCATGCTGAATATAATGATGTGAAAAAATTTGACTTTTGAAATAGTCAAATTGGCACCTTTTACTGTCATTTCTTATCCTATCTAAGGACAAATGAGTAAAGGTAGACAAGCAAAATAATACTGGTAATTAGACTACACTTACGGATTTTTTTTACTACAATGTATTAAATGCATATAGGATGTATATGACTGTGTATAGGTGTGCTACTGAATGTCCACCTAGTCATGCCTATGTGCATGTGGATAGTCCGATTTACAAAAGGGATATGGCAAAATTTTCCCAAAATGTAAGACTGACTAGTCATGTATTTTTAACTCTACTGTAGATGTATGTTAAAATAATGCATGCATGTATGTTGAAAAACTCCAGGTAAGAATTTACCACACTCTTTCTGAGGTGATTTGGAGACTTGTTGTCCAGATATTATGGATCCGGATCAACCGATTAGTTCCTGTAGGACCACTTTAGGTGTACGGAGGAGGGCTTCTGAAGAGCCTCAACGCCGGTCTGTCAGACAGCCTCGTCATTTGGTGGAGGCACTGATTCGTCTTATCCAGGTTGAAGTGTTAGAGGTCGAGGACGAGGAGGAGGATGTACCAGTCGAGGATCCTGCTCCTGCTGTATGTATTCCCCGTAGGGAATTGCCAGGTATTCAAGTGGCGAACCCAGATCTTCTAGGTGACTTGATTCAGCATCCTTCAGTATACCTGCATGCAAACGAGGTATGAAGTTAGATTTTAATCTTCATTGTTTCCTATTAATGAGGAGTAAAGGATTCTGATGTTGATCTGTATTTGATGTAGGTTCCCAGCTTCACACAGCCTCGAAGGAACTAGTTTAATATCCACTCTATATATCAGGCCTTGTATGATGACTATAGAGCGATTGTACATGGCTGGGGATTTGGAGCATTCCTTTCCATTC
>CM035163.1:109001837-109339719 GCA_020205615.1 Panax quinquefolius
CGAAGTCAAAGGCGTAATACGCATGCAAGCAAAAGTTATTCCAATGAGAATAATAAAGAATGGAATAACAACAGAAATCACCATGCATGCGGTACTTTGCATAGACAGGTTATTCCAACAGAATAATAAATAACGAAACCAGGTTCGGCGTAAAACGCACAGACTTGATATTCCAACTGAATAATAAATAATGGAATAACAGAAGAATTTTACCAAGTATAGGGTAGACTGCGTATACAGGTTATTCCAATAGATTAATAAAGAATTGAATAACGAAGTTCTCTTCATGAATATGAAAAAAATAATACCCCTTACCTTATAAAGAAGAGTAGTCCAATGGTAGGGCGGGAATATACTTGAAGAAACTTGCACAACACTCAAAGCTTTCTTAAACGTTTAAAGAAATACGCTCAAGATAGAAGAATAATTCTCTTTAAATAAAAGAATTCGTAAGAAATAATGAAGGAATGAGCTTCTATTTATAGAAGAATGGATTGAATAGTAACCAATCCATGAACGGTCCAGATCGATTTACTTTAAACGGACGATCCAGATTGGTTTATAATATAATATAATATATTCTATTTATAATCTAATAAAACGAATAACTTTTAAAAAGATTTTACTATGAAAACACTATGCAGGCACTATGCATAATAAAATATTATATATTCTAATTATTGTCTAATAAAATTAATAAGTTTAGAAAAGTATTATGTTTTATATAAAAGCTTTTACATTTTATTACATTAATAATACTAATAAAACAAAACTTCATCATCATTATTATTATTCACACTATTAATCGATCGTGTCGTTCGTTCAGGAAAGAGGGGCTTTCAAATAAGGATTTCTCCTATTGGTAGCCGCAATTAGGTGACCAAACCTCTCCTGGCGTAAATTCTAGACATCGTTAATAATGCAAATAATAATATTAATAACTCTGTCATCTCAATTATTGATTTAATAATATATAAAATATCGACAATAATTGAATAAAACCGAATGACTTCTCACGTAAGCATCAATAATCAATCAAGTGTATTGCTACTATGCAACCACGCGTATTCTCGCATTTTTTAACACTGTGTGTTTCAACAGTTAACGATAAAACTTCCGCCGTTATAAAAATATTTTTGTCATTTTCTCAATCCGATAATAATTCTGTTGTGGGGTCCACCAATGATTGTGCTGTCGTACGAATATTCCCTGTTAAAATGACCAATCGAATATTATATAACAACTTGCGTACTTTTCAAAAATTATAAATATTACCCACAACTATAACATTATATCAAATTTATTCTATAATATTCAAAAATGATAATTATAGAAAATTCATTTTTATTCATAAAAGTTGGGGTCTTACAATCTCCCCTTCTTATGAAATTTCACCCTCGAAATTAGGGTACGTACCTGGTATGTCGAAGAGGTAAGGATACCTTGATTTCATTTGATTCTTAACTCCCGTGTCATTTCCTCAACATCGTGGTTCCTCCATAAAACTTTGACTTGAGGTATAACCTTGGAGCGTAGAATATGTTCCTTCTTATCCAAGATTTGAACATGAACCTCTTCATACATTAAATCTTCCGCTATTTCATCCGGTTCTAACTCAATAATGTGGTTCGGGTCTTTCACATATTTATGTAACATGGATATATGAAAAACGTTATGAACACGAGACATACTTGGCGGTAAAGCGAGTCTATATGCTACGATCCCTACTCGATTGAGGATTAAAATGGGCCAATGAATCAAGGATTGAGCTTTCCTCTCTTTCCAAATCTCGTAACTCCTTTCCATGGAGCAACACATAACAACACATGATCTCCAATATCGAATTCCACGTTCTTTCGATGAAGATCAGCATAACTCTTTTATCGGTCTTGTGAGGTTTTTATACGTTATCGGATTGTTTGAATCTTTTTCGTAGTCATACGTACCAACTCCGGTCCGAACAACGTTGCTTCACCCACCTCATCCCAGCATACTAGAGAACGACACTTTCTTTTATACAACGCTTCGAATGGAGCCATGCCAATGCTTGGTTGATAACTGTTGTTATAGGTAAACTCCACCAATGGTAAGAACTTATCCCAACTTCCCTTGAAGTCAAGGACACAGAGTCTTAATAAATCTTCAAGAGTTTGAATAGTCCTCTTTGATTGTCGTAAAATCGAGGATGATACGCCGAACTAAATCGTAAATCCGTGCCCATAGCTTTTTGCAAACTAACCCAAAATCGTGAAGTGAATCTTGAGTCTCGATAAAAAACTATGGATACTGGCATACCATGCAATCTTACAACCTCGTTTATGTATATACGAGCAAGACGTTCAAGTGTATAAGTTTCTCGTATAGGTAAAAAATGAACAGACTTGGTCAATCTATCAACAATGACCCAAATTGCATCTATACCCTGAGAAACCTTGGGAAGACCAGTAACGAAATCCATGGTAATGTGCTCCCACTTCCATTCTGGAATTTCAAGTGGTTGCAATGGACCTTTTGGTACCTGATGCTCTGCCTTGACTCGTTGACACGTTAGACACCTTGAGATAAACAAAGTTATCTCTTTCTTCATATTGCCCCACCAAAATGTATGTCGAAGATCATGATACATTTTAGTACTCCTAGGATGGATTGCAAACGGTGTGTTGTGCGCCTCCATCGTGATTTTATACTTTAACTTAGGGTCGTTAGGAACACAAAGTCTGGAGTTGATTCAAAGTATTCCTTCTTCATCGATTCTTGCTTCCGGCATAGCACCTTCTTTTACTTTCTTCCTCATATGCATCAGCTCCAGGTCTGTAGCTTGAGCAGCTTTAACTTTATCAATTAAAGTCGGTTCCACTCGTATATTCGCCATCATCAATTGGGTCCCTGGAGTCTTTATCTCTATCTCCATCCTTTGCAAGTCATACAAAATGGGCCTTTGTGTGTACAATATCGCACTTTCATTGCGCATATGATCTTCTACTCAATGCGCCACTACCACATTCGCTTTTCAGGATGGTATTGGATGGTATGATCATAATCTTTCGACAGTTCAAGCCAACGTTGCTGTCACATGTTTAGTTCCTTTTGAGTGATGAAATATTTGAGGCTTTTATGATCCGTAAAGATCTCTACTTTCTCCCCATACAAGTAATGCCTCCAAATTTTAAGTGCGAAGATAATAGCTGCCAACTCTAGATCATGAGTAGGATAATTCCTCTCATATTCTTTGAGTTGTCGAGAGACATAGGCTATGACTTTCTCATGTTGCATGAGAACACATCCTAACCCTTTGCCTGAAGCGTCACTGTAGATGACAAATCCCTCCGAGCCAGATGGTATTGTCAAAACAAGTCCTTGAAATGAGCCTCCTCTTGAGTTCTTGAAAACTCTTCTCGCATTCCTCACTCCAACCGAATTTTATATCTTCCGAGTCAATTTGAGTTAAAGGAGTAGCGATTCGAGAAAATCCTTTAGGAATCTCGATAATAACCAACTAAGCCGAGAAAGTTACGACTTGGTCCATCGATTTAGGATGCTCCCGACTTTGAATAGCTTCAATCTTTCTTTGGGTCAGCAGATATACCATGACTTGATACCACGTGCACAAGGAATGCTACTTCCTCTCGCCGAACTCACATTTCTTTAACTTGGCATAAAGCTTATATTCACGAAGCTTTTGAAGTATCGACCTCAAGTGTTGTTTCATGATCTTCACGGCTTTTGGAATAAATAAGGATGTCATCAATAAAGACGACCACAAAGTGATCCAATTATTAATTCTTGAATACTCGGTTCATCATATCCATGAAGGCGTAGGGAGCACTAGTCAATCCAAAAGACATGACTAGGAATTCATAATAATGCGTACTAAGTTCGAAAGCCGTCTTTGGAATGTCATCGGTTCTAATCTTCAATTGGTGATATCCGGAAACTAATATCAATCTTTGAAAAGAATTTGGCTCCTTGCAAGTAATCGGGTCAAAACAGTCATCAATACGTAGCAATGGGTACCTATTTTTGATGGTGACATGATTCAACTCCTGATAATCAATACAAAGTCGCATACTCCCATCTTTCTTCTTCACGAACAGAACAGGAGCACCCCATGGAGACGTACTAGGACGAATAAAGCCAATGTCTAGCAATTCCTGCTGTTAGGTCTTTAACTCCTGGAGTTCAATAGGAACTATTAGATATGGGGCTTTAGAAATGGGTTTTGTACCGGGATCAAGGTCGATACAAAATTCAATTTCACATTCTGGGGGTAGGCCAGGAAGTTCTTCAGGGAATACGTTAGGAAATTCATTAACAATAGAAATATCATTCAAAACTGACGTATTTTTGTTTAGATCCTTGACATGAGCTAAGAAAGCTTGACATCCATTTTTCAATAAACGAATAGCTTTATGGCTCGAGATGACAGTGATTGATTTTAATGGTTTGGTTGCTTGAATTCGCATAATAGGTTGGTTAGGAATATGAAAGTAAACAATCTTATGAAAAAAATCAATTTTTATATGATGAGTAGTTAACCAATCAATCCCTAGAATTACGTCGAATGCAAGTATTTTCAATGAAATAAGATCGACAGGTAATGTGAGGGTACCGATTTGAACCAAACAAGACTTATAAATAGTGGATGTAATGAAGGTTTCTCCCAACGGAGTTTCAACAGATAAGTCAAAGTCCAATTTCTCCGGAGTCAAATTTAAACGTTGAGTGCAAGTAGGAGAAATAAAAGAATGGGTAGAACCGGTATCAAATAAGGTATATACTTCGCTAGAGTTTATGATAAGCTTACCCGTGATGACCTCATTTGGGTTCTTTTCTTTCTGGGAGGTCACGACAAACGCTCTCCCTTGCACTTCAAGTTTTGTCTTGTCTGGGACAACCTTTGGTGCCTCCATCCTAGCTGAACTTGTCTTCGGTGAACGACAAAATTGGGCTAGGTGACCTTCTCTTCCACAATTATAACATGCTCTGGACGGCATCGCATAGTTTGGACTGATGTGTCCTTCCCCTCCGCATTTGAAGCATATGATAAGTGATCGTTCTCCTTCTTTAACCACGGGTACTGACGTCTTTCCATCATTGTTGAATCTCCTCTTCTTGAAATGTCTATTTTTATTATTTTGGCCATGATTACCAAGGAAGTGGTTACCATTTCTGGCATGTTGATTCCCTCCACGCTTATTGTCACCGCTTCAATGACTGTTATCACTGGTATTATCATTTTGTCGGCTGCTCTCTTTTGGTTGGGTTGACAAATTATCGCGCTCCAATAACTAAGCCTTGTTAACAACATCTGAATACAAACAAAGTTTATGAGAGATAAGATATTGACGTATCTAGGGTTTCAAACCACTTAGAAACATTCGCATCATTCTCTCCTCATTATCAACCGAATGGGGACAAACCGAGATAACTTCGGCAAACTTGGCTTCGATTCTGCGAGACGATCATGTTGTTTTGTTCTAGTTTCATGAACACTACATCTTCATGTGACGAATGCGGCGAGTTGAGTACGCTTTTCTGATTCCCACCAAGAATCGCCAAGACGCTTCAAACATGAAGGTGTGAAGGAACCTTTTGCTCCTCGGAGCAACCCAAGACATCAAATATCTTGTTGATCTATTTTATCCACGTCTCGCCTTAAGTGGTTTTGGCTCTCTAAAAAACTCCGGTGGTCCCAGCTCCTTGATCTCTTTGGCGGTGACCGTCCGAGAGAGTGACGTGCTTTACCGCTTCCACGCATTTTGGACAGGAGCCGCTCTCGCCTGATTTTGCATGAATTGCATGAAGCCTCGAAACATTCCATCGTTCATCATTTGGTCAGTGTTGTTGTTTGCATAAGGATTGTCGCCTTCCAGATGCACATTGTCCTGGATATTGATCTGTGGAGACTCAACGGTCTCCTGTGCTCCATTGATGTTCTCAACATTCTCGGATGCCATTTTCAAATACTGCCACAAAACAAGGGTTAATTAACATATCACATATTATCCCTATACTCTGACCGACCAATTAAATACCAAATAAACTTAAGTAGGTCATACTAGCGAAGGAATTCCCGTCTCTCCCCTCCTAGTTCTTGTCTCACATCTTAGCGAGGATCATATCCCTAAGCTTTGATATCAATATGGACGCCCCAAAATAGGTATACATCACCTATTCGAGTGTCGCCAAATACATGATACTGTAATACAAATAAAATCTTAAATATACAACAAGAGAGCTATGAGTTTTAATACAAACATTGTCTTTTAGACAATATCCACTCTCAGAATAAGTCCTCATTACATTTATTAACACACTATTTAACAGAATAGTGAAGACTACTAATACTATCATCTGGACCGTCACTCCGTTCCCCGACTAGTCCCGGCTACGTTCCCATTTCCTGAAGAGAACAGTGAAAGAAAGGGTGAGCTCAACTAGCCCAGTAAGAAATATTATGACTAAGATAATGCAGAATAAATTATCATTAGTCTTCAACAGTGTTAAACTGATAAAATACAATAGACATCAAGTTTAACTGCAGCGGAACATGCAATCCATTAAAAGAGTGAAGTCGACGATAAAATCTACTATCTTTTATGATTTCAAAGGTTTTTCATCACTTTTATCGCTGGGACTCAACTTAATAAATAATCCACATCATCCCCCTTTTCTGACCAATGATATTCATTAGTATCACAACCACAAATTATCCATGCACTACGGGCCAAAGATATTCGTGTATTCATCAATGGTCATGATCATGCCAACAACTGTCCATCAATGCACTACGGGCCAATGAGGACTTTTACCATATCATTTGTAACATTACTACCATGATTACACCGAATAATCCTCGGTCATAATCATACCAAGTCCATCTATGCACTACAAAAGCCACATATGACTTTCAAAAAAAATATAAACATGAGGATGATGACAATGATATAAGAATTCAATAAAACAAGTTCAAGAATTAATTTATTCAGAACTAATAACATCCAAATTGTCAACATAATACTTCTTTTGTAGAGTAAAATTTAAGAATGCTCGAAGAATATTTCCATGAAAAGATATTGGATGAAGCTTAAATATCAATGATATTCCACTAATTTCATGGAGTATAGAAGTCAAAACTTTAACCAACTGAGTATAATAAAGAATGGAATAACAAA
The DNA here is from genome assembly GCA_020205615.1 of Panax quinquefolius. Classification (NCBI taxonomy): domain Eukaryota; kingdom Viridiplantae; phylum Streptophyta; class Magnoliopsida; order Apiales; family Araliaceae; genus Panax; species Panax quinquefolius. Next base: position 109,009,013 of record CM035163.1, read on the forward strand.
AGAAATCACCATGCATGCGGTGATCAGCATAGACAAAAGTTATTCCAATGAATAAAAATAACGGAATTAGTCAGCGTAATACGCACCGACATGATATTCCAATGTAATAATAAAGAATGAAATAACAAATGAAATCACCATGCATGCGCAAGACTTGCGATAAACAAAAGTTATTCCAAAGAAAATAATAAATAACGGAACTAGGTCCGGCACAAAACGCATGCATGATGATATTCTAGCGAGAATAATAAAAAAAGATGGAACCAGTCGGTGTAAAACGCCTTGACAGATGTGATATTCCAAATCCAAAGAATAATAAATAATGGACTAATGTAAGAATTTCACCAAGTATAGGGTAGATCAGCAGATACAAAGTTATTCCAATGTAATAATAAAGAATGGAATAATGAAGTTCTCTTCATTAATATGAAAAAAATAATACCCCTTACCTTATAAAGAAGAGTACTCCGACGGTAGGGCGGGAATATACTTGAAGAAACTTGCACTACGCTCAAATCTTTCTTAAACGCTTAAAGAAATACGCTCAAGATAGAAGAATAAGTCTCTTTACAGTTTCTCTCTCTAGAGTTTCAGTGAATTCGTAAGAAATAATGAAGGAATGAGCTTCTATTTAAAGAAGAATGGATTGAATAGTAACCAATCCATGAATGGTCTAGATCGATTTACTTTAAACGGACGGTCCAGATTGGTTTACAATAAAATATAATATATTCTATTTATAATCTAATAAAACGAATAACTTTTAAAAAAGATTTTACTATAAACACTATGCAGCACTATGCATAATAAAATATAATATATTCTAATTATTGTCTAATAAAATGAATAACTTTATAAAAGTATTACATTTTATATAAAAAGATTTTACTATTATCCTAATAAAATGAATAACTTTATAAAGTATTCTCGTTATATATAAAAAGCTTTTCGCGTTTTTATTACATTAATAATACTAATAAAACAAAACTTCATCATCATTATTATTATTCACACTATTAAATCGACTGTGTCGTTCCCAAGAGAGAGGGGCTTTTAATAAGGATTTCTCCCTATTGGAGCGCAATTAGGTGACCAAACCTCTCTTGGCGTAACTTCTAGACATCGTTAATAATGCAAATAATAATATTAATAACTTCTGTCATCTCAATTATTGATTTAATAATATATAAAATATCGACAATAATTTAATAAAACTGAATGACTTCTCACGTAAGCATCAATAATCAATACCGCGTGCTACTATGCAACCACGTGTATTCCTGTACTTTTAACACCGGGTGTTTCAACAGTTAACGGTAAAACTTCCGCCGTTATAAAAATATTTTTGTCATTTTCTCAATCCAAAAATAATTCCGTTGTGGGGTCCACTAATGATTGTGCCGTCGTCATTAATATTCCCTGTTAAAATGAATATTCCCTACCAATCGAATATTATATAACAACTTGCGTACTTTTCAAAATTTATAAATATTACCCACAACTATAACATTATATCAAATTTATTCTATAATATTCAAAAATGATAATTATAGAAAATTCATTTTTATTCATAAAAGTTGGGGTCTTATAACTGGGTAACCCCGATTACCCGGAAAAAGTCCGATAAACCATTTTTGGAGGCTCGGATCTTACAATATGTTTAGTGTTTATGTCATGTTGTTGGTTGGATATTGTGATCGACATGTAATCTACATAATCAAACCATTAGATCCCCTGGATCTTGCTCAAAACCAAAGTAATCAGTGGTCAAACAAGCTTTGACCAACTGACCGGTTGAATTTTTGGAAAACACAGAATTCACCAAGAACAATTTTTGCCAAGCATTTTGACCGGCTTTAATCTTGTGCTTCTGTTGTTATGAAGATATAATGTTATACAATTGTACACTGACTTCAATACTACACGACTAAACCAATAAAACATACTTAGCAAGCCTGGAGATCAAGGATTCAAAGGCTCAAATGTGGCACCTCGACTGTTCTTTAATTTCAGGAAAACCCAGAAATTGAAGAATAGTGTTTGACAAGATTTATGAGGCTTTAATCTCTCAGTGTAGTTATAGTTTGGTCATGTAATCGGTTCATCATATCCATGAAGGCAACAGGAGCACTAGTCAATCCAAAAGACATGACTAGGAATTCATAATGCCCGTACCGAGTTCTGAAAGCCGTCTTTAGAATGTCATCGATTCTGATCTTCAATTGATGATATCCGGAACGAAGATCAATTTTTGAAAAGAATTTGGCGCCTTGCAACTTGTCAAACAGGTAATCAATACGTGCCAATGGGTACCTATTTTTAATGGCGACATGATTCAACTCTCGATAATTAATACAAAGTCGCATACTGCCATCTTTCTTCTTCACGAATAGAACAGGAGCACCCCAAGGAGAAGTACTAGGACGAATAAAGCCAATGTCTAACAATTCCTGCAGTTGAGTCTTTAACTCCTGAAATTCAACAGGAGCCATTCGATATGGGGCTTTGGAAATGGGTTTTGTACCGGGTTCAAGGTCGATACAAAATTTAATTTCATGTTCTGGGGGTAGGCCAGGAAGTTCTTCAGGGAATACGTCAGGAAATTCATTAACAATAGAAATATCATTCAAAACTAACGTATTTTTGTTTAGATCCGTGACATGAGCTAAGAAAGCTTAACATCCGTTTTTCAATAAACGAATAGCTTTATGGCTCGAGATGACAGTGATTGATTTTAATGGTTTGGTTGCTTGAATTTGCATAATAGGTTGGTTAGGAATATGAAAGCTAACAATCTTACGAAAACAATCAATTTTTGTATGATGAATAGTTAACCAATCAATCCCTAGAATTACGTCGAATGCAAGTATTTTCAAGGAAATAAGATCGACAGGTAATGTGAGGGTACCGATTTGAACCAAACAAGACATATAAATAGTGGATGTAATGAAGGTTTCTCCCAACGGAGTTTCAACAGATAAGTCAAAGTCCAATTTCTCCGGAGTCAAATTTAAACGTTGAGCGCAAGTAGGAGAAATAAAAGAATGGGTAGAACCGGTATCAAATAAGGTATATACTTCGCTAGAGTTTATGATAAGCTTACCCGTGATGACCTCATTCGGGTTCCTTGCTTTCTGGGAGGTCACGACAAACGCTCTCCCTTGCACTACCGGTTTTATCTTGTCTGGGATGACCTTTGGTGCCTCCATCCTAGCTAAACTTGTCTTCGGTGAATGATAAAATCGGGCTAGGTGATCCTCTCTTCTATAATTTTAACATGCTTTGGACGGCATCGCGTAGTTTGGACTGATGTGTCCTTCCCCTCCTCATTTGAAGTATATGATAGGTGGTCGTTCTCCTTCCTTAACCACGGGTGCTGGTGCTGACGTCTTTCCATGATTATTGAATCTCCTCTTCTTGAAATGTCCATTCTTATTGTTTTGGCCATGATTACCACCGAAGTGGTTACCATTTCTAGCATGTTGATTCCCTCCACGCTTATTGTCACCGCTTCAATGACTGTTATCACTGGTATTATCATTTTGTCGGCGGCTCTCTTTTGGTTGGATTGACTCATTATCGCACGCTGCATTAACTGAGCCCTATTAACAACATCCGAATATAAACACAGTTTATGAGAGATAAGATATTGACTTATCTCGGGTTTCAAACCTCTTAGAAACATCAAGCGTCATTCTCTCCTCATTATCAACCAAATGGGACGTAAACAGGACAACTCGACAAACTTGGCTTCGTCTTTGCGACATGGTCATGTTGTTTTGTTCCAGTTTAATGAACTCTACCTCTTTCATGTGACGAATACTTTCGGAAAGTATTTGTCGTTGAACCAGTTCTTGGAACTTCTCTCAAGACATCTTCAGTGCGGCAGGTTGAGTACGCTTTACAGATTCCCACCAGTAATCTGGCTCTGCCCGCAACATGAAGATGGCAAAGGGAACCTTGTGCTCCTTGGAGCAACCCAAGACATCAAATATCTTGTTGATCTGTTTTATCCACGTCTCTGCCTTAAGTGGTTTTGGCTCTCCAAAAAACTCCGGTGGTCCCAGTTCCTTGAACTGTTTGGCGGTGACCGTCCGAGAGTTGCCAGTGTTTCCACCTGCATTTTGGACAGGAGCCGCTCTCACCTGATGTTGCATGAATTGCATGAAGCCTCGAAACATTCCATCATTCATCATTTGGTCAGTGTTGTTGTTTGCATGAGAATTGTCGCCTTCCTGATGCACATTGTCCTGGTTATTGATCTGTGGAGACTCAACGGTCTCTTGTGCTCCACTGATGTTTTCAACATTCTCGGATGCCATTTTCAAATACTGCCAAAAAACAAGGGTTAATTAACATATCACATATTATCCCTATACTCTGACCGACCAATTAAATACCAAATAAACTTAAGTAGGTCATACTAGCGACGGAATTTCCCGTCTCTCCCCTCCTAGTTCTTGTCTCACATCTTAGCCAGGGATCATATCCCTAAGCTTTGATACCAACTATGACGCCCCCAAAATAGGTATACATCACCTATTCTGAGACGCCAAATATATGGTCAGAATACAAATACAATCTTAAATATACAACAAGAGAGCTGTGAGTTTTAATACAAACATTGTCTTCTAGACAATATCCACTCTCAGAATAAGTCCTCATTACATTTATTAACACACTATTTAACAGAATAGTGAGGACTACTAATACTATCATCTGGACCGTCACTCCGTTCTCCGACTAGTCCCGGCTACGTTCCCATTTCCTCAAGAGAACAGTGAAAGAAAGGGTGAGCTCAACTAGCCCAGTAAGAAATATTATGACTAAGATAATACATAATAAATTATCATTAGTCTTCAACAATGTTAAACTGATAAAATACAATAGACATCAAGTTTAACTGCAGCGGAACATGCAATCCATTAAAAGAGTCAATTAGAGAATAAAATCTACTATCTTTTATGATTTCAAAGGTTTTTCATCACTTTTATCGCTGAGACTCAGCTTAATAAATAATCCACATCATCCCTGCACTACGGCCAATGATATTCATTAGTATAACAACCACAAATTATCCATGTACTACGGGCCAAAGATATTCGTGTATTCATCAATGGTCATGATCATGCCAACAACTGTCCATTAATGCACTACGGGCCAATGAGGAGTTTTAACATATCATTTGTAACATTACGGTCATGATTACACCGAATAATTCCTGGTCATAATCATACCAAGTCCATCTACGCACTACAGGCCACAGATGACTTTCAAAAAAATATAAACATGAGGATGATGACAATGATATAAGAGTTCAATAAAACAAGTTCAAGAATTAATTTATTCAGGAACTAATAACATCCAAATTGTCAACATAATACTTCTTTGTAGAGTAAAATTTAAGAATGCTCAGAAGAATATTTCCATGCAAAGATACTGGATGAAGTGCAAATATCAATGATATTCCACTAATTTCATGGAGTATAGAAGTCAAAACTTTAACCAACTGAGTATAATAAAGAATGGAATAACAATAAAATCACCATGCATGCGCGGTACTTAGATAGACAAAGTTATTCCAATGAATAAAAAATAACGGAATTAGGTCAAAGCGTAATACGCATGCCAAGCGAGGATATTCCAATGTAATAATAAAGAATGGAATAATAATGAAATCACCATGCATGCAGATTATCAGATAAACAAAGTTATTCCAACAGAATAATAAATAACGGAACTAGGTATGGCGTAAAACTAATGCATGAGGATATTCTAAAGCAGTAATAATAAAGAGCGGAACTAGTCCCGGCGTAAAAACGCATGAATAGGATATTCCAACAGAATAATAAATAATGGAATAACAGAAGAATTTCACCAAGTATAGGGTAGACCGCGTATACAGGTTATTCCAACAGAATAATAAAGAATGGAATAACAGAAGTTCTCTTCATGAATATGAAAAAATAATACCCCTTACCTTATAAAGAAGAGTACTCCGACGGTAGGGCGGGAATATACTTGAAGAAACTTGCACTACACTCAAAGCTTTCTTAAACGCTTAAAGAAATACGCTCAAGATAGAAGAATAATTCTCTTTAAAGTTTCTCTCTCTAGAGTTTCAGTGAATTCGTAAGAAATAATGAAGGAATGAGCTTCTATTTATAGAAGAATGGATTGAATAGTAACCAATCCATGAACGGCCCAGATCGATTTACTTTAAACTGACGGTCCAAATTGGTTTACAATAAAATATAATATATTCTATTTATAATCTAATAAAACGAATAACTTTTAAAAAGATTTTACTATGCAAAACTTTATGCAAGTGCACTATGCATAATAAAATATAATATATTCTAATTATTGTCTAATAAAATGAATAACTTTATAAAAATATTCGCATTTTATATAAAAATATTTTCCTATTAGCCTAATAAAACGAATAACTTTATAAAAGTATTCTGTTTTATATAAAAAGCTTTTCTGTTTTATTACATTAATAATACTAATAAAACAAAACTTCATCATCATTATTATTATTCACACTATTAATCAACTAGGTCTTTCCCAGGAAAGAGGGGGCTTTCCAATAATGATTTCTCCCTATTGGAGCGCAATTAGGTGACCGAACCTCTCCTTAGCAGAACTTCTAGACATCATTAATAATGCAAATAATAATATTAATAACTCTCTCATCTCAATTATTGATTTAATAATATATAAAATATCGACAATAATTAAATAAAACTGAATGACTTCTCACGTAAGCATCAATAATCAATACCGTGCTACTATGCAACCACGCGTATTCTCGCATTTTTTAACACCGGTGTTTCAATAGTTAACGATAAAACTTCCACCGTTATAAAAATATTTTGTCATTTTCTTAATCCAAAAATAATTACATTGTGGGGTCCACCAATGATTGTGCTTGTCGTGCATTTAATATTCCCTGTTAAAATGAATATTCCCTACCAATCGAATATTATATAACAACTTGCGTACATTTTCAAAATTTATAAATATTACCCACAACTATAACATTATATCAAATTTATTCTATAATATTCAAAATGATAATTATAGAAAATTCATTTTATTCATAAAAGTTGGGGTCTTATAATCTAGGTAACCCCGATTACCCACAAAAGTCCGACAACCATTTTGGAGGCTCGGATCTTAAAATATGTTAGTGTTTATGTCATGTTGTTTGTTGGATATTGCAGTCTGACATGTAATCTACATACTCAAACCATTAGATCCCCTGGATCATGCTCAGAACCAAAGTAATCAGTGGTCAAACAAGCTTTGACCAACTGACCGGTTGAATTTCTAGAAAACACAGAATTCACCAAGAACAGTTTTTGCCATGCATTTTGACCGGCTTTAATCTTGTGCTTCTGTTGTTATGAAGATATAATGTTATACAATTGTACACTGACATCAATACTACACGACTGAACCAATAAAACATACTTAGCAAGCCTGGAGATCAAGGATTCAAAGGCTCAAATGTGGCAAACCTGGAGATCAAGGATTCAAAGGATTCAAAGCCTAAAGAACAGTGTTTGACAAGATTTGTGAGGCTTTAATCTCTCAGTGTAGTTATAGTTTGGTCATGTAATTGGTTCACCATATCCATGAAGGCAGGAGGAGAACTAGTCAATCCAAAAGACATGACTAGGAATTCATAATGCCCGTACCGAGTTCTGAAAGTCGTCTTTGGAATGTCATCGGTTCTAATCTTCAATTGGTGATATCTGGAACGAAGATCAATCTTTGAAAAGAATTTGGCGCCTTACAACTGGTCAAACAGGTCATCAATACGTGGCAATGGGTACCTATTTTTGATGGTGACATGATTCAACTCCCGATAATCAATACAAAGTCGCATACTCCCATCTTTCTTCTTCACGAATAGAACAGGAGCACCCCAAGGAGAAGTACTAGGATGAATAAAGCCAATGTCTAACAATTCCTGTAGTTGAGTCTTTAACTCCTGAAGTTCAATAGGAGCCATTCGATATGGGGCTTTGGAAATGGGTTTTGTACCGGGTTCAAGGTCGATACAAAATTCAATTTCACGTTCTGGGGGTAGGCCAGGAAGTTCTTCAGGGAATACGTCAGGAAATTCATTAACAATAGAAATATCATTCAAAACTAACGTATTTTTGTTTAGATCCGTGACATGAGCTAAGAAAGCTTGACATTTGTTTTTCAATAAACGAATATCTTTATGGCTCGAGATGACAGTGATTGATTTAAATGGTTTGGTTGCTTATATTCGCATAATAGGTTGGTTAGGAATATGAAAGCTAACAATCTTACGAAAACAATCAATTTTTGTATGATGAGTAGTTAACTAATCAATCCCTAGAATTACGTCGAATGCAAGTATTTTCAATGAAATAAGATCGACAGGTAATGTGAGGGTACCGATTTGAACCAAACAAGACTTATAAACAGTGGATGTAATGAAGGTTTCTCCCAACGGAGTTTCAACAGATAAGTCAAAGTCCAATTTCTCCGGATTCAAATTTAAACGTTGAGCGCAAGTAGGAGAAATAAAAGAATGGGTAGAACTGGTATCAAATAAGGTATATACTTCGGTAGAGTTTATGATAAGCTTACCCGTGATGACCTCATTCGGGTTCCTTGCTTTCTGGGAGGTCACAACAAACGCTCTCCCTTGCACTACCGGTTTTGTCTTGTCTGGGATGACCTTTGGTGCCTCCATCCGAGCTGAACTTGTCTTCGGTGAACGACAAAATTGGGCTAGGTGACCTTCCCTTCCACAATTATAACATGCTTTGCACGGCATCGCGTAGTTTGGACTGATGTTTCCTTCCCCTCCGCATTTGAAGCATATGATAGGTGGTCGTTCTCCTTCCTTAACCACGGGTGCTGGTGCTGACGTCTTTTCATCATTGTTTAATCTCCTCTTCTTGAAATGTCCATTCTTATTGTTTTTGCCATGATTACCACGGAAGTGGTTACCATTTCTGGCATGTTGATTCCCTCCATGCTTATTATCACCGCTCAATGACCGTTATCATCCGTATTATTATCATTTTGTTTACCGCTCTCTTTTGGTTGGATTGACTCATTATCGCGCTCCAATAACTGAGCCCTATTAACAACATCTGAATACAAACATAGTTTATGAGAGATATGATATTGACATATTTTGGGTTTTTAACAACTTAGAAACATTCGCGTCATTCTCTCCTCATTATCAACCAAATGGGACACAAACCGGGACAACTCGGCAAACTTGGCTTTGTACTGTGACACGGTCATGTTGTTTTATTCTAGTTTAATGAAATCTACCTCTTTCATGTGACGAATACTTTCGGGAAAGTACTTGTCGTTGAACAGTTCTTGGAACTTCTCCCAAGACATCTTCAGTGCGGCAGGTTGAGTACGCTTTACAGATTCCCACCAAGAATCTATCTACGCCCTAACATGAAGGTGGCAAAGGGAACCTTTTTCTCCTTGGAGCAACCCAAGACATCAAATATCTTGTTGATCTATTTTATCCACGTCTCCATCTTAATTGGTTTTGGCTCTCCAAAAAACTCCGGTGGTCCCAGCTCCTTGAACTGTTTGGCGGTGACCGTCCGAGAGTTACCAGTGTTTCCACCTGCATTTTGGACAGGAGCCGCTCTCGCCTGATGTTGCATGAATTGCATGAGGCCTCGATACATTCCATCGTTCATCATTTGGTCAGTATTGTTGTTTGCATGAGGATTGTCGCCTTCCTGATGCACATTGTCCTGGTTATTGATCTGTGGAGACTCAACGGTCTCCTGTGCTCCTTTGATGTTCTCAACATTCTCGGATGCCATTTTCAAATACTTCCACAAAACAAGGGTTAATTAACATATCACATATTTTCCCTATACTATGACCGACCAATTAAACACCAAATAAACTTAAGTAGGTCATACTAGCGAAGGAATTTTCCCGTCTCTCTCCCTCCTAGTTCTTGTCTCACATCTTAGCCAGGATCATATCCCTAAGCTTTGATATACCATCTGTGGCACCCCCAAAATAGGTATACATCACCTATTCTCGAGTCACCAAATACATGGTACATAATACAAATACAATCTTAAATATACAACAAGAGAGTTGTGAGTTTTAATACAAACATTGTCTTCTAGACAATATCCACTCTCAGAATAAGTCCTCATTATATTTATTAACACACTATTTAATGTAATAGTGAGGACTACTAATACTATCATCCGGACCGTCACTCCGTCTCCCGACTAGTCTCTGGCCACGTTCCCATTTCACAAAGAGAACGGTGAAAGAAAGGGTGAGCTAAACTAGCCCAGTAAGAAATATTATGACTAAGATAATACATAATAAATTATCATTAGTCTTCAACAGTGTTAAACTGATAAAATACAATAGACATCAAGTTTAAATGCAGAGGAACATGCAATCCATTAAAAGAGTCAAGTAGAGAATAAAATCTACTATCTTTTATGATTTCAAAGGTTTTTCATAACTTTTATTGTAGGGACTCAAATTTTAATAAATAATCCACATTATCCCCAAGACTACGACCAATGATATTCATTAGTATCACAACCACAAATTATCCATGACCACGGGCCAAAGATATTCGTGTATTCATCAATGGTCATGATCATGCCAACAATCGTCCATCAATGCACTCACGGGCCAATGAGGACTTTTACCATATCATTTGTAACATTATTACTACCATGATTACACCGAATAATCCTCGGTCATAATCATATCAAGTCCATCTACGCACTACTGTGCCACGAGATGACTTTCAAAAAAATATAAACATGAGGATGATGACAATGATATAAGAGTTCAATAAAACAAGTTCAAGAATTAATTTATTCAGAACTAATAACATCCAAATTGTCAACATAATACTTTTTGTAGAGTAAAATTTAAGAATGCTCGGAAGAATATTTCCATGAAAAGATCTTTAGATGAAGCTTAAATATCAAGGATATTCCACTAATTTCATGGAGTATAGAAGTCAAAACTTTAACCAACCGAGTATAATAAAGAATGGAATAATAAAAGAAATCACCATGCATGCGTACTTCGCATGACAGACAAAGTTATTCCAACAGTAATAAAAATAACGGAATTCAGTCAGCGTAATATCGCACCGGCGAGGATATTCCAAATGTAATAATAAAGAATGAAATAATAACAGAAATCACCATGCATGCGGATTGCTAGCATAACAAAGTTATTCCAATGAATATTAAATAACGGAACTAGGTCCGGCGTAGAAAATGCTAATGACGGGATATTCTAGCGAGAATAATAAAGATAGAACTAGTCCCACAGTAAACGCATGCATGTGACGATATATTCAATAGAATAATAAATAATGGAATATCGTAAGAATTTCACCAAGTATAGGGGTAGACCCGCATATATATAAGTTATTCCAAAGAATAATAAAGAATGGAATAACAGAAGTTCTCTTCATGAATATGAAAAAAATAATACCCCTTACCTTATAAAGAAGTGTACTCCGACGGTAGGGCGGGAAAATACTTGAAGAAACTTTCACTACGCTCAAAGCTTTCTTAAACGCTTAAAGAAATATGCTCCACATAGAAGAATAATTCTCTTTAAAGTTTCTCTCTCTAGAGTTTCAGTGAATTCGTAAGAATAATGAATGAATGAGCTTCTATTTATAGAAGAATGGATTGAATAGTAACCAATCCATGAACGGTCCAGATCAATTTACTTTAAACTGACGGTCCAGATTGGTTTACAATAAAATATAATATATTCTATTTATAATCTAATAAAACGAATAACTTTTAAAAAAATTTTACTATGCAAACACTGTGCAGGCACTATGCATAATAAAATATAATATATTCTAATTATTGTCTAATAAAACGAATAACTTTATAAAAATATTCTGTTTTATATAAAAATATTTTACTATTAGCCTAATAAAACGAATAACTTTATAAAAGTATTATGTTTTTTTATATAAAAAGCTTTTTCTGTTTTATTACATTAATAATACTAATAAAACAAAACTTCATTATTATTATTATTATTCACACTATTAATCAACTAGGTCGTTCCAAAGAAAGGGGTTTTCAATAAGTATTTTCTCCTATTGGAGCGTTAATTAGGTGACCAAACCTCTCCTTAGCAGAAATTCTAGACATCGTTAATAATGCAAATAATAATATTAATAACTCTGTCATCTCAATTATTGATTTAATAATATATAAAATATCGACAATAATTGAATAAAACTGAATGACTTCTCACGTAAGCATCAATAATCAATACCGTGTGCTACTATGCAACCACGCGTATTCCTGTACTTTTAACACCGGGTGTTTCAACAGTTAACGATAAAACTTCCGCCGTTATAAAAATATTTTTGTCATTTTCTTAATCCGAAAATAATTCTGTGGTGGGGTCCACAAATGATTGTGCCGTCGTACGAATATTCCCTGTTAAAATGAATATTCCCCTACCAATCGAATATTATATAACAACTTGCGTACTTTTCAAAATTTATAAATATTACCCACAACTATAACATTATATCAAATTTATTCTATAATATTCAAAAATGATAATTATAGAAAATTCATTTTTATTCATAAAAGTTGGGGTCTTACAATCTAGGTAACCCCGATTACCCACAAAAGTCTGACAACCATTTTTGGAGGCTCGGATCTTACAATATGTTAGTGTTTATGTCATGTTGTTGGTTTGATATTGTATTCTGACATGAATTCTACATAATCAAACCATTAGATCCCCTGGATCTTGCTCAAAACCAAAGTAATCAGTGGTCAAACAAGCTTTGACCAACTGATCGGTTGAATTTTTGGAAAACACAGAATTCACCAAGAACAGTTTTTTGACAAGCATTTTGACCGGCTTTAATCTTGTGCTTCTGATGTTATGAAGATATAATGTTATACAATTGTACACTGACTTCAATACTGCACGACTGAACCAATAAAACATACTTAGCAAGCTTGGAGATCAAGGATTCAAAGGCTCAAATGTGGCACCACGACTGTTCTTTAATTTCTGGAAAACCCAGAAATTGAAGAATAGTGTTTGACAAGATTTGTTAGGCTTTAATCTCTCAGTGTAGTTATAGTTTGGTCATGTAATCGGTTCATCATATCCATGAAGGCAACAGGAGCACTAGTTAATCCAAAAGACATGACTAGGAATTCATAATGCCCGTACCGAGTTCTGAAAGCCGTCTTTGGAATGTCATCGGTTCTAATCTTCAATTGGTGATATCCGGAACGAAGATCAATCTTTGAAAAGAATTTGGCGCCTTGCAACTTGTCAAACAGGTCATCAATACGTGGCAATGGGTACCTATTTTTGATGGCGACATGATTCAACTCTCGATAATTAATACAAAGTCGCATCGCCATGTTTTTCTTCTTCACGAATAGAGCAGAGAGCACCCCAAGGGAAGTACTAGGATGAATAAAGCCAATGTCTAAAAATTCCTGCAGTTGAGTCTTTAACTCCTGAAATTCAACATGAGCCACTCGATATGGTGCTTTGGAAATGGGTTTTGTACCGGGTTCAAGGTCGATACAAAATTCAATTTCACGTTCTAGGGGTAGGCCAGGAAGTTCTTTAGGGAACACGTCAGGAAATTCATTAACAATAGAAATATCATTCAAAACTAATGTATTTTTGTTTAGATCCGTGACATGAGCTAAGAAAGCTTGACATCCGTTTTTTAATAAACGAATAGCTTTATGGCTCGAGATGACAGTGATTGATTTAATGGTTTGGTTGCTTGAATTCGCATAATAGGTTCGTTAGGAATATGAAAGCTAACAATTTTATGAAAACAATCAATTTTTGTATGATGAGTAGTTAACCAATCAATCCCTAGAATTACATCGAATGCAAGTATTTTCAATGAAATAAGATCGACAGGTAATGTGAGGGTACCGATTTGAACCAAACAAGACTTATAAACAGTGGATGTAATGAAGGTTTCTCCCAACGGAGTTTCAATAGATAAGTCAAAGTCCAATTTCTCCGGAGTCAAATTTAAACGTTGAGCGCAAGTAGGAGAAATAAAAGAATGGGTAGAACCGGTATCAAATAAGGTATATACTTCGCTAGAGTTTATGATAAGCTTACCCGTGATGACCTCATTCGGGTTCCTTGCTTTCTGGGAGGTCACGACAAACGCTCTCCCTTGTACTACTGGTTTTGTCTTGTCTAGGATGACCTTTGGTGCCTCCATCCTAGCTAAACTTATCTTCGGTGAATGACAAAATCGGGCTAGGTGACCCTCTCTTCTATAATTATAACATGCTTTGGACGACATCGCGTAGTTTGGACTGATGTGTCCTTCCCCTCCGCATTTGAAGCATATGATAGGTGGTCGTTCTCCTTCCTTAACCATGGGTGCTCGTGCTGACGTCTTTCCATGATTATTGAATCTCCTATTCTTGAAATGTCCATTCTTATTGTTTTGGCCATGATTACCATCGAAGTGGTTACCATTTCTAGCATGTTGATTCCCTCCACGCTTATTGTCACCGCTTCAATGACTGTTATCACTAGTATTATCATTTTGTCGGCTGCTCTCTTTTGGTTGGATTGACTCATTATCGCGCTCCAATAACTGAGCCCTATTAACAACATCTGAATACAAACACAGTTTATAAGAGATAAGATATTGACGTATCTCGGGTTTCAAACCTCTTAGAAATATTCGCGTCATTCTCTCCTCATTATCAACCAAATGGGATATAAAACCGGACAACTCGACAAACTTGGCCCGTTGCGATACACGGTCATGTTGTTTTGTTCCATTTTAATGAACTCTACCTCTTTCATGTGACGAATACTTTCGGGAAAGTACTTGTCGTTGAATAGTTCTTAGAACTTCTCCCAAGACATCTTTAGTGTGGCAGGTTGAGTACGCTTTACAGATTCCCACCAGTAATCTGCCTCTGCCCGCAACATGAAGGTGGCAAAGGTAACCTTGTGCTCCTCAGAGCAACCCAAGACATCAAATATCTTGTTGATCTGTTTTATCCACGTCTCCGCCTTAAGTGGTTTTGGCTCTCCAAAAATTCCGATGGTCCAAGCTCCTTGAACTTTTGGCGATGAATGGTCCGAGAGTTGCCAGTGCTTCCACCTGCATTTTGGACTCAGGAGCCGCTCTCGCCTGATGTTGCATGAATTGCATGATGCCTTGAAACATTCCATCGTTCATCATTTGGTCAGTGTTGTTGTTTGCATGAGGATTGTCGCCTTCATGATGCACATTGTCTCCGGTTATTGATCCGTGGAGACTCAATGGTCTCCTCGTGCTCCATTGATGTTCTCAACATTCTCGGATGCCATTTTCAAATACTGCCACAAAACAAGGGTTAATTAACATATCACATATTATCCCTATACTCTGACCGACCAATTAAATACCAAATAAACTTAAGTAGGTCATACTAGCGAAGGAATTTCCCGTCTCTCCCCTCCTAGTTCTTGTCTCACATCTTAGCCAGGGATCATATCCCTAAGCTTTGATACCAACTGTGACGCCCCCAAAATAGGTATACATCACCTATTCTGAGTCGCCAAAAACATGGTACAAAATACAAATACAATCCTAAATATACAACAAGAGAGCTGTGAATTTTAATACAAACATTGTCTTCTAGACAATATCCACTCTCAGAATAAGTCCTCATTACATTTATTAACACACTATTTAACAGAATAGTGAGGACTACTAATACTATCATCTGGACCGTCACTCCGTTCTCCGACTAGTCCCGGCTACGTTCCCATTTCCTCAAGAGAACAGTGAAAGAAAGGGTGAGCTAAACTAGCCCAGTAAGAAATATTATGACTAAGATAATACATAATAAATTATCATTAGTCTTCAACAGTGTTAAACTGATAAAATACAATAGACATCAAGTTTAAATGCAGCGGAACATGTAATCCATTAAAAGAGTCAAGTAGAGAATAAAATCTACTATCTTTTATGATTTCAAAGGTTTTTTATCACTTTTATCGCTGAGACTCAGCTTAATAAATAATCCACATCATCCCTGCACTACGGCCAATGATATTCATTAGTATCACAACCACAAATTATCCATGCACTACGGGCCAAAGATATCCGTGTATTCATCAATGGTCATGATCATGCCAACAACTCTCCATTAATGCACTACAGGCCAATAAGGACTTTTAACATATCATTTGTAACATTACAGTCATGATTACACCGAATAATCCCTGGTCATAATCATACCAAGTCCATCTATGCACTACAGGCCACAGATGACTTTCAAAAAAATATAAACATGAGGATGATGACAATGATATAAGAGTTCAATAAAACAAGTTCAAGAATTAATTTATTCAGGAACTAATAACATCGAAATTGTCAACATAATACTTCTTTGTAGAGTAAAATTTAAGAATGCTCAGAAGAATATTTCCATGAAAAGATACTAGATGAAGTGCAAATATCAAGGATATTCCACTAATTTCATGGAGTATAGAAGTCAAAACTTTAACCAACTAAGTATAATAAAGAATGAAATAATAATAGAATCACCATGCATGCGGTGCATTTCAGATGCAGCAAAGTTATTCAATGTAATAATAAATAACGAAATTAGGTCAAAGCGTAATACTTGACCGGCATGATATTCCAATGAATAATAAAGAATGGAATAATAAATGAAATCACCATGCATGCGGTATCAGCATAAACAAGTTATTCCAATGAATAATAAATAACGGAACTAGGTGCGGCGCCAGAAACTAGCGCATGACGAGGATATTCTAGCGAGAATAATAAAGAGCGGAACTAGGTCCCAGAAAAAAACGCATGTGACAAGATATTCAATAGAATAATAAATAATGGAATAACAATAAGAATTTCACCAAGTATAGGGTAGACCACGTATATAAAGTTATTCCAACAAAATAATAAAGAATGGAATAATGAAGTTCTCTTCATGAATTTGAAAAAAATAATACCCCTTAACTTATAAAGAAGTATTCACAGGTGGTAGTGAAATATACTTGAAGAAACTTGCACTACGCTCAAAGCTTTCTTAAACGCTTAAAGAAATACGCTCAAGATAGAAGAATAATTCTCTTTAAAGTTTCTCTCTCTAGAGTTTCAAAGTGAATTCGTAAGAAATAATGAAGGAATGAGCTTTATTTATAGAAGAATGATTGAATAGTAACCAATCCATGAATGGTCCAGATCGATTTACTTTAAAAACCGACGGTCCGTATTGGTTTACAATAAAATATAATATATTCTATTTATAATCTAATAAAACGAATAACTTTTAAAAAGATTTTACTATGCAAACACTATGCAGGCACTATGCATAATAAAATATAATATATTTTAATTATTGTCTAATAAAATGAATAACTTTATAAAAGTATTCTGTTTTATATAAAAAGATTTTACTATTAGCCTAATAAAATTAATAACTTTATAAAGTATTACATCGTTATATAAAAAGTTTTTTCGTTTTATTACATTAATAATACTAATAAAACAAAACTTCATCATCATTATTATTATTCACACTATTAATCAACTAGGTCGTTCCTCAGAAAGAGGGGCTTTCAATAAGGATTTCTCCTATTGAGCGCAATTAGGTGACCAAACCTCTCCTTGGCGAGAAATTCTAGACATCGTTAATAATGCAAAAATAATAATATTAATAACTCATCATCTCAATTATTGATTTAATAATATATAAAATATCGACAATAATTGAATAAAACTGAATGACTTCTCACGTAAGCATCAATAATCAATACTGTGTGCTACTATGCAACCATGCGTATTCCTGTACTTTTAACACCGGGTGTTTCAACAGTTAACGGTAAAACTACCGCCGTTATAAAAATATTTTTGTCATTTTCTCAATCCGAAAATAATTCCGTTGTGGGGTCCACCAATGATTGTACCGTCGTATGAATATTCCCTGTTAAAACGAATATTCCCCTACCAATCAAATATTATATAACAACATGCGTACTTTTCAAAATTTATAAATATTACCCACAACTATAACATTATATCAAATTTATTCTATAATATTCAAAAATGATAATTATAGAAAATTCATTTTTATTCATAAAAGTTGGGGTCTTACAATCTGGGTAACCCCGATTACCCAGAAAAGTCTGACAACCATTTTTGGAGGCTCGGATCTTATAGTATGTTAGTGTTTATGTCATGTTGTTTGTTGGATATTGTAGTTTGACATGTAATCTACATACTCAAACCATTAGATCCCCTGGATCTTGCTCAGAACCAAAGTAATCAGTGGTCAAACAAGCTTTGACCAACTGACCAGTTGAATTTCTGGAAAACACAGAATTCACCAAGAACAATTTTTGCCATGCATTTTGACCGGCTTTAATCTTGTGCTTCTGTTGTTATGAAGATATAATGTTATACAATTGTAAACTGACATCAATACTACACGACTGGACCAATAAAACATACTTAGCAAGCCTGGAGATCAAGGTTTCAAAGGCTAAAATGTGGCACCTCGACTGTTCTTTAATTTCTGGAAAACCTAGAAATTGAATAACAATGTTTGACAAGATTTGTGAGGCTTTAATCTCTCAGTGTAGTTATAGTTTGGTCATGTAATCGGTTCATTATATCCATGAAGGCAGCAGGAGCACTAGTCAATCCAAAAGACATGACTAGGAATTCATAATGCCCGTACCTAGTTCTGAAAGTCGTCTTTGGAATGTTATCGGTTGTAATCTTCAATTGGTGATATCCGGAACGAAGATCAATCTTTGAAAAGAATTGGCGCGCTTATGGCTAATCGGGTCAAACAGGTCATCAATACGTGGCAATGGGTACCTATTTTTGATGGTGACATGATTCAATTCCCAATAATCAATACAAAGTCGCATACTGCCATCTTTCTTCTTCACAAATAGAACAGGAGTACCCCAAGGAGAAGTACTAGGACGAATAAAGCCAATGTCTAACAATTCCTGTAGTTGAGTCTTTAACTCCTGAAGTTCAATAGGAGCCATTCGATATGGGGCTTTAGAAATGGGTTTTGTACCGGGTTCAAGGTCGATACAAAATTCAATTTCACGTTCTGGGGGTAGGCTAGGAAGTTCTTCAGGGACTACGTCAGGTAATTCATTAACAATAGAAATATCATTCAAAACTGACGTATTTTTGTTTAGATCCGTGACATGAGCTAAGAAAGCTTGATATCCGTTTTTCAATAAACGAATAGCTTTATGGCTCGAGATGACAGTGATTGATTTTAATGGTTTGGTTGCTTGAATTCGCATAATAGGTTGGTTAGGAATATGAAAGCTAACAATCTTACGAAAATAATCAATTTTTGTATGATGAGTAGTTAACCAATCAATCCCTAGAATTACGTCGAATGCAAGTATTTTCAATGAAATAAGATCGACATGTAATGCGAGGGTACCGATTTGAACCAAACAAGACTTATAAACAGTGGATGTAATGAAGGTTTCTCCCAATGGAGTTTCAACAGATAAGTCAAAGTCCAATTTCTCCGGATTCAAATTTAAACGTTGAGCGCAAGTAGGAGAAATAAAAGAATGGGTAGAACCGGTATCAAATAAGGTATATACTTCGCTAGAGTTTATGATAAGCTTATCCGTGATGACCTCATTCGGGTTCCTTGCTTGCTAGGAGGTCACGACGAATGCTCTCCCTTGCACTACCGATTTTGTCTTGTCTGGGATGACCTTTGGTGCCTCCATCCTAGCTAAACTTGTCTTCGGTGAATGACAAAATCGGGCTAGGTGATCCTCTCTTCTATAATTTTAACATGCTTTGGATGGCATTGCGTAGTTTGGACTGATGTGTCCTTCCCCTCCTCATTTAAAGCATATGATAGGTGGTCGTTCTCCTTCCTTAACCACGGGTGCTGGTGCTGACGTCTTTCCATCATTGTTGAATCTCCTCTTCTTGAAATGTCCATTCTTATTATTTTGGCCATGATTACCACGGAAGTGGTTACCATTTCTGGCATGTTGATTCCCTCCATGCTTATTATCACCGCTTCAATGACTGTTATCACTGGTATTATCATTTTGTCGGCTGCTCTCTTTTGGTTGGATTGACTCATTATCGCGCTCCAATAACTGAGCCCAATTAACAACATCTGAATAAAAACACAGTTTATGAGAGATAAGATATTGACGTATCTCGGGTTTCAAACCACTTAGAAACATTCGCGTCATTCTCTCCTCATTATCAACCAAATGGGACGCAAACCGGGATAACTCGGCAAACTTAGCTTCGTACTGTGACACGGTCATGTTATTTTGTTCTAGTTTAATGAACTCTACCTCTTTCATGTGACGAATACTTTCGGGAAAGTACTTGTCGTTGAACAGTTCTTGGAACTTCTCCCAAGACATCTTCAGTGCGGCAGGTTCATTACGCTTTACAGATCCCCACCAATAATATGCCTCTGCCCGCAACATGAAGGTGGCAAAGGGAACCTTTTGCTCCTCGGAGCAACCCAAGACATCAAATATCTTGTTGATCTGTTGTATCCACGTCTCCGCCTTAAGTAGTTTTGGCTCTCCAAAAAACTTCGGTGGTCCCAGTTGAAAGTAGTATGCACACAAGCCAATCATGTTTGATGATACAGCATATACTTTGTAACAATCTTATTCATTTATTAATAAAAAGTATTAATTTATTAAAGGCTTTTAATTATCTACATGATGCTGTTTTATAATATGTGATAAACCCATAGTTTTAAGCAATGCTTTTAGAATAATGATGATGATCATTCTAATGAGATCTAAATTCTTAGAAAGCTTAAAACTAAAATAGTTCCCAATCATTGGATTACTAAATTGGGGATTAGTGAATCCGGATAGATTGGTACATACGTTGCTTGCTTGCTCATTGGATGAGGATGATTGATCTCATGATCATTTGTGTGGAGACACTAAAGCAAGTATGTAGGTGCTTATTAGGGAATAAGTTCATTGAGCGTGGCTTGCTAAGGAATACCTAATGGAGTTTTATTTGCCTGTCAATAGGAATTCTTGTAGTGATAGTAGTACAAGTGATCCTTGGACTTGAGATCATCATAGTATCTTGTGTATGATGAGTTATACTTTGACTTATTCCTTAAGACCCTTAGGGTATATCAAAAGGGTATGCTTGGGTATAATAAGTTGTACATGGAGATAATGTATGATTAATAAAGAATCTACCACTTCTAATAAAAGAAGAGAAATGTCCTATGTGATTCGATAAATGACAACCCAGTAGTCCTTGGCCAAGGAAGAATGAAATTAGAAAGAAGTTTCTAATTTGCATTATTTGGAGTTGTGCATTTAAGGATCGAAATACATATAATTAAATAAAATAAGACTTGACAGTAATTCCATGTCTTATATTTAATTGGGACATTGTATGGTGGAAGGATTGAATTGTCTGGTAACTATTTACTCAAAGGTTCTTTAATGATTAATGTTGAAATCTATATTATCCGGAAAGTCGTTGATCGCTATGGAGGCTTTATCCTATTGTAGAATAAATATTATTTATTTAAATAAATTAATTATTTAATTTATTTATTTAAATAAGATTAGAATTGTTCTAATTGATTTATTCACAATTAGGTTTAATATGGAGAACCTAAAGGGTCACACCATAAAAGGAAGAATAATTATTTAACAAGTTAATGGCATAATCGTAATAATATGTTAAGTATATTTAATTTAATCTATGGTGATAGAATAAATTAAATAGCTTAATATTTATTATTTAATATTTTAGAAATATTAAATATAAATTAATAAGAGGAGTCTTATTAATATTATTACAATTATTATTATTTTAATTTCTAAAAGAGTTTAGAAATTAATTTAATATAAGTACTCTCATTTATTCCTAATTGGATTAGGAAGGAAAATTAGTTAAAAGAGTTTAATTAATTATCCCTAATAAGATTAGGGAGCTTAATTAATTAAAAGAATTTAATTAATTAAATAAATTCCAATTCCTTAATTGTTAAGGTGGGTTGCCCACATCTATAAATAAGAGGAGTCTTATTATGGGTGGTGGGGGTTGTTGACTTTTAACAACTACGTAATAATTCCAATAGTTGGGAGAGTACGCCTTTTCTATAGAGATAGAAAACTAGGGTTTAGCCAACCACCCTTCTTCTTGAATTCCTATTCTTTCTTGGTGGATCACCTCTAGAGGCCAAACACATGGGTGGCTAACGTTGATCAAAGGAAGGAACCAAACCCGGTGGATTCAAGTTGAACGCGAAAAGGATTGGAGGTGAACTTGTACCTGAGGAAGCTCGATCTTCAAGGGTATGATTTTATTCTTTATCTTTTCGTTTAATTAATAATTGTGCATAAAGGATGATCCGGGTTTATGGTTTGTAAATTTTTTTAAACTCTGATTTTACACGCTTCCGCTAATTTTGTGCAATTTGATTGCCTTTCATGAATATTACAAACCTAACAGTGGCATCAGAGCCAAACCTTTATGTAAATTATTAATTGTTTTAATTTGATATGTATATTGATATGTGTTTAGAACAATTTAATTGGCCATAATTTTATTATATAAAATTTATTAAAAAAAATAATAATAAAAAAAAAAGGTTGCGCCTGATTCGTGAATCATAAAATTCGTGAATCATAAAAAAGGTGGGCAATCAAATGGCTGGCAGGTTACACTTAGTGGCCCAGCGTAGCAAATTTTTTTTTATGTTACAAGGATGCACGGAAATCGAGTTAACAAGAAAAGTGGCAGGATTTTTTTTTCTTTCAAAGGATTTAATGCATGCTTAAGTTATATATATATATATATATATATATATATATATATATTTGATATACTATATATATATACTTTATCACGAAAACCACATGAGGAAATCAAGGATTTGCTACTTTGAATATCATAAATACGGAATTTTATTTTATTTTTGAAAAAGGAGCGGTTTTGTTATATATATATATATATATATATATATATATATATATATATCATATATAATATATATATATATGCATATATATATTCTTAATTATTATATAATTAAAATAAAAGTTTATTTTAATTTTAAAATAAAAGGTTTATTTTAATATTAAAATATAAAGTTTTATTTTAATAATTTTATAATTAAAATAAAAAGTTTATTTTAATTTTAAAATTAGATTTCATGCTAACTAATTAGAGTTGGAATTAGATTCCATGATAACTAATTGGAGTTGAAATTGGATTTTATTTTTCCTAAAATAAAGGAGTTTATTTGTGAATAGGAAAAAGTAAATCCATCTTTCCTTAAATAAAGGAGTTTGTTTAGATATGAAATAAGATTTCATATTATTCAAAATAAAGGAGTTTATTTGTGAATAGGAAAGAGAATCCTAATTTCCTTAAATAAAGGAGTTTATTTAAATATGAAATAAGATTTCATATTATTCAAAATAAAGGAGTTTATTTGTGAATAGGAAAAAGAAAATCAAGTGTTTCCTTTAATAATTTTTTTTTTACATGGAATTGGATTCCATAATTAATTAAAATAAAAGAGTTTATTTTAATTAGAGATTTTTATTTATTACATGGAATTGGATTCCATAATTAATTAAAATAAAGGAGTTTATTTTGATTAAAGATTTTGATTAAAATAAAATAGTTTATTTTATTCAAAATTAGATAAATTAAAATAAAATAGTTTTATTTTGATTTAAATTTGGATTAAAATAAAGGAGTTTATTTTGATTCAAAATTAGATTTTATACTAACTAAATTTGCCCATTAAATGATATCAATATATATATATATTAAATGTTTATTATTCATAAGATGAATGTTATTTATTGATGCATATGATGATGTGTATGATAATAAATGGGATTGATTATGGACTATTGACCAATGTGATTGGATTTTATTTTAGTTGGATGCATGAATGTATGGGTTTTATTAAATGGGAATTACTGCATGCCTCGTCTTCTCTAATTTTTCTTAATGTAAATTCTATCTCCTCCTATGTACTTCCCTCGATCGCTGCGATCAAGGTTTCTATTTATTTTAAAATAGTTTTGTAATAGAAATAGTTAGAATTAATTTTGAAAAATTAGAGATCAAGGAGTAAGGAGCGCTTGAAGACCCGTTTGTAATGAAGCTTAGGGTTTAAATGTAATAGTTATATTTAAATATTATTTCTTGCACCCCTGGGGTTTGACCTTTTGGTTCACTTGGTGGCTCTAGTGAACCAAACTAGAATAAAAGTCCATAATCAATCCAGGTAGAATATTGTATTCTATATGTGCATGCTTATACTATATATATTATATATTATGCAAACATGCTTCGCATGTTAATTAATATGACGCGTATTTTATATATATATATAATGCATGCTGCGCTAAACAAGATGAGACAAATTAATAACAAACCCCTCCATTTTTATATTAAGTCCTAAGCGTTCAAAGATATTTGGAATATCGAACGTCGCCTTCTAGCATGATAAAATTAATAGAGTATTAAATATTTAATATGAGTTTGTTGTGTCACCACAAGGCAAGTATTAAGTATTTAAGATGTTAATTTATCACATTTGATGCTTATAAAGAAAATTGAACAATATTGTTTTGTTGTGTCACCACAAGGATGATATTTTTCTTTTTTGAATATATGGAGTGCTAGGTCGGACTTAAGTTGGATAATTTTGATTCGGATGTGCCACCACTTGATCAAAATAATCTAAGAGGCAAAAGAAAAGGAGTTTCATAGTTGATATAATTGACAAAAGTTGTCTACCTATTTATTTATATATAGTTTGTTGTGTCACCACAAGGCTATATACATTTGAAATGGGATCCTTATTCTCACTAGCAAATCTTTAATTAGATTTTTGCCGAACTATATAAGTGAGGTAATATAGTTTGAAGAAAATAGTGGGAGATACCAATTTAAAACAAGACCTAATTTATTTTGGTAATTAATAAAAGAATGTATGTTAAAATGTTGTTAATTACAAATTCATTTACGTAATTTTACAATGTCTAAAATTACTATCACTGCGAAGCATATTAGATGCTAAATTAACCGAGGCCAATTAAACGGATTGGTTAAGGAATTTGAGAATAGTTCTCATAGTTGAAAAGCTATCTTATGTCCTTAATCGCCTATCCTCGCAATGGTTGTAGACAATGCCTCCGAGGAAGATATTGCTACTTTTAGAAAGTGGCAAGATGATGCACTGATTAGCTCAATGCATCATGCTCGTATCCATGAGTAACAAGCTTTCGTCGACTGAAACTATGGATACTTCTACTATACTCCCGCACGCGTCAAGTAGTTGATTGTGATGAAAGTAGGGACCGATAGATATCGGATATCTAAGGAGCTCTTCCGATCTAGAATGGCCAATGGCACTATAAGATGCAGATAAAAAGTTCTTAACATAATCAATTTGATTGATCA
This sequence comes from Panax quinquefolius, assembly GCA_020205615.1. NCBI lineage: Eukaryota > Viridiplantae > Streptophyta > Magnoliopsida > Apiales > Araliaceae > Panax > Panax quinquefolius. Next base: position 109,034,556 of record CM035163.1, read on the forward strand.
ATTAGGACAACTGGTTTTGTCATGGATGGAGAGTTGAGCCAAGATTTGATCTTGCACTCACTCCCGGACTCCTTTCACAATTGTTGTGAATTTTTCATATGAACAAGCTAGATATCAACTTTGCTGATTTGCTTAACATGTTGAAAAATGTTGAGAGTCACTTTCCAACCAAGAAAGACCAAGTCTTACTGGTAGGGGCCAAAGGATCTTCTGAAAAGAAGAACGATTCAAAGAAGGTAAATAGAAAGGCGTAAACAAAGGATAATAAGAACAAAAATGATACGGATAGCAAAGGAGTTTGCTTCCACTGCAATAAGCCTGGACACTAGAAAGAAAATGCGAGAAGCATCTTGCAGAGGCTAACCAAAGAAGCTTAGTGAAGTTTCGGTTACAATACAGTTTTTGTTCATGATTGAAATAAATTTTTCTTTAAGTCAAGGTTCTACTTAGGTATTGGATACCGACTTTGGTTATCATAAATATAGATTTATGAAGGACCAAGCGTAAGTAGAAAGCTAAACAAATATAAGTAATCCTATGTGCGGGAAATGTAGCAAAGGTTGCCATATTAGCCATAGAAACTTATAGTTTAGCAATGCCTACGGGCAAATCTATTAAGTCAATAAGTTGTTATTGTATTCCAGTTCTTGTTAAAAAATATTATTTCCATTTTATTGTTGGACAATAAAATTTTGGTATTATAATTAAGAACAATTGTTGTTCTATTTATAATAATAATGTTTTGTATAGAACTGGAATATTACTTAATGGATTTTGTATACTTGACTTACGTGAAAAATATATTTTGCAAATTGAACAAACTAGTATAAGAAAAGGAGATGATCATTCAAAGAGTTGAATGTGTGTATTTGCTGAAATACAAGTGTGAATTATTTGAAAGGTTCAAAGAATTCAAAAGTGAAACAAATTGGCAAAGTATTAGGATTCTTTGATCGGATCAAGGAAGGAATACTTGTGCAATAAGTTTCTAGATCATCTCAAATGGTTTTCTCATAATGGACGCCTCTCGATACATAATAATTGATTGATGTATACGAAAGGAAAAATCGTACCTTGTTGGACATAGTGCGGTCCATAATGATTTTCTCGACATTCCAAAGTATCCTTACAGGATAATGTCTTAGAAATGGGTTGCATATCTACGAAAATGGTAACCTCAAAATCCGGCCCCAAGACTCCATAAAAGTTATGGATGGGGAGGATTCTAATCTTAAGTATGTTAAGATAAGGGGTTCCAACTTATGTGAAAAGGTTTCAAAAGGATAAGCTTGGGACAAGATTTGACAAGTGTCGATTTGTGGGACATCCTAAAGTAAGTTTAGGGTATATGTTCTATAATTCTACTTAGCAAAAGGTGTGTTACGAAACACGCTGCCTTCTAAGATAAAGGCGTTTATCATTGAAAGGGCTAGTGGGAGGATAATAGATCTTGAAAAGTTCAAGAACCACAAAACACTATAAGTCAAATAAGAGGAACTCGTAGATAGACCTATTGTACCACAAACCAGAATCGTAAATCGACGGAATAGTGCAAGAAGATACCTAGGAGGTATGGATTCATCATAGATGATGATGATGAGGTACGCATCATAGAAGATGATGATCCAGTTATATACGATGAGGTAAGAGTTCTAGTGTGTACAAAAGGGTCAGTGGGAGCATCGTGACATTCCTAGTACTATATATTGATATACTACGGATAAGGAATGACATACTAATGCTACAATCAGTAAAGATAAAGTTATCTAAACAATCCTCCATGAATGATTTGGGAAGAGTATCATTATTGGGGATGCAAATCTATATAGATAGATTTAAAAGGATGCTCAACTTAACCCAAGGAACGTATATTCATTTGATGCTAAAGTCGTTTAGCATGGCAAACTCCAAGAGATGTCTCATGTAGATGAGTTATGGAGTGTATCTCTCTTAATTATCCCCCACAGACTCCTGAAAAGAGAGGTCGCATGAGTGACTATCATGTATGCAATGAAATATACGAGACACGATGTGGATCGGTCATATTCGGAGAAGTTCACTATGAAGTGTTGAAAACATCTTAAAGTGCTTATGGCACTAAGGATGTGATCATATTCATGGTGGGTCTAAATTAAAACTAGAGGGCTTAACAGACTCAAGTTTTTCAGACAGACCAAGACGACCGAAAATCCACTTTAAGGTAAAGTGTTACCTTGAGCGAAAGAACGTAGTGAATTGGAAAGGTTCCAAAGCAAAGAAAGAGTTCTTTGGTTTAGTGATAAAGACAAAGTATATAGCTATAAATGAAGCTACAAGTTGATTGTTTGGATTAAAAGTTCATTACAGAACTAGGAATAGTTCCTAAGTCTCATCTTGGATCTAAACATGTGTTGTGGCACTTTCATTTGATTATTAAAATCATTGAAAGATGGGAAATCACTATAGAGATAGTGGACTCTCATGAACAACATTACATATCCATTAACTAAAGCTTATCCAACATCAGGATAATCGTCACTTAGAGAAGAAGAGTATAAGATACAATGACGATTGGCTTTAGTGCAAGTGGGAGATTGAAAGTAGTATGCACACAAGCCAATCATGTTTGATGATAAAGCATATACTTTGTAACAATCTTATTCATTTATTAATAAAAAGTATTAATTTATTAAAGGCTTTTAATTATCTACATGATGCTGTTTTATAATATGTGATAAACCCATAGTTTTAAGCAATGCTTTTAGAATAATGATGATGATCATTCTAATGAGATCTAAATTCTTAGAAAGCTTAAAACTAAAATAGTTCCCAATCATTGGATTACTAAATTGGGGATTAGTGAATCCGGATAGATTGGTACATACGTTGCTTGCTCATTGGATGAGGATGATTGATCTCATGATCATTTGTGTGGAGACACTAAAGCAAGTATGTAGGTGCTTATTAGGAATAAGTTCATCGAGCGTGGCTCGCTAAGGAATACCTAATGGAGTTTTATTTGCTGTCAATAGGAATTCTCAGAGTGATAGTAGTACAAGTGATCCTTGGACTTGAGATCATCATAGTATCTTGTGTATGATGAGTTATACTTTGACTTATTCCTTAAGACCCTTAGGGTATATCAAAGGTATGCTTGGGTATAATAAGTTGTACATGGAGATAATGTATGATCAATAAAGAATCTACCACTTCTAATAAAAGAAGAGAAATGTCCTATGTGATTCGATAAATGACAACCCAAGAGTCCTTGGTTAAGGCGTAATGAAATTAGAAAGAAGTTTCTAATTTGCATTATTTGGAGTTGTGCATTTAAGGATCAAAATACATATAATTAAATAAAATAAGACTTGACAAAGAATTCCATGTCTTATATTTAATTGGGACATTGTATGGTGGAAGGATTGAATTGTAGGGTAACTATTTACTCAAAGGTTCTTTAATGATTAATGTTGAAATCTATATTATCCGGAAAGTCGTTGATCATCAGGAGGCTTATCCCTATTGTAGAATAAATATTATTTATTTAAATTAATTAATTATTTAATTTATTTATTTAAATAAGATTAGAATTATTCTAATTGATTTATTCACAATAGGTTTAATATGGAGAACCTAAAGGGTCACACCATAAAAGGAAGAATAATTATTTAACAAGTTAATGGCATAATCGTAATAATATGTTAAGTATATTTAATTTAATCTATGGTGATAGAATAAATTAAATAGCTTAATATTTATTATTTAATATTTTAGAAATATTAAATATAAATTAATAAGAGGAGTCTTATTAATATTATTACAATTATTATTATTTTAATTTCTAAAAGAGTTTAGAAATTAATTTAATATAAGTACTCTCATTTATTCCTAATTGGATTAGGAAGGAAAATTAGTTAAAAGAGTTTAATTAATTATCCCTAATAAGATTAGGGAGCTTAATTAATTAAAAGAATTTAATTAATTAAATAAATTCCAATTCCTTAATTGTTAAGGTGGGTTGCCTACATCTATAAATAAGAGGAGTCTTATTATGGGTGGTGGGGGTTGTTGACTTTTAACAACTACGTAATAATTCCAATAGTTGGGAGAGTACGCCTTTTCTATAGAGATAGAAAACTAGGGTTTAGCCAATCACCCTTCTTCTTGAATTCCTATTCTTTCTTGGTGGATCACCTCTAGAGGCCAAACACATGGGTGGCTAACGTTGATCAAAGGAAGGAACCAAACCGGTGGATTCAAGTTGAAGCGAAAAGGATTGGAGGTGAACTTGTACCTGAGGAAGCTCGATCTTCAAGGGTATGATTTTATTCTTTATCTTTTCGTTTAATTAATAATTGTGCATAAAGGATGATCCGGGTTTATGGTTTGTAAATTTTTTTAAACTCTGATTTTACACGCTTCCGCTAATTTTGTGCAATTTGATTGCCTTTCATGAATATTACAAACCTAACACCAGTTCCTTGAACTGTTTGGCGGTGACCGTCCGAGAGTTGCCAGTGTTTCCACCTATATTTTGGACTGGAGCCGCTCTCGCCTGATGTTGCATGAATTGCATGTAGCCTCGAAACATTCCATCGTTCATCATCTGGTCAGTGTTGTTGTTTATATGAGGATTGTCGCCTTCCTGATGCACATTGTCCTGGTTATTGATCTGTGGAGACTCAACGGTCTCCTGTGCTCCATTGATGTTCTCAACATTCTCGGATGCCATTTTCAAATACTGCCACAAAACAAGGGTTAATTAACATATCACATATTATCCCTATACTCTGACCGACCAATTAAATACCAAATAAACTTAAGTAGGTCTTACTAGCGAAGGAATTCCCCGTCTCTCCCCTCCTAGTTCTTGTCTCACATCTTAGCCAGGGATCATATCCCTAAGCTTTGATACCAATTGTGACGCCCCCAAAATAGGTATACATCACCTATTCTGAGTCGCCAAATACATGGTACAGAATACAAATACAATCTTAAATATACAACAAGAGAGTTGTGAGTTTTAATACAAACATTGTCTTCTAGACAATATCCACTCTCAGAATAAGTCCTCATTACATTTATTAACACACTATTTAACAGAATAGTGAGGACTACTAATATTATCATCTGGACCGTCACTCCGTTCCCCAACTAGTCCCGGCTACGTTCCCATTTCCTGAAGAGATTAATGAAAGAAAGGGTGAGCTCAACTAGCCTAGTAAGAAATATTATGACTAAGATAATGCAGAATAAATTATCATTAGTCTTCAACAGTGTTAAACTGATAAAATACAATAGACATCAAGTTTAACTGCAGCAGAACATGCAATCCATTAAAAGAGTCAAGTAGAGAATAAAATCTACTATCTTTTATGATTTCAAAGGTTTTTATCACTTTTATCGCTGAGACTCAGCTTAATAAATAATCCACATCATCCCTACACTACGGCCAATGATATTCATTAGTATCACAACCACAAATTATCCATGCACTACGGGCCAAAGATATTCGTGTATTCATCAATGGTCATGATCATGCCAATAACTTTCCATTAATGCACTACGGGCCAATGAGGACTTTTAACATATCATTTGTAACATTACGGTCGTGATTACGCCGAATAATCCCTGGTCATAATCATACCAAGTCCATCTATGCACTACAGGCCACAGATGACTTTCAAAAAAATATAAACATGAGAATGATGACAATGATATAAGAGTTTAATAAAACAAGTTCAAGAATTAATTTATTCAGGAACTAATAACATCCAAATTGTTAACATAATACTTCTTTGTAGAGTAAAATTTAAGAATGCTCAGAAGAATATTTCCATGAAAAGATACTGGATGAAGCGCAAATATCAATGATATTTCACTAATTTCATGCAGTATAGAAGTCAAAACTTTAACCAACTGAGTATAATAAAGAATGGAATAATAATAGAATCACCATGTATGCGGTACTTCGCATAGACAGGTTATTCCAATAGAATAATAAATAACGGAATTAGGTCAGGCGTAATACTTGACTTAAGCGAGGATATTCCAACGTAATAATAAAGAATGGAATAATAATGTAAATTACCATGCATGCGAAGATTGATAAACAAAGGTTATTCCAACAGAATAATAAATAACGGAACTAGGTACGGTGTAAAATGCACAGACAGGATATTCTAGCAGAATAATAAAGATAGAACCAGGTCCGGTGTAAAACGCACAGACAGGATATTCCAACCGAATAATAAATAATGGAATATCAGAAGAATTTCACTAAGTATAGGGTAGACAGCATATACAGGTTATTCCAACAGAATAATAATGAATGGAATAACAGAAGTTCTCTTCATGAATATGAAAAAAATAATACCCCTTACCTTATAAAGAAGAGTACTCCGATGGTAGGGCGAAAATATACTTGAAGAAACTTTCACTACGCTCAAAGCTTTCTTAAACGTTTAAAAAAATACGCTCAAGATAGAAGAATAATTCTCTTTACAGTTTCTCTCTCTAAAGTTTCAGTGAATTCGTAAGAAATGATGAAGGAATGAACTTCTATTAATAGAAGAATGGATTGAATAGTAACCAATCCATGAACGGTCCAGATTGATTTACTTTAAACGGACGGTCTAGATTGGTATACAATAAAATATAATATATTCTATTTATAATCTAATAAAATGACTAACTTTTAAAAAGATTTTACTATGCAAATACTATGCAGGCACTATGCAAATACAATGCATAATAAAATATAATATAATCTAATTATTGTCTAATAAAATGAATAACTTTATAAAAAGTATATTTTATATAAAAGATTTTACTATTATTAGCCTAATAAAAGCGAATAACTTTATAAAAGTATTCATTTTATATAAAAAGATTTTTACTTTTATTACATTAATAATACTAATAAAACAAAACTTCATCATCATTATTATTATTCACACTATTAATCGACCAGGTCGTTCCCAGGAAAGAGAGGGCTTTCCAATAAGGATTTCTCCTTATTGGAGCGCAATTAGGTGACCAAACCTCTCATTGGAAGAACTTTTAGACATCGTTAATAATGCAAATAATAATATTAATAACTCTGTCATCTCAATTATTGATTTAATAATATATAAAATATCGACAATAATTGAATAAAACTTAATGACTTCTCACGTAAGTATCAATAATCAATCCGTGTGCTACTATGCAAACCACGCTAATTCTCGTACTTTTAACATCGTGTTGTTTCACAGTAAATTAACAGTAAAACTTAATAGTTATAAAAATATTTTTGTCATTTTCTCAATAATGAAAATAATTTCATTTGTGGGGTCCAATAATTCCGTTGTTGTCGTCGCATCGTACGAATATTCCCTGTTAAAACGAATATTTCCCTACTAATCGATTATTATATAACAACTTGCGTACTTTTCAAAATTTATAAATATTACCCACAACTATAACATTATATCAAATTTATTATATAATATTCAAAAATGATAATTATAGAAAATTCATTTTTATTCATAAAAGTTGGGGTGTTACAATCTGGGTAACCCAGATTACCTAGAAAAGTCTGACAACCATTTTTGGAGGCTCGAATCTTACAGTATATTAGTGTTTATGTCATGTTGTTGGTTGGATATTGTAGTCTGACATGTAATCTACATACTCAAACCATTAGATCCCCTAGATCTTGCTCAGAACCAAAGTAATCAGTGGTCAAACAAGCTTTGACCAACTGACCGGTTGAATTTCTGGAAAACACAGAATTCACCAAGAACAGTTTTTGTCATGCATTTTGACCGGCTTTAATCTTGTGCTTCTGTTGTTATGAAGATATAATGTTATACAATTATACACTGACATCAATACTACAAGACTGAACCAATAAAACATACTTAGCAAGCCTGGAGATCAAGGATTCAAAGGCTCAAATGTGGCACCTCAACTGTTCTTTAATTTTTGGAAAACCCAGAAATTGAAGAACAGTGTTTGACAAGATTTGTGAGGCTTTAATCTCTCAGTGTAGTTATAGTTTGGTCATGTAATTGGTTTATCATATGCATGAAGGCAGCAGGAGCACTAGTCAATCCAAAAGACATGACTAGGAACTCATAATGCCGTCATCGAGTTCGAAAGCCGTCTTTGGAATGTCATCGGTTCTAATTTTCAATTGGTGATATCTGGAACGAAGATCAATCTTTGAAAAGAATTTGGTGCCTTGCAATTGGTCAAACAGGTCATCAATACGTGGTAATGGGTACCTATTTTTAATGGTGACATGATTCAACTCCCGATAATCAATACAAAGTCGCATACTGCCATCTTTCTTCTTCACGAATAGAACAGGAGCACCCCAAGGAGAAGTACTAGGACGAATAAAGCCAATATCTAACAATTCCTGCAGTTGAGTCTTTAACTCCTGAAGTTCAACAGGAGCCATTCGATATGGAGCTTTGGAAATGGGTTTTGTACTGGGTTCAAGGTCAATACAAAATTCAATTTCACGTTCTGGGGGTAGGCCAGGAAGTTCTTTAGGGAATACGTCAGGAAATTCATTGACAATAGAAATATCATTCAAAACTGACGTATTTTTGTTTAGATCCGTGACATGAGCTAAGAAAGATTGACATCCATTTTTCAATAAACGAATAGGTTTATGGCTCGAGATGACAGTGATAGATTTTAATGGTTTGGTTGCTTGAATTCGCATAATAGGTTGGTTAGGAATATGAAAGCTAACAATCTTATGAAAACAATCAATTTTTGTATGATGAGTAGTTAACCAATCAATCCCTAGGATTACATCGAATGCAAGTATTTTCAATGAAATAAGATCGATAGGTAATGTGAGGGTACCGATTTGAACCAAACAAGACTTATAAACAGTGGATGTAATGAAGGTTTCTCCCAACAGAGTTTCAACAGATAAGTCAAAGTCCAATTTCTCCGGATTCAAATTTAAACATTGAGCGCAAGTAGGAGAAATATAAGAATGGGTAGAACCGGTATCAAATAAGGTATATACTTCGTTAGAGTTTATGATAAGCTTACCCGTGATGACCTCATTCGGGTTCCTTGCTTTCTGGGAGGTCACGACAAACGCTCTCCCTTGCACTACCGGTTTTGTCTTGTCTGAGATGACCTTTGGTGCCTCCATCCTAGCTGAACTTGTCTTCGGTGAACGACAAAATTGGGCTAGGTGACCTTCTCTTCCATAATTATAACATGCTTTGCACGGCATCGCGTAGTTTGGACTGATGTTTCCTTCCCCTCCGCATTTGAAGCATATGATAGGTGGTCGTTCTCCTTCCTTAACCACGGGTTCTGGTGCTGACGTCTTTCCATCATTGTTGAATCTCCTCTTCTTGAAATGTCCATTCTTATTGTTTTGGCCATGATTACCACGGAAGTGGTTACCATTTCTGGCATGTTGATTCCCTCCACGCTTATTGTCACCACTTCAATGACTGTTATCACTGGTATTATTATTTTTTCGGCTGCTCTCTTTTGGTTGGATTGACTCATTACCGCGCTCCAATAACTGAGCCCTATTAAAAACATCTGAATACAAACACAGTTTATGAGAGATAAGATATTGACATATCTCGGGTTTCAAACCTCTTAGAAACATTCGCGTCATTCTCTCCTCATTATCAACCAAATGGGACGCAAAAACGGACAACTCTAAGCAAACATGGCTTCGCATCGTCTTTGCGACACGATCATGTTGTTTTGTTCCAGTTTAATGAACTCTACCTCTTTCATGTGACAAATACTTTCGGGAAAGTACTTGTCGTTGAACAGTTCTTGGAACTTCTCCCAAGACATCTTGGTCGACAGTTGAGTACGCTTTATGATTCCCCCAAGAATCGCCTCTCGCCCGCAAAACATGAAGGTGGCAAAGGGAACCTTTTGCTCCTCGGAGCAACCTAAGACATCAAATATCTTGTTGATCCGAAAATAATTCCGTTGTGGGGTCCACCAATGATTGTGTCGTCGTACGAATATTCCCTGTTAAAATGAATATTCCCCTACCAATCGAATATTATATAACAACTTGCGTACTTTTCAAAATTTATAAATATTACCCACAACTATAACATTATATCAAATTTATTCTATAATATTCAAAAATGATAATTATAAAAATTCATTTTATTCATAAAAGTTAGGGTCTTCTGAACTGGGTAAACCAGTTACTTAGAAAAGTCCGACAACCATTTTTGGAGGCTCGGATCTTACAGTATGTTAGTGTTTATGTCATGTTGTTGGTTGGATATTGTAGTTTGACATGTAATCTACATACTCAAACCATTAGATCCCCTGGATCTTGCTCAGAACCAAAGTAATCAGTGGTCAAACAAGCTTTGATTAACCAATGGCCGATTAATTTCGGAAAACATGAATTCACTAAGAAAAGCGATTTTGCCATGCATTTAACAAAGCTTTAATTTTGTGCTTCTGTTGTTATGAAGATATAATGTTATACAATTGTACACTGACATCAATACTACACGAATGAACCAATAAAACATACTTAGCAAGCCTGGAGATCAAGGATTCAAAGGCTCAAATGTGGCACCTCGACTATTCTTTAATTTCTGGAAAACCTAGAAATTGAAGAACAGTGTTTGACAAGATTTGTGAGGCTTTAATCTCTTAGTATAGTTATACTTTGGTCATGTAATCGATTGAATGTTGTGGTATTACATGTATACTCTAACATTAAAGCAATTACAAGCCCAGAAATCAAGTGGAACATGGATTAAATTAAGGTCAAACTACCTACCTTAGTGACTGACATGAAATTTGGAAAATGCTCAAGAACACCTATATAAGCAGTTTGCCTCACGCTATAGGAATTTTAATGACAGATAATTTCTAAAATAATTAATTTATTAAATAAATTGAAAAAAATGGTTTTTAATTATTAAAAAAATACAAAATAAAATTTTAAATTTTTTTTAAAGCCTGAAAAAATAGTTTTTAATTATTTTGAGTATATTTCATAAATATTTAATATTTTTGGAATATAAAGTTATTTAATTTATTTAATTATAATATTAAATAAATTATTTAAAAAAGATTTTTATATTTTAAAAATCATGAAAAATTATATTATGGTATGAAAAAATATTTTAAGTTATTTTTAATAACTTTTGATATTTTGTGATGAATTTCATTAATAAATTAATATTAATGGCGATTAATTTATTTAATGAATACATTAAATAAATTATGGAAAATTAGAATTAATGCTTTAAAAATCATATAAAAAAGATTTAAGCGTTATAAAAATATTTCAAGTTATAAAATGTAACTTTTGATATTTTGTCATGAAAATATTAATATTTTAATATTAAAATCAATTATCGGATAATGGATTTAAGTGTGTAAAAATCATATAAATATGATTTTAAGGTATTAAAATACTTTGTAATATTATTAATATATTATAATATTATGTTATGATTTCCATTAATATTTAGTATTAAATAAATATTAATGATAAAGGAATTATGTGGTATTTAATTCATTTAAATACTATATTAATGATTGAAAATTTATGATAAATGCTAATAATTATTCGAATATTATTACAAGCTTATAAAAATTATTTTGACTTGTAATAAAATTATCTAAGTTAAGTGGTAAGTGTTTAGACAGAGTTTAATTGAACATAAACTCAATATTTGTCCGACTAGACCGTCGGGATGTTAGAATTGAGTCGGGTTCAACTCAGACTGAAATAGTTTGACTTGATACTGAAGTCTTGTACGCATATCGTAATCGATAGGATTGTGTTATGTGTTATGTGTTTAGGATTATGATATAATTATATATATAACAGTATTATACTTTGATGATATTATTCTAATATTGGAGATCTATATTACTAATAATAGGTCTTCGGATAAAGCGATATAGAATGCATAGCAGTAATCAACCGAACAGGCAAGTTACTAAACTTGAACTCTTAATTATTGTGAAAGTTTTCTTGACTCGACCTCGAGTTGGTTATTCGAATATATTTATGGTTAATCATTTCTGATTGCCATGTCTAAGAATTATTAAATTACACTCTGAGACCCCGAATTTTATGAAATGAAAGTATTCAATTTTCTTATAATTATTCTATTTAGTAAATGGTTAAATTGATAAAAGGTTAAACTTAAGGGTGATATGTAAAAAAATTTCAAAGTAAACAAGTTGTCATAAAATAATCGGTGATAAAACTACAGTAATACGCGTGGTTACATAGTAACACACAGTATTGATTATTGATGCTTATGTGAGAAGTCACTCTGTTTTATTCAATTATTGTCATAATATTTTATATTATTAAATCAATAATTGAGATAGAAAAGTTATTCATATTATTATTTGCAATATTGACAATGTCTAGAAGTTCTGTCAAAGAGAGGTTTTGTGACGCCCCCAAAATAGGTATACATCACCCATTCTGAGTCGCCAGATATCACACTATAAAAATCAATTAAAAACTTCATTTATACAACTGTTGAACTATCATACAGAATACGACCACAGTTAAACTGTGAGTTTTGATACAAATATATACCAACTGTGGCTCATGTCCCAACCGTGGACAACACCTCACAGTGATACCTTACATAAAGGTACAGTCAAAAATTGTTTTTAGAAATTAAAATCTTTGGAAAATGCTCAAGAAAACCTTCGTACATGGGAGGCCATGCATCTAAGTTATGATAGATATCATATGTCCAGAGAATTATCCTTGGTTGATCCAATAGACCCCAAGAAAAATGAGAAGATTACTATCATGTTCCTTCCAATGGTGAGTCTTCTCTTGACATATAACTATCTCCATCGTCTGCAATTGACCGTTATGTTTCAACCAAACTCTGAGATCATATAGGTAGTGCTCGTAGATATACTTAGCAAGTGAATGTACACAACCCTATCTTATGATAACACGAGATTGTATGTCATTAGACATCTTGTATGATAGTGATAAAATACCCTTCCAAAGTTGGGTCCACCTCACCCTATTCGGTTCACCAAAATTAAATATCAAATGATGTATACAATACGACACACTTATCTAAAGTTCTCAATAAAAATATTTCCATACTATTTAGGGAGAACCTCAATAGCTATAGACCAACGTTCTATTCCCATGTTATCCCCGCTCGACCCTGCAACACTCTTATTACCTGAAAGGAATTGTGAAATAAAAGGGTGAGCACAACTAGCTCAGTAAAGAATATCATGACTAAAGATAATTAAATTATCAATAGCCTTCATCAGTAAAAAGTCAGAGATTTAGAACATATGGTAGATGATAAAACTTTTCAACCATAGTTGCAGCGGAACGAGCAATCCATTAGAAGAGTCAAATAGACCATAATGTCTATTATCTTTTCTATGTTAAAAGTCCACCAACAATATTTTATCCCTGTAACATTAATCAACAGTTCCTGTCCACAATCATATGAATAACTCATAATCATATTTGTGGTTCCAAATTCCTTTTTTCATCCAGGACGAAGATTATTTACATCACCTGTCTTTACCTGAAACATCAAAGATCATGGTTATACCAAATCACAGTTCCTGTTCATAATCATACTAATAAGTTCATCTTTGCACCACGAGCCAAAGATATTCATTAATGATTCATCTTTGCACTCTGAGCCAAAGATATTCAAAGAACAGTCATCTTTGCACTACTGAGCCAAAGATATTCAACAACATGTCATCTTTGCACTTATAGTAGAAGATATTCATATAGCACGTCATCTTGCAGACTGAAGCCAAACATGTTAATGTGACGCCCCAAAAAAGGTATACATCACCCATTACGAGTTGTCAATACATGGTACGTAAACAACTACAACTTTATTATTACAACAAGAAAGCTGTGAGTTTGAATACAAATATTATCTTCTAGACAATATCTATGCTCAAATAAATCCTCATCACATTTATTGATACATTATTTTACAAAAATGGTGAGGACTATTAAATAATTCTTTCTAAAAACCTTCATTCCATACCCCGACTCGACGTCGCTTATATTCTCGCCTCCCGAGAAGAAAAATGGAACAAAAAGGAAAAGGGTGAGCTCAACTAGCCCAAGTAAAGAATATTATGACTAAGATAATATACAACAAATTATCGTTAGTCTTCAACAGGAAAAATCTAATAGAATACAATAGACAACAAATTTTAAATCAATATTTAATGAAAATAATAATTCATTAGAAGAGTTAAGTAGAGAATGCAAACTACTATCTTCTATGTATGAATTTAAAAGTTCATCGTCTATCTTTTATCCTGTAACATCAATCAATATATATACGGAATAAAATATTCATCTTTGCACTCTGAGCCAAAGATATTCATCGATTGGTCATGTTCATCTAAACACCTGTTCATCTTTGCACTACGGCCAAAGATATTCTTCAGAAATCATTCATCTTTGCACTACAGGCCAAAGATATTCAATAATATCATCATTTAAGATTGAGGATGATGAAAAATATTTTAAAGAAAGCGAATCCAAAGTGAAACAAAATGACAAGGATTAAGGATTAAGGATTCGTACTTTGTTTTATCCATGTTCAAAAATACCTCAAAAATAATCATAGTGGTGTAAAATTCAAGAATGATCAAAACATGGATACAATCAAAGCTAGTATCCGAGAATAGATATTTTGGACAAAAAGAAGAAATTTTATTTTTCTATGAATAGTGCCAGTATTCGTGAATAGTGTCAGTATCGTGAATAAGTAACCCGACACCAAAAGATAGAAATTTCACAAAAAAACATCTTCATGCTTCATGAATAGTACTCGTGAATAGTAACTCATGAATAGTTCCCTAGCATGAAAAAGTTCCAAATTTGATAAAAAGTTCCAACCAATATTTCAAAGATAATGATATTGAAGAAATAATATCATTTGAGAAGAAAATAACATCCCTTACCTCGAAAGATTAGTACTTTAAATTTGGAATCACGGGTATAGTCTTTGAAGGAACTTACCACAATCTAACAATACTCAAAGTATACTCACAAGAATACGCTCAATATATCGAGAGAGAAATAGAGAGAAACTTGGGTTTACGGTGTGTTTTCAATTCTAACCTAAGCACCCTATTTATAGGAAAATGCTTAGAACACCAAAGCGAGAAAATTGAATATAATATTAATATATTTTTCACATTTTCTTTAGCCCACCTTAGACAACTGATCTCAGCCCATTTGAATCACATGTGAGGCCAACTTAGTTGCAAAAAATGTTTTCTCAAAATAATTAACTAAAACTCCCAAAATTAATTAATTATTTTTGAACTTGAACTTCAATAATTCATAATAAATAGCCCTTTTATCAGAAAATTCAAATCTCATGAGTTTTTATAGGAAATTCAATTCTCTACAACTTTACGAGAAAAAAGTTTTCCGAATTCCAAACAGAAATTGACCGAAATCCATAAAGCAGGCGATTTTATATTTATAATCAAATTTCGGTCAATAATTGTGTCCACCAACACACAAAACATGTGTTAAACATTTAATGCCACAAAAATACTCTTCCTCCTCATATACTCATATATCCCACATTCATTGTAAAAATATCATCGTTAATATATTAATAAAATAATATATTTAAATGAATTATTTTATCAGAAAAAGATAAAATATTAATTTTCAACAATTGTCACATTAAAAATTTTCTCCATCTATATCCTCATAAAATCAATATTTTCCTTATCATATAAATAAATAATTAATTATTCATAAATAATATTACAGAATCACATTATTAACAACCAGGCAGTTCCCAGGATAAAGGGGGCTTTCCAATAAGTATCTCTCCTTACTGGCGCGCAATTAGATGACCAAACCTCTCCTTAGATGAGAACTTTCTAGACATTGTCAATAATGTTATCTTATAATATTATTAGGATAATATGAATTATTGTCTCAGATAATGGAAAATACGATTGTAATGATAATTATTGAAACAACAACAATATAAAATGTCAACGTAGAAATTATTGAATCAATAAAATAAAATCTTTGAGCATTAATTATCGTAACCATTATTGAGTAGTGCCTTCAATAATTGGTGCAATACCGTGTGCTACTGTGCAACAACGCGTATTACTGTGTTTTAACCACCGGGTATTCCAACAGTGTTAACGGTAACAACTACGCCGTTATTTTTAAACAACTTATATTTGTCGTTTTCTTCATCCAATCGCTTTCCGTTATGGGGCCCACACATGGCTGCGCCGTCGTACGAATATTCTCCGACAACAATGAATATTTTATAACCACTTGCTTATTTTGAAATATTTGCGTATTTTACCCCTAACTATCCACATTAATCAAATCAACCCTTACTATTTCAAAATAATAAATAGAGAAAATTAAATTTCATTAATAATAAGTTGGGGTCTTACAACCTCCCCTCCTTATGAAATTTCGTCCTCGAAATTGACGTACGTACCTGGTGTTTCGAAAAGGTGAGGATACCTCGCTTTCATTTCCGTTTCCAATTCCTAGGTCATTTCCTCTATAGCATGATTCCTCCACAAAACTTTAACTTGTGGTATGACCTTTGCGCGTAGGACATGCTCCTTCCTATCCAAGATCTTGACAGGTACCTCCTCATACGTTAAGTCTTCGGCTATCTCTAAATCAGTTCTAACTCTATAACGTGGTTCGGGTCTTTCACATATTTCTGAAACGGATATGTGAAACACATTATGAACACGAGACATACTCGGAGGTAACGCGAGTCTATAGGCTACATTTCCTACTCGGTCAAGAATTTGAAATCGACCCGATAAATCGTGGATTGAGCTTTCCTCTCTTCCCAAATCTTGTAACTCCCTTCCATGGAGCAACTCGCAACAATACATGATCCCCTACACTAAATTCCACGTTCTTTCGATGAAGATCCGCATAACTCTTTTGTCGATCTTGTGCCATTTGTATACGTTGTCGAATCATTTGGATCTTTTAAAGTGTAGTCATACGTATTTCAACTCGGGTCCCAACGGTGTTGCTTCACCCACCTCATCCCAACATCTTTGGAGAGCGACACTTTCGCCCATATAATGCTTCAAATGGAGCCACACCTATACTTGCACGATAATTTGTTATTGTAGGAGAATTCCACCAATGGTAAATACTTATCCCAACCGCCCTTGAAGTCAGGACACGAGTCTTAATAAATCTTCAAGAGTTTGAATAGTCCTTTTCGATTGTCCGTCTAGTTTGAGGATGGTATCTTCGAACTAAATAGTAAATCCGTGCCCATAGCTTTTTTGCAAGCTAACCCAAAATCTTGAAGTGAATCTTGGGTCACGATCCGAAACTATGGATACGGGCATGCCATGCAACCTCACAATCTCATTCACGCACATACTAGCAAGGCGTTCTCAGTGAATAAGTCTCCGTATCGGCAAGAAATGAGCGAGACTTGGTTAATCTATCAACAATAACCCAAATAGCATTGATGCCCTGAGAAACCATAGGAAGACCCGTAACGAAATCCATGGTAATGTGTTCCCACTTCCATTTCGGAATCTCAAGTGGTTGCAACGAACCCTTAGGTACCAGATGCTCCGCTTTTACACGTTGACAAGTTAAACACATTGAGATAAAACTTTGCAATCTCTCTCTTCATATTGTTCCACCAAAATGTATGTCGAAGATCACGATACATTTTAGTACTTCCAGGATGAATTGCAAATGGTGTATTGTGTGCCTCCATCATAATCTTGTACTTCAAATCAGAGTCGTTAGGAACACAAAGTCTAGAGTGGACTCGAAGTATTCCTTCTTCATCAATTCTCGCTTAGAATAGCTCCTTCTTGTACTTTCTTCTTCATACGCATCATCGGCTCAAGATTCGGTGGCTTGAGCAACCTTAACTTTTTCTATTAAAGTTGGCTCTATGCGTATACTTGACATCATCGCACTTATTCCCGCATATGATCTTCTACTCAATGCGTCAGCTACCACGTTCGCTTTACCAGGATGGTATTGAATAGTGTGGTCGTAGTCTTTCAATAGCTCGAGCCAACGTTGTCTGCTTGCGCATGTTGAGTTCTTTTGAGTGAAGAAATATTTAAGGCTTTTATGGTGCGAATATATCTCTACTTTCTCCCCATATAGATAGTGCCTCCATATCTTTAGCGCGAAAACATCTTACGCTAACTCTAGATCATGAGTAGGATAATTCCTCTCATACTCTTTAAGTTTTTCGCAGAGGCGGAGGCTATGACTTTCCACGTTGTATGAGAACACATCCTAACCCTTTGCACAAGCATCATTTGTGAGATAACAAATCCATCCGAACCGGATGGTATTATTAGAACAGTGCGAAATAAGTCTCCTCTTAAGCTCTTGGAAACTCTTCTCGCATTCTTCGCTCCAAACGAATTTTGTATCCTTCGAAGTTATTTGGGTTAATGGAGTAGCGATTCGAGAAAACCCTTCCACGAATCTCGATAATAACCGCTAAGCCCAAAAAACTACGTACTTGACCACCGAGCTTGGTTGCTCCCAACTTTGTATTGCTTCAATCTTCGCGGATCAGCAGATACTCCATGTTTCGACACCACGTGCCCAAGGAATGCTACTTCCTCAAGCCGTAACTCGCATTTCTTCAATTTGGCATATAGTTTGTTTTCACGAAGCCTTTGGAGTACCAAACTTCAAATGGTGCTCATGATCTTCACGACTTTTGGAATATATGAGGATGTCATCAATAAAAAAACAACAACGAACCGATCCAAATATTCCTTGAATACTCGGTTCATCATATCCATGAAAGCCGCAGGAGCATTAGTCAATCCGAAAGACATGACTAAGAATTCATAATGCCCGCATCGGAGTTCTAAAGCGCGTCTTTGGAATATCCTCGGTTCTAATCTTCAATTGATGATATCCGAGCGAAGATCGATTTTGAAAAGAATTGTGCCCCTTGCTGGAATGGTCAAACAAGTCATCAATACGAGGTAGAGGATACCTATTCTTGATGGTGACATGGTTCAATTCAGATAGTCAATACAAAGTCGCATACTCCCGTCTTTCTTCTTTTCTGAATAAAACAGAGCACCCCAAGAAGATGTACTAGACGAATGAAACCGATGTCCAACAATTCCTATAGTTGGACCTTTAACTCCTGAAGTTCAATAGGAGCCATTCGATATGGGGTTTTAGAAATGGGCTTTGTACGAGTTCAAGATCAATAAAGAATTCAACTTCACTTTTCGGGGTAGACCAGGAAGTTCTTAGAAATACATCGAGGAAAGTCAATAACAATGCAGGAATATTATTCAAATTTGGCGTGTCTTTATTCAAATCCATAACATGGGCTAAGAAAGCTTGACATCCGTTTTTCAATAAGCGAATAGCTTTATGATTAGATATGATGATGATTGATTTTAATGGTTTAGTTGCTTGAATTGCATACAATGGGTTGGTTAGGAATATGAAAACTAACAACCTTACGAAAATAATCAATTTTGGCATGATAAGTAGTTAACCAATCAATCCCTAAAATCACATCAAAAGCAAGTATCTTTAAAGAGATAAGGTCAATAGGTAAGGTAATGGTGCCAACTTGAATCAAACAAGATTTATAAGCGATTGGATGTGATGAAAGTTTCTCTAACGGAGTTTCCACAGATAGGTCAAAGTCTAATTTCTCCGAGTCAAGTTTAAGCGTTGAGCACAAGCGGGAGAGATAAATAAATGGGTATACTTGGTATCAAGTAAGGTATAAACTTCGCAAGAATTTATAAATAGCTTACACCGTGATCACCTCGTTTGGGTTCCTCGCATTATGACCGGTCACAACAAACGCTCTTCCCAGAATCGTTGACTTTGACTTTTACGGGACGATCTTTTGAGTCAATCCTCATTGAACTAGGTTTTGCTATTGTACAATCTCGAAGCGATATGTCCTTCCTTTCCACAATTATAGCATACCTTGAGCTGTTGTGGGCGGTTTGGTGATATGTCCCTCTTTTCGCATTTGTAATATATGACCCGGTGGTCGTTCTCCTCCTTAGAACCGATTCTCACGCAAGACTGTCGTCTTCACATAGTCATTGTTAAATCTCCTCTTTTAAAAATCTCCTCGACTCGCTTCTTCTATTTTTATGGCCATGATTACCACAGAGTGGTTACCATTTTTGTCCGTCTGCTTCTTCTCTCTGCTGGTTATCATTATTTTGTTGATCGCTATCTCGATACGATCCTGGTTATGGTCCCTCGGTTGACCGTACTCGTTATCTCGCTCTAATAATTGAGCCACATTTACAACATCGAAGAGAGAAAGTTAATGAGAAATGAGATCTTGGCGTATGCCGGGTTTCAAACCTCTAAGAAACATCCGCGTCATCGTTCCTCATTCTCCACCAAATGAGGTGCAAACACGGGATAACTCGCAAACTTTGCCTCGCATCTTTGAGACACCGTCATGTTGTTTTTCTCTAATCGATGAACTACACTTCCTTCATATGACGAACACTTTCGGAAAGTATTTGTCATTAAATAGTTTCTAAAACGTCTCCAAAGACATCTTTGGTCTTGGTGGAT
Source organism: Panax quinquefolius (assembly GCA_020205615.1). Lineage (NCBI taxonomy): Eukaryota > Viridiplantae > Streptophyta > Magnoliopsida > Apiales > Araliaceae > Panax > Panax quinquefolius. Next base: position 109,055,152 of record CM035163.1, read on the forward strand.
GGGTGCGCTTCACAGACTCCCACCGGTGATACGCGCTTTTCGCCACGGAACATAAAGGTGGCGAATGGAACCTTCTGTTTCTCTGTGCATCCCAAGACATCGAATATCTTGGTAATTTGCTTGACCCATGTTTCCGCCATGATCGGATCGCTTTCCCTTAAATTCGGTGGTCCCAACTCTTTGAAGCTGCTTGGTTGTGACAACCCGTGAATTGCTATCATTTCTCCCTGTATTTTGAACACGAGTCTCCCTAAATTCGATTTTGCATGAAGCGCAAAAAGCTTCTAAACATCCCCTCGTTCATCATCGCTTTCGGTGGTGTTGTTCACGGGAGGAACATTGCCCGACTGTTGCACGTTCTCCTCGTTGGTGAGTCAAAGGCGTCTCCACGGTCTCATTTCCATTGTTAATATTCTCGGTCGACATTCTCAAATCTTGTCATAAAACAAGGGTTAATTAAGGAAATCAATATATCACATAATATCCTTATATCTTGACCAACTAAAAAATAAGCTTAGGTAGGACACACTAGCGAAGGATTTACTCGTCTCTCCCTCCTAGTTCTATTCCCGATCTCGCCAGAGATCATATCCTAAGCTCGATACCAACTGTGGCGCGCCCCAAAATAGGTATACATCACCCATTACGAGTTGTCAATACATGGTACGTAAACAACTACAACTTTATTATTACAACAACAAAAGCTGTGAGTTTGAATACAAATATTATCTTCTAGACAATATCTATACTCAAATAAATCCTCATCACATTTATTGATACATTATTTTACAAAATGGTGAGGACTACTAAACAATTCTTTCTAAAACCTTCATTCCATATCCCGACTGCGTACTCGCTATATTCTCGCCTCCACGAGAAGAAAAATGGAACAAAAGGAAAAGGGTGAGCTCAACTAGCCCGAAAGAAAGAATATTATGACTAATATACAACAAATTATCGTTAGTCCTCAACAGGAAAAATCTAATAGAATACAATAGACAACAAATTTTAAATCAATATTCGCAGTTGAAATAATAATTCATTAGAAAAGTTAAGTAGAGAATGCAAACTACTATCTTCTATGTATGAATTTAAAAGTTCATCGTCTCATCTTTTATCCCCGTAACATCAATCAATATATATACGGAATCAAATATTCATCTTTGCACTACTGAGGCCAAAGATATTCATCGATTGGTCAGTGTTCATCTAAACACTGTTCATCTTTGCACTACTACCAAAGATATTCTTGAGAAATCATTCATCTTTGCACTACTGGGCCAAAGATATTCAATAATATCATCATTTAAGGCGAGGATGATGAAAAATATTTTTAAAAAGCGAATCTAGTGAAACAAAATGACAAGGATTAAGGATTAAGGATTCGTACTTTGTTTTATCCATGTTCAAAAATACCTCAAAAATAATCATAGTGGTGTAAAATTCAAGAATGATCAAAACATGGATACAATCAAAGCTAGTATCCGAATAGATATTTTGGACAAAAAGAAGAAATTTTATTTTTAGGTGAATAGTGCCAGTATTCGTGAATAGTGTATGATATCGTGAATAGTGCCGTATACGTGAATAGTAACTTCGACACCAAAAGATAGAAATTTCACAAAAAACATCTTCATGCTTCATGAATAGTACTCGTGAATAGTAACTCGTGTATAGTAACTCATGAATAATAACTCGTGAATAGTAACTCATGAATAATTCCCCGACATAAAAAAGTTCCAAATTTGATAAAAAGTTCCAACCAATATTTCAAAGATAATGATATTGAAGAAATAATATCATTTGAGAAGAAAATAACATCCTTACCTCGAAAGATTAGTACTTTAAATTTGGAATACTAGGGTATAGTCTTTGAAGGAAACTTGCACCGATCTAACAATACTCAAAGTATACTCACAAGAATAAACTTCAATATATCGAGAGAGAAATAGAGAGAAACTTGGTTTACGGTGTGTTTTTCAATTCTAACCTAAGCACCCTATTTATAGGAAAATGCTTTAGAACACCAAAAGCGAGAAAATTGAATATAATATTAATATATTTTTCACATTTTCTTTAGCCCACCTTAGACAACTGATCTCAGCCCATTTGAATCACATGTGAGGCCAACTTAGTTGCAAAAAACGTTTTTCTCAAAATAATTAACTAAAATTCCCAAAAATTAATTATTTCAGAATTTCAGAACTTCAATAATTCATAATAAATAGCCCTTTTATCAGAAAATTCAAATCTCGCGTGTTTTTATAGGAAATTCAATTCTCTACAACTTTGCAGAAGAAACTTTTTCCGAATTCCAAACAGAAATTGACCGAAATCCACAAAGCAGGCGATTTTACTGTGTATAATCAAATTTGATTAATAATTGTGTCCACCAACACACAAAACATGTGTTAAACATTTAATGCCACAAAAATACTCTTCCTCCTCATATACTCATATATCCCACATTCATTGTAAAAATATCATCGTTAATATATTATTAAAATAATATATTTAAATGAATTATTTTATCAAAAAAGATAAAATATTAATTTTCAACAATTGTCACATTAAAATTTTCTCCATCTATATCCTCATAAAATCAATATTTTCCTCATCATATAAATCAATAATTAATTATTCATAAATAATATTACAAAATCACATTATTGACAAACTGCACGGTTCCTAGGATAGAGGGGCTTTCAATAAGGATCTCTCTTCTTCTTGGCGCAATTAGATTGACCAAACCTCTCCTTAGGCGTAACTTTCTAGACATTGTCAATAATGTTATCTAATAATATTATTCGGATTATATGAATTATTATAGATAATGGAAAATACGATGTAATGACAATTATTGAAACAACAATGACAATATAAAATGTCAACGTAGCAATTATTGAATCAATAAAATAAAATCTTTGAGCAGTAATTACGTAACCATTATTGAGTAGTGCCTTCAATAATTGGTGCAATACTGGTGTGCTCTTTGTGCAACAACGCGTATTCATCGTGTTTTAACCAACGGGTATTCCAACAAAGTGTTAATTCAGTAACAACTACGTAGTTATTTTTAAACAACTTATATTTGTCGTTTTCTTCATCCAATCGCTTTAGTTATGGGGCCCACACATGGCTACGGCATGGTCAAATAAATACGAACATTCCCGAAGCGATCACGAATATTCTCCAAACAACAATGAATATTTTATAACCACTTGCTTATTTTGAAATATTTGCGTATTTTACCCCTAACTATCCACATTAATCAAATCAACCCTTACTATTTCAAAATAATAAATAGAAAATTAAATTTCATTAATAATAATTTGGGGTCTTACAACCTCCCTCCTTATGAAATTTCGTCCTCGAAATTGACGTACACGCACTGGTGTTTGAAAAGGTGAGGATACCTCGCTTTCATTTTTAGTTTCAATTCCCGGTCATTTCCTCTATAGCATGATTCCTCCACAAAACTTTAACTTGTGGTATGACCTTTCTTGGCGGGGACATGCTCCTTCCTATCCAAGATCTTGACAGTACCTCCTCATACATTAAGTCTTGGCTATCTCGTCTGGGTTCTAACTCTATAACGTGGTTCGGGTCTTTCACATATTTATGAAGTACAGATATGTGAAACACATTATGAACACGAGACATACTCGGAGGTAACGCGAGTCTATAGGCTACATTTCCTACTCGGTCAAGAATTTGAAATGGACCAATAAATCGTGGATTGAGCTTTCCTCTCTTCCCAAATCTTGTAACTCCCTTCCATGGAGCAACTCGCAACAATACATGATCCCTACACTAAATTCCACGTTCTTTCGATGAAGATCCGCATAACTCTTTTGTCGATCTTGTGCCTTTTGTATACGTTGTCGAATCATTTGGATCTTTTCCGTAGTCATACGTACCAACTCGGGTCCCAACAGTGTTGCTTCACCCACCTCGTCCCAACATACTGGAGAGCGACACTTTCGCCCATATAATGCTTCAAATGGAGCCACACCTATACTTGCCTGATAACTGTTGTTGTAGGAGAATTCCACCAATGGTAAATACTTATCCCAACTGCCCTTGAAGTCTAGGACACAGAGTCTTAATAAATCTTCAAGAGTTTGAATAGTCCTTTCTGATTGTCCGTCCGTTTGAGGATGGTATGCCGAACTAAATCATAAATCCGTGCCCATAGCTTTTTGCAAGCTAACCCAAAATCTTGAAGTGAATCTTGGGTCACGATCCAAAACTATGGATACAGGCATGCCATGCAACCTCACAATCTCATTCACGTACATACTAGCAAGACGTTCAAGTGAATAAGTCTCCATGTCGGCAAGAAATGAGCGAGACTTGGTTAATCTATCAACAATAACCCAAATAGCATTGATGCCCTGAGAAACCGTAGGAAGACCCGTAACGAAATCCATGGTAATGTGTTCCCACTTCCATTTCGGAATCTCAAGTGGTTGCAACGGACCCTTAGGTACCAGATGCTCCACCTTTACACGTTGACAAGTTAAACACATTGAGATAAACTTTGCAATCTCTCTCTTCATATTGTTCCACCAAAATGTATGTCGAAGATCACGATACATTTTAGTACTTCCAGGATGGATTGCAAATGGTGTATTGTGTTCCTCCATCATAATCTTGTACTTCAAATCAGTCGTTAGGAACACAAAGTCTCTAGAGTGGACTCAAGTATTCCTTCTTCATCAATTCTCGCTTCGGGATAGCTCCTTCTTGTACTTTCTTCTTCATACGCATCCGCTCCGGGTCGGTGGCTTGAGCAACCTTAACTTTTTCTATTAAAGTTGGCTCTTTTGCGTATACTTGACATCATCGCACTCATTCCTACATATGATCTTCTACTCAATGCGTACCTACCACGTTCGCTTTACCGGGATGGTATTGAATAGTGTGATCGTAGTCTTCAATAGCTCGAGCCAACGTCATCGCTTAGCATGTTGAGTTCTTTTGAGTGAAGAAATATTTAAGGCTTTTATGGTGCGAATATATCTCCACTTTCTCCCCATATAGATAGTGCCTCCATATCTTTAGCGCGAAAACTATCTGCGCTAACTCTAGATAATGAGTAGGATAATTCCTCTCATACTCTTTAAGTTGTCATGAGGCATAGGCTATGAATTTCCCACGTTGCATGAGAACACATCCTAATCCTTTGCTCGAAGCATCGTTGTGAGATAACAAATCCATCCGAACCAGATGGTATTGTTAGAACAGTGCCGAAATAAGTCTCCTCTTAAGCTCTTGGAAACTCTTCTCGCATTCATTCTTCGCTCCAAAGCGAATTTTGTATCCTTCGAGTTAGTTGGGTTAATGGAGTAGCGATTCGAGAAAACCCTTCCACGAATCTCCGATAATAACCATTTAAGCCCAAAAAACTACGTACTTGATCCACCGACTTGGTTGCTCCAACTTTGTATTGCTTCAATCTTCACGGATCAACAGATACTCCATGTTTCGACACCACGTGCCCAAGGAATGCTACTTCCTCAAGCCGTAACTCGCATTTCTTCAATTTGGCATATAGTTTGTTTTCACGAAGCCTTTGGAGTACCAACTTCAAATGGTGCTCATGATCTTCACGACTTTTGGAATATATGAGGATGTCATCAATAAAAACAACAACGAATCGATCCAAATATTCCTTGAATACTCGGTTCATCATATCCATGAAAGCCACGGGAGCATTAGTCAATCCGAAAGACATGACTAAGAATTCATAATGCCCGCATCGAGTTCTAAAGGCGGTCTTTGGAATATCCTCGATTCTAATCTTCAATTTGATGATATCCGAAGCGAAGATCGATTTTGAAAAGAATTGTGCCCCTTTAATTGGTCAAACAAGTCATCAATACGAGGTAGAGGATACCTATTCTTGATGGTGACATGGTTCAATTCGATAGTCAATACAAAGTCGCATACTCCCCGTCTTTCTTCTTCTACGAATAAAAGCAGAGCACCCCAAGAAGATGTACTAGGACGAATGAAACCGATGTCCAACAATTCTCGTAGTTGGACCTTTAACTCTGAAGTTCAATAGGAGCCATTCGATATGGGGTTTTAGAAATGGGCTTTGTACTGGGTTCAAGATCAATAAAGAATTCAACTTCACGTTTTTGGGGGTAGAAGGAAGTTCTTCAGAAATCGTCAGAAAGTCAATAACAACAGAATATTATTCAAATTTGACGTGTCTTTATTCAAATCCATAACATGGGCTAAGAAAGCTTGACATCCATTTTCAATAAGCGAATAGCTTTATGATTAGATATAGCGGTGATTGATTTTAATGGTTTAGTTGCTTGAATTGCATAACACAGTTGGTTAGGAATATGAAAACTAACAACCTTACGAAAACAATCAATTTTGGTATGATGAGTAGTTAACCAATCAATCCCTAAAATCACATCAAAAGCAAGTATCTTTAAAGAGATAAGGTCAATAGGTAAGGTAATGGTGCCAACTTGAATCAAACAAGATTTATAAGCAAATGGATGTGATGAAAGTTTCTCTAACGGAGTTTCCACAGATAGGTCAAAGTCTAATTTCTCCTGAGTCAAGTTTAAAGCGTTGAGCACAAGCGGAGAGATAAATGAATGGGTAGCACCGGTATCAAGTAAGGTATAAACTTCGCAAGAATTTATAAATAGCTTACCCGTGATCACCTCGTTTGGGTTCCTCGCATTATGACCCGATCACAACAAACGCTCTTCCGGAATCGTTGACTTTGACTTTTTCGGGGACGATCTTTTGAGTCACAATCCTCATTGAACTAGGTTTCGCCATCTTGTACAATCTCGAGCGATATGTCCTTCCTTTCCACAATTATAGCATACCTTGAATCTGTTAGGGCGGTTTGATCGATATGTCCCTCTTTTCCGCATTTGTAACATATGAATGGGTGGTCGTTCTCCTCCTTAGAACCGATTTCGGCCAAGACCGCTGCCGTCTTCACATGGTCATTGTTAAATCTCCTCTTTTAAAATCTCCTCCGACTCGCTTCTTCTATTTTTATGGCCATGATTACCACCAGAGTGGTTACCATTTTTGTCCGCCGCTGTTTCTTTCTCCATTTGGTTATCATTATTTTGTTGTTCGCTATCTCTCGGTACTATCACGGTTATGGTCCCTCGGTTGACCGTACTTGTTATCTCGCTCTAATAATTGAGCACTTTTACAACATCTGAATAGAGAGAAAGTTTATGAGAAATGAGATATCGACGTATGCCGGGTTTCAAACCTCTAAGAAACATCCGCGTCATCGTTCCTCATTCTCCACCAAATGAGGTGCAAACTGGATAACTTTGCAAACTTTGCCTCGCATCGAGACACCGTCATGTTGTTTTGCTCCAATCGATGAACTTCACTTCCTTCATTTGATGAACACTTTCGAGGAAAGTATTTGTCATTAAATAGTTTCAAACGTCTCCCAAGACATCCGAGTGCGTGCGGATGGAGTACGCTTCTGAGACTCCCACCAAGATGATCCGCTTTCGCCACGGAACATAAAGGTGGCGAATGGAACTTTCTATTCCTCCGTGCATCCCAAGACATCGAATATCTTGGTAATTTGCTTGACCCATGTTTCCGCCATGATCGGATCTGGCTTTCCCTTAAATTCGTGGTCCCAACTCTTTGAAGCGCTTGTTGTGACAACCCGTGAATTGCTATCATTTCCTCCTCGTATTTTGAACACGAGTCTCCCTCATGCGATTTTGCATGAACTACAAAAAGCTTCTAAACATCCCCTCGTTCATCATCATCGCTCAAATTGGTGTTGTTCACAGGAGGAACATTACCACACTGTTGCACGTTTTCCTCGTTGGTGAGTACAAAGCGTCTCCACGGTCTCATTTCCATTGTTAATATTCTCATTCGACATTCTCAAATCATCATAAAACAAGGGTTAATTAAGGAAATCAATATATCACATAATATCCTTATATACTGACCAACTAAAAAATAAGCTTAGGTAGGACACACTAGCGAAGGATTTACTCGTCTCTCCCCTCCTAGTTCTATTCCCCGATCTCCGCCAGAGAGATCATATCCCTAAGCTCGATACCAACCTGTGGCGCCCCAAAATAGGTATACATCACCCATTTCGAGTTGTCAATACATGGTACGTAAACAACTACAACTTTATTATTACAACAGTAAAACTGTGAGTTTGAATACAAATATTATCTTCTAGACAATATCTATACTCAAATAAATCCTCATCACATTTATTGATACATTATTTTACAAAAATGGTGAGGACTACTAAACAATTCTTTCTAAAACCTTCATTCCATACCCAGGCTACTGCATACTCGCTTATATTCTCGCCTCCTGAGAAGAAAAATGGAACAAAAAGGAAAAGGGTGAGCTCAACTAGCCCAGTAAAGAATATTATGACTAATATACAACAAATTATCGTTAGTCCTCAACAGGGAAAAATCTAATAGAATACAATAGACAACAAATTTTAAATCAATATTCGCAGCGGAAATAATAATTCATTAGAAAAGTTAAGTAGAGAATGCAAACTACTATCTTCTATGTATGAATTTAAAAGTTCATCGTCTATCTTTTATCCCTGTAACATCAATCAATATATATCTGGAATCAAATATTCATCTTTGCACTACAGGCCAAAGATATTCATCGATTGGTCATGTTCATCTAAACACTGTTCATCTTTGCACTACTACCAAAGATATTCTTGAGAAATCATTCATCTTTGCACTACAAAGCCAAAGATATTCAATAATATCATCATTTAAGGTCGAGGATGATGAAAAATATTTTTAAAGAAAGCGAATCTAGTGAAACAAAATGACAAGGATTAAGGATTAAGGATTCAGTACTTTTGTTTTATCCATGTTCAAAAAAATACCTCAAAAATAATCATAGTGGTGTAAAATTCAAGAATGATCAAAACATGGATACAATCAAAGCTAGTATCCAGAATAGATATTTTGGACAAAAAGAAGAAATTTTATTTTTCGGTGAATAGTACAAGTATTCGTGAATAGTATGCAGATATCGTGAATAGTCCGTAGTATCGTGAATAGTAACTCCGACACCAAAAGATAGAAATTTAAAAAAACATCTTCACGCTTCATGAATAGTACTCGTGAATAGTAACTCGTGAATAGTAACTCGTGAATAGTAACTCATGAATAGTAACCCCGACATGAAAAAGTTCCAAATTTGATAAAAAGTTCCAACCAATATTTCAGCATAATGATATTGAAGAAATAATATCATTTGAGAAGAAAATAACATCCTTACCTCGAAAGATTAGTACTTTAAATTTGGAATAGGGTATAGTCTTTGAAGGAACTTGCACCGTCTAACAATACTCAAAGTATACTCACAAGAATACGCTCAATATATCGAGAGAGAAATAGAGAGAAACTTGGGTTTACGGTGTGTTTTCAATTCTAACCTAAGCACCCTATTTATAGGAAAATGCTTAGAACACAAAGCGAGAAAATTGAATATAATATTAATATATTTTCACATTTTCTTTAGCCCACCTTAGACAACTGATCTCAGCCCATTTGAATCACATGTGAGGCCAACTTAGTTGCAAAAAATGTTTTTCTCAAAATAATTAACTAAAACTCCCAAAAATTAATTAATTATTTCGGAACTTCAGAACTTCAATAATTCATAATAAATAGCCCTTTTATCAGAAAATTCAAATCTCGCGAGTTTTTATAGGAAATTCAATTCTCTACAACTTTACAGAAGAAAGTTTTTCCGAATTCCAAACAGAAATTGACCGAAATCCATAAACGAAGCGATTTTATAAATTTATAATCAAATTTGATCGATAATAATTGTGTCCACCAACACACAAAACATGTGTTAAACATTTAATGCCACAAAAATACTCTTCCTCCTCATATACTCATATATCCCACATTCATTGTAAAAATATCATCGTTAATATATTATTAAAATAATATATTTAAATAAATTATTTTATCAGAAAAAGATAAAATATTAATTTTCAACAATTGTCACATTAAAAATTTTCTCCATCTATATCCTCATAAAATCAATATTTTCCTCATCATATAAATCAATAATTAATTATTCATAAATAATATTATAGAATCACATTATTGACAACCAGGCAGTTCCCAGGATAGAGGGGGCTTTCCAATAAGGATCTCTCCTTACTGGCGCGCAATTAGATGACCAAACCTCTCCTTAGACAGAACTTTCTAGACATTGTCAATAATGTTATCTTATAATATTATTCAGATAATATGAATTATTGCTCCGATAATGGAAAATACGGTGTAATGACAATTATTGAAACAACAAAGAATATAAAATGTCGGCGTAGTAATTATTGAATCAATAAAATAAAATATTGAGCAGTTAATTATCGTAACCATTATTGAGTAGTGCCTTCAATAATTGGTGCAATACTGTAGTGCTTCTTTGCAACAACGCCAGACATCGTGTTTTTAACCACCGGGTATTCCAACGGTGTTAGCAGTAATAACTACGTCGTTATTTTTAAACAACTTATATTTGTCGTTTTCTTCATCCAATCGCTTTAGTTATGGGCCCACATACATACTTCTTTACGTCGTGCATGCGAATATTCCCCGAAGCGATGACGAATATTCTCAAAACAACAATGAATATTTTATAACCACTTGCTTATTTTGAAATATTTGCGTATTTTACCCCTAACTATCCACATTAATCAAATCAACCCTTACTATTTCAAAATAATAAATAGAGAAAATTAAATTTCATTAATAATAAGTTGGGGTCTTACAGTTGATCAATTCACCTTTGCACTTAAGCTAAAGATAATCGTTTTTAAATTCAATGGTCATGATCATACCAGTCAATAATTCATCTTTGCACTACTGGCCAAAGAGAACCCATAGTCACGATCATACCAATAATCTACCCATCTTTACACTTAAAGTTAAAGAGAAATTTCATCACCGAGATTATAAAAATGTTATATATGATAATAAAAACAATATGATCAACAACTGCATTTAATTTCAAAAGTAAGATTCATAAATCAACGAGTTCATAACACCTTAATCCAAATGTTATAAATCACTCAATAATATCATAATCTAATATTATTAATATTATCACAATATTTTAATCATTTCTTAAACTTATAAATAATTTATTTTAATTGTTTACACTTTACTAATTAATGCATTTAATCATCCTAAAATGCCAAACTCATAAAATTTCATCACTAATAACCAAAACACTCATCAAAGATATGCATATACCTTATATAGGATTCCCAAGCCATAAAATCATATTTTCCAATTTTCTTACTTCACATAACATATTTAATTCATTTACTCATAACTAGTCTATTTTCATGAAAAATACCAAATCAGTACAAACAAATTTTCTTTTCCGGGATTTAGCTGAACATAGTCCCATATTGAACATATATTTTTCTCAGAATTTTTAAAATTATTTACTATTTTTCATATGGCCAAAACTGCCAAATATTTAGACATTTATCATAAATTGTAATTTTTTCCAAAAATTCTGAAATTTACAGAGTATACTGCTATTATATACATGTACTCCCAATAAATATTTCACCAATTTTGGAGTTAACCGCAAGGAGTTATAAGGGTTTACTTTTAAAATAGTATTTTTCCATAAAATTCATAACTTCTAATCTATACATCCAAAAATCCCCATTTTTGGACACAATCTAGAAAACTCATCAAATTATCATTTCAAAATTTTCCAGAATTTTTGAAGGTCGAAAAAATGACGAAACTGAAAAACATAATAACCCTTACAATCCCTTACCTCAAAAGAGCAGTATTTCTGACTAGAATATCGGATGTAAAGCCGAAGAAAACTTGCACTGAATAGCAACTCTAAAAGTATCTAAATACTCACAAAAATACGCTCGACAATATAGAGAGAGAAAACTTATGTTTCTGGTGTGATTTTCAATTCTAACTTAAGCGCATACTTATAAGAAAATGCTAGAACGCCACAGGAGACTAAATAATAAAATAATATTATAATTTCTTTTTCTCCCTACGCAAGCCACTTTAAAAAATCAACAGCCATCACAGTGGGGCCCACCCAAAAATCAGCCACCTTTCCCAACAACCAAAAGTGGGTCCCACCCAATTTTAATAAAACTCATTTTATTTTTTAAAACTTCAATAATTCATAGAAAATAGCCCGTTTATCAGAAAAATATGAATTTTATGTCCATTCCATACGAAATCGAATTCTCTACCACTTTGTAGCCTTAAGTTTTTCCAAATTCCAGATATAAAATATCTAAAATCCACAAACGGACTATCTTCAACACCTTTTAAAATTCATAACAAATCATATGTTAATTTTTAACGGTTCAAAATTTGGGGATATATACTTAACTTATATATGTATAACATATCCAAAAATCACAACGATCCAATGGTCAGATTAAAATTATAACTCACACAATAGAGCTTTAAGAACACCGATTTGATCTTTTAATACCTCCAATCTGATAAAATACTGATAAAACACCTCAACATTGAATCCTTCATTTATAACCACATAAATAAATCCATCATTTATATCCGCACCAAATAAATATTTCCTTATCATATAAATCAATAATTAATTATTCACAAATAATATTACAAAATCACAATAATGACAACAGATACGGTTCGTGAAAGAGGAGGCTTTTCGATAAGGATTTCTCCTTACTGGCGCACAATTAGATGACCAAACCTCTCCTTGACTGAACTTTCTAGACATTATCAATAATGCTATCTAATAATATTATTCAAATAATATGAATTATTGATCCGATAATGGAAAATAATGTCTTCATGACAATTATTGAAACAACAATAATATAAAATATCAACGCAGACAATTATTGAATCAATAAAATAAAATATTGAAAGTAATTCTTGTAACAATTATTGAGTAGTGCCTTCTTACGTAAGAATCAATAATTCAAAGATATTGTGCAATACTGGTGTGCTCTTGTGCAACCATGCATTATCGTATTTTAACCACGGGTAATCCAGCGATTGTTAACTTGTAGAATAACTACGCTGTTATTTATAAAAACTCAAACTTGTCATTTTTTTCATCCGATAGTTATTACATTATGGGGACCACAAATAATGCTACTTTTGTCAGATGCGAATATTCTCCGACAGCAAGAATATTCCACGACCAAACGAATATTCTCTGACAACAATAAGTATTTTATAGCCATTTGCTTATTTTGAAAAAAAAATTCACATATCACCCTTAACTTTAAACTTTTATCAATTTAACTATTTACTAAATAGAAAAATTGAATACTTTTATTTCATAAAATTCGGGGTCTTACAATCTCCCCTCTTATGAAATTTCGTCCCCGAAATTTACGTAATTGGTATTTCAAAGAATTGAGAATACCTTGCTTTCATTTCAGATTCTATCTCCCAGATCAGTTCTTCAGTAACATGATTTCTCCATTGCTCATTTCCTGTATTTCAGATATCATTCTAGAATACAGCTTCAAAACAAAGGTTAATTGACATATCACAATTTGTCAACTTAAGTAAGAAAATTTAGCTTAGGTAGGACACACACTAGCGAAGGATATTACTCGTCTCTCCCTTCCTAGTTCTAATCTCGGATCTCCGCTAGAGATCATATCCCTAAGCTCTGATACCAACTGTGAGGCCCCAAAATAGGTATACATCACCCATTCTGAGTTGCCAGATGTCACACTATAAAAATCAATTACAAACTTCATTTATAATCGTTGTTGAAGCGTAAATGCGAGAATACGACCCACGTTAAAGCGTGAGTTTTGATAAAAATATATACCAACTGTGGCTCATGTTCCAACCGTGGACAGCACCTCACAGTGATACCTTACATAAAGGTACAATCAAAAACTATTTTTAGAAATTAAAATCTTTGGGAAATGCTCAAGAAAACCTTCGTACATGGGAGGCCATGCATCTAAGTTATGATATATATATCATATGTCTAGAGAATTATCCTTGGTTGATCCAATAGACCCAAAGAAAAATGAGAAGATTACTATCATGTTCCTTCCAATGGTGAGTCTTCTCTTGACATATAACTATCTCCACCGTCTGCAATTGAACGTTATGTTTCAACCAAACTCCGAGATCATATAGGTAGTGCTCGTAGATATACTCAGCAAGTGGATGTGCACAACCCTGTCTTATGATATCACGAGATTGTATGTCATTAGACATCTTGTATGATAGTGACAAAACATGTAAGACCCAAAATTATTAATAAATGAAATTTATTTTCCTCTATTTATTATTTTGAAATAGTAAGGGTTGATTTGATTAATGTGGATAGTTATGGGTAAAATACGCAAATATTTCGAATAAGCAAATGGTTATAAAATATTCATTATTATTGTGGGGAATATTCGTTTGGTCGTGGAATATTAAATCTTTGTCGGGGAATATTAAATGCGACAGTAGTAGTCTTTTGTGGGCCCCATAACGGAAAGCGATTGGATGAAGAAAAAACGACAAATATAAGTTGTTTATAAATAACGGCGTAGTAGTTATTCTGAATTATCTTGTTGGAATACCGGTGGTTAAAACACACTAATACGCGTTGTTAATGATGAAGCATACGGTATTGCACAAATTATTGATTCTTACGTAAGAAGGAACTACTCAATTATTGTTATAGTAATTACAGTTCAGTATTTTATTTTATTGATTCAATAATTGTTGCATTGATATTTTATATTACTGTTGTTTCAATAAATTATCATTACACAGTATTTTCCATTATCGAAGCAATAATTCATATTATCTGAATAATATTATTGGATAACATTATTGGCAATGTCTAGAAAGTTTACATCTAAGGAGAGGTTTGGTCACCTAATCATTGGCGCCAAGAAGAGAGAGATCCTTATTGAAAGCCCCCTCTTCTTTCGGAGGAGCGGCTGGTTGCGATCTTGTGATTCTGTAATATTATTTGTGAATAATTAATTATTGATTTATATGATGAGGAAAATATTGATTTTATGTGGATATAGATGGAGAAAATTTTTAATGTGACAATTGTTGAAAATTAATATTTTATCTTTTTCTGATAAAATAATTCATTTAAATATATTATTTTAATAATATATTAACGGTGATATTTTTATAATGAATGTGGGATATATGAGTATATGAGGAGGAAGAGTATTTTTGTGGCATTAAATGTTTAACACATATTTTGTGTGTTGGTGGACACAATTATTGACCGAAATTTGATTATAGCCTGTAAAATCGTCCGTTTATGAATTTCGGTCAATTTCTGTTTGGAATTTGGAAAACCTTTCTTCTGTAAAGTTGTAGAGAATTGAATTTCCTATAAAAAGTTGCGAGATTCGAATTTTCTGATAAAAGGGCTATTTATTATGAATTATTGAAGTTCCGAAGTTCCGAAATAATTGATTTTTGGAAGTTTAAAATATTTTTAATTACAAAAACGTTTTTTTTCATTTTTGAAACTCATTTAACATGTGATTAGGAGGCTGAATTCAGATTGTTAGTGTGCGTATGAAGTTGTGGAAAAATATAATATTAATTTATTAAATTTTCTACTTTGGCGTTCTAAGCATTTTCCTATAAATAGGGTGCTTAGGTTAGAATTGAAAATCACACCAGAAATTGAAGTTTTCTCTCTCTATATTATCGAGCATATTCTTGTGAGTATTTTGAGTATACTTTGAGTATTGTTATACGGTGCAAGTTCAAGTCATAGCCTATATCCGGTGTTTCAACTAGAAGTATTGTCTTTCGAGGTAAGGGATAGTAAGGGATTGTAAGGGATGTTATTTTATTCAAAAATAATATTATTTCTTCAATATCATTATGCCGAAATATTGGTTGGAAATTTTTATCAAATTTGGAACTTTTTCATGTCGGGGTTACTATTTATGAGTTACTATTCATGAGTTACTATTCACGAGTTACTATTCATGAGTACTATTCACGAAGCGTGAAGATGTTTTTTTGTGAAATTTCAATCTTTTGGTGTCGGAGTTACTATTCACGTATACGACACTATTCACGAATACGGCACTATTCACCAAAAAATAAAATTTCTTCTTTTCGTCCAAAATATCTATTATGGATACTAGCTTTGATTGTATCTATGTTTTGATCATTCTTGAATTTTACTCCACTCTAATTACTTATGAAGTTTTTGAACTTGGATTGTTTAAAATACGAATCCTTAATATTTGTTCTTTTGTTTCACTGGATTCGTTTTCTTTGAAATATTTTTCATCATCCTCAGTCCTAAATGATGATATTACTGAATATCTTTGGCGTGTAGTGCAAAGATGAATGATTTCTTGATGAATATCTTTGGCCCGTAGAATAAGATGAGCAGTGTGAGATGAATGACTGAGATTAATATCTTTGGTAGTAGTGCAAAAGATGAATAGGTGTTTAAACGAACATGACGGTGATGAATATCTTTGGCTTTGTAGTGCAAAGATGAATATTTGATTCCAGATATATATTGATTGATGTTACAGGGATAAAATATCGACGATGAACTTTTAATTTCATATATAGAAGATAGTAGTTTGTATTCTCTACTTAAGTCTTCTAATGAATTGTTGTTTCCGCTGCAGTTGTTGATTTAAAACTGGTTGTCTATTGTATTCTATTAGATTTTTCCTGTTGAAGACTAACGATAATTTGTTGTATATTATCTTAGTCATAATATTCTTTACTGGGCTAGTTGAGCTCACCCTTTTCCTTTTTGTTCCATTTTTCTTCTCAGGAGGTGAAAATGTAGCGAGTACTAGTCGGGGTATGGAATGAAGGTTCTAGAGAGAGTTGTTTAGTAGTCCTCACCATTTTTGTAAAATAATGTATCAATAATTGTGATGGGGATTTATTTGCGTGTGGATATTGTCTAGAAGACAATAATTGTATTTAAACTCACAGTATATATGTTGTCGTATTTTGCACGACAAATGTATTAATAAAGTTGTAGTTATTTCTGTACCATGTATTTGGCGACTCAGAATGGGTTGGATGGAATGGACCTATTTTGGGGGCGTCACAAAACACCCTTCCAAAGTTTGATTCACCTCACCCTATTCGGTTCACCAAAATTAAATATCAAATAACGTAAACAATACAACACACTTATCTAAAGTTCTCAATAAAATTATTTCCATACTATTTAGGGAGAACCTCAAGACTATAGAATTAACCACCATTCTATTCCTTGTTATCCCCTCAATCAAACAACACTCTTATTACCTGAAACGAATTGTGAAGCAAAAGGGTGAGCATAACTATCTCAGTAAAGAATATCATGACTAAAGATAATTAAATTATCAATAGCCTTCATCAGTGATAAGTTAGAGATTTAGAACATATGGTAGATGATAAAACTTTTCAACCATAGTTGCAGCGGAACGAGCAATCCATTAGAAGAGTCAAATAGACCATAATGTCTATTATCTTCTCTATATTAAAAGTCCACCAACAATATTTTATCCCTGTAACATCAATCAACAGTTCCTGTCCACAATCATATAAATAACTCATAATCATATTTGTGGTTCCAAATTCATTTTCTCATCCAGGACGAAGATAATTTACATCACCTGTCTTTACTTGAAACATCAAAGATCATGGTTATACCAAATCACAGTTCTTGTTCATAATCATACTAATAAGTTCATCTTTGCACTACGGGCCAAAGATATTCATTAACAGTTCATCTTTGCACTACAGGCCAAAGATATTTAGCAACAGGTCATCTTTGCACTACGGGCCAAAGATATTCAACAACATGTCATCTTTGCACTTACAGGCCAAAGATATTCAACAACAGGTCATCTTTGCACTACAGGCCAAAGTTGTTAATATCTCAAAGAAATATATAATCATTTCAGAATTTATATAAACAATAATTATAATCAAGTTGATCAATTCATCTTTGCACTTAAGCTAAAGATAATCGTTTATAAATTCAATGGTCATGATCATACTAGTCAACAATTCATCTTTGCACTACTGGCCAAAGAGAACCCATATTCATGATCATACCAATAATCTACCCATCTTTACACTTAAGTCAAAGAGAAATTTCATCACCGGGATTATAAAAATGTTATATATGATAATAAAAACAATATGATCAACAACTGCATTTAATTTCAAAAGTAAGATTCATAAATCAATGATTTCATAACACCTTAATCCAAATGTTATAAAACACTTAATAATCTCATAATCTAATATTATTAATATTACCACAATATTTTAATCATTTCTTAAACTTATAAACAATTTATTTTAATTGTTTACACTTTACTAATTAATGCATTTAATCATCCTAAAATGCCAAACTCATAAAATTTTATCACCAATAACCAAAACCCTCATCAAAAATCTGCATATACCTTATATAGGATTTCCAAGCTATAAAATCATATTTTTCAATTTTCTTACTTCACATAACATAATTAATTCATTTACTCATAATTAGTCCATTTTCATGAAAAATACCAAATTAGTACAAACAAATTTTCTTTTAAGGATTTAGCGTAACATAGTCCCATATTGAATATATATTTTTCTCGAATTTTTAAAATTCATTTACTATTTTTCATATGGCCAAAACTACTAGAATATTTAGACATTTATCATAAATTGTACTTTTGTCCAAAAATTCGAAATTTACTGAGTATCTTGCTATTATATACATGTACTCCCAATAAATATTTCACCAATTTTGGAGTTAACCACAAGGAGTTATAAGGGTTTACTTTTAAAATAGTTTTTTTCATAAAATTCATAACTCCTAATTTATACATCCAAAAATCGCCATTTTGGACACAATCTAGAAAACTCATCAAATTATCATTTCAAATTTTTCTAGAATTTTTGAGGGTCGGAAAAATTACTAAACCGAAAAAACATAATAACCCCTTACAATCCCTTACCTCAAAAGAGCAAAGATTTTGATTTGAAATATAGAATGTAAAGTCAAGAAAACTTGCACTAAATAGCAACTCTCAAAGTATCTAAATACTCACAAAAATATGTTCGACAATATATAGAGAGAAAATATATATTTCTGGTGTGATTTTCAATTCTAACTTAAGCGCATACTTATAAGAAAATGCTAGAACGCCACAGGAGACTAAATAATAAAATAATATTATAATTTCTTTTTCTCCCTACGCAAGCCACTTTAAAAAATCAACAGCCATCACAGTGGGGCCCACCCAAAAATCAGCCACCTTTCCCAACAACCAAAAGTGGGTCCCACCCAATTTTAATAAAATTTATTTTATTTTCTGAAACTACAATAATTCATATAAAATATCCTGTTTATCAGAAAAATACGAATTTTATGTCCATTCCACACGAAATCGAATTCTCTACAACTTTGTAGCTTTAAGTTTTTTCAAAATCGAGACATGAAATATCCGAAATCCCCAAACGGACGATTTTCTACACCTTTTAAAATTCATAACAAATCATACGTTAATTTTTAATGGTTCAAAATTTGTGGATATATACTCAACTTATATATGTATAATATATCTAAAAATCACAACGATCCAACGGTCAGATTAAAATTATAATTCACACAATAGAACTTTAAGAACACCGATTTGATCTTTTAATACCTCCAATCTGATAAAATACTGATAAAATACCTCAACATTAATTCCTTCATTTATAACCACATAAATAAATCAATCATTTATATTCGCATCAAATAAATATTTCCTTATCATATAAATCAATAATTAATTATTCACAAATAATATTATAAAATCATAATAATGACAACTAGGCAGTTCCCAGGAAAGAGGGGGCTTTCCGATAAGGATTTCTCCTTACTGGCGCGCAATTAGGTGACCAAACCTCTTATTAACAGAACTTTCTAGACATTTCCAATAATGCTATCTAATAATATTATTCAAATAATATGAATTATTGATATGATAATGGAAAATAATGTGTCGTGATGATTATTGAAACAACAATAATATAAAATATCAACGCAACAATTATTAAATCAATAAAATAAAATATTGAATAGTAATTACTGTAACAATTATTGAGTAGTGTCTTCTTACGTAAGAATCAATAATTCAAAGATACTATACAATACCGTGTGCTCTTTGTGCAACCAATGCAGACATCGTATTTTAACCACTAGGTATTCCAACAAATGTTAATTCAGTAATAACTACTGTACGTTATTTATAAAAACTCAAACTTGTCATTTTCTTCATCCAACAGTTATTCTATTATGGGGACCACAAATGAATGCGCTGTCGTACAAATATTCTCCGACAGCAACAATATTTCACGACCAAACGAATATTCCCCGACAACAATAAGGATTTTATAGCCACTTGCTTATTTTGAAAAAAAAATCATATATCACCCTTAACTTTAAACTTTTATCAATTTAACTATTTACTAAATAGAAAAATTGAATACTTTTATTTCATAAAATTCAGGGTCTTACAGGTTTGGTCACCTAATTGCGCGCCAATAAGGAGAAATCATTATCGGAAAGCCCCCTCTTTTGTGACGCCCCTAAAACAGGTATACATCACCCATCTTGAGTCGCCAGTAAAATACACTATAAAAATCATTTACAACTTCATTTATACAATTGTCGTGCAAAATACGACGACATGTATACTGAGAGTTTAAATACAAATACATATACCTACTTTGACTCATGTCACAATTGCACCTTACATAAAGGTACAATCAAAAAATTTTTTAGAAATTAAAATCTTTAGAAAGTGCTCAAGGAAATCTTCGTACATAAGAGGCCATGAATCTAAGTTATGATAGATATCATATGTCCAGAGAATTATCCTTGGTTGACCCAATAAAACCCAAAGAAAAACGATAAGATTACTATCATGTTCCTTCCAATGGCGAGTCTTCTCTTGACATATAACTATCTCTACTGTCTCCAAGTAAAAATTATATTTCAAATAAACCCCAAGATCATATAGGTAGTGTTCGTATATATACACAACAAGAGGATGTGCACAACCCTGTCTTATGATAACACGAAGTTGTATGTCATTAGACATCTTGTTTTATAGTGACAAAACACCCTTCCAAAGTTGGGTTTGCCTCACCCTATTCGGTTCACCAAAATTAAATATCAAATGACGTATACAATATGACACACTTATCTAAAGTTCTCAATAAAATTATTTTCATACTATTTAGGGAGAACCTCAACAGCTATAGACCACTGTTCTATTCCCATGTTATCCTCGCTCGACCCAGCTACACTCTTATTACCTGAAAGGAATTGTGAAGCAAAAGGGTGAGCACAACTAGCCCAGTAAATAATATCATAACGAATGATAATTAAATTATCAATAGCTTTTGTCAATAATAAATCAGAGATTTAGAACATATGGTAGATGATAAAACTTTTCAACCATAGTTGCAGCGGAACGAACAATCCATTAAAAGAGTCAAATAGACCATCAGGTCTATTATCTTCTCCATGTTAAAAGTCCACCAATAATGTTTTATCCCTGTAACATCAATCATCAATTCCTGTCCACAATCATATGAATAACTCATAATCATAATTGTGATTCGAATTTTTTTTGCACCGTGACGAAGATAATTTTCATCACCTATCTTCACCGAAATATCAAAAATCATGGTTATACCAAATCACAATCCCCCTTTCATAATCAAACTAATAAATTCATCTTTGCACTACGACCAAAGATATTCATTAATAATTCATCTTTGCACCATGTGCCAAAGACATACAACCGTATTTTAGAAGAGTCAAGTAGAGCATGATATCTTCTATCTTCTACTTAATTTAAAAGTTTATTATCAATATTTTATCATTTGAGACTCAAACTTAATAAATAATCACATCATCATCGAATCACCCCTGAACTACGGCCAAGGATATTCGTTAATATCACATCCATGAATTATCCATGCACTACGGCCAAGGATATTCATTATTATCACATCCCTAAATTAATATTTCATTGTTGAGACTCAGCTCAATAATTAATCCACATCATCAATTCATCCCAGCACTATAGGTCAAGGATATTCTTTTAGTATCACGACCACGAATTATGCATGCACTACGGGCCAAAGATAATCGTGTTTTCATCAACGGTATTGATTATGCCATAAAATAATTCATCTTTGCACCCTTGGCCGAAGAGAATCCATAGCCATAATCATACCAAAAATTGTCCATCAATGTACTACGGCCAATGAGGACTTTTTCCACATCATTTGTAACATTACGATCATGATTATACCGAATAATCCCTGGTCATAATCATACCAAGTCCATCTATGCACTACAGGCCATAGATGACTTTCAACATAATATATAAATGAGGACGATGACAATGATATAAGTATTAATCAAACGAAAACAAGGATAAATATTAAAGACTTTAAATTTATCCAAATATTATCAATCACTTAATAAACTCATAATCAAATATTATTAATATTATAATAATATTTTAATCACTTCTTAAACGTATAAACAATTTATTTTAATTGTTTACACATTACCAAATAATGCATTTAATTATTCAAAAATGCCACACTCATAAGATTTCATCACCAATGATCAAATCATTTATCAAAAATATCTGAATATACCCTATATAGGATTCTCAAGCCATAAAATCCTATTTACCAATTTTCAACTTCACATAACATATTTAACTCATATACTCATAACTAGTGCATTTTCATGAAAAATACCAAATCAGTCCCAAAAATATTTCTTTTCTAGAATTTAGCAGAATATAGTCCCATATTGAACATATATTTTTCTTGGAATTTTTAAAATTCATTTACTATTTTTCAAAAATTATTTTCTAATTATTTCCTTAAGAAATTAGCTACCACAAGTTTAAATCCAGAAATTCCCAAATTTTGGCAGGATGTTACACATGTTAACTTAATCTTCCAGTTTAAATTTCAAGGTCATCGGAGTTATAGAACTCCGGTTATAGCATTTTTCGTCGGAAAAACCTAAATATTGAAATGGTCATAACTTGCTCATTTTAAGTCGAAATGAGCTCATTTTTGGACAAGAGGTACTTTATACCATATATTTTCATGTTTTAAAAGGCTGGAATTTTTCTCACAAATTAAGTGGCCGAAAATACCCTTTTAAAAATATGGACAGTAGCTTTTTAAGCATTTCCAGATTTTTCATCCTTTACTAAAATCATTCCACACGAAAATTTATAAATCCTTTTTAAGTGATTCCACTTGGATAAGTTAGGAAACTCGTAGATCTAACTCTAGAACTTGACCACACTCAAAAATTCAAAATATAATAAGAGATATGGTCAATTGAATTTCATGTTCTATTTTTACCAAAATATGATTTTTTTTTAACCCTTTGTGATTTCTAAGAAACTTTCATGTTTTCTCATAATAACCAACATAACTCATCATAACACTTAATAATACTTCATATACCCATGATTTTTCATCAGTCCAATGCTTTTATTATGACTTTCATCATAATCCACGTAAACATATCATTTCCACAATTTAATAAGGAATGAATACAAAGGATCATTCACCATTCATGTGGTAATCCACATAGACAGGTTATTCCAATAGAATAATAAAGAATGGAATAATAGAAGAATTCACCATACATGCGATAGTTCACACATGCAAAAGTTATTCTCAATGCGAGAATAATAAAAAACGGAACCAAAGTCAAAGCGTAATCAAGATCGGCAGGATATTCCAATGAGAATAATAAAGAAGCGGAACGAAGTCAGGCAAAATTAAGACAAGCGGGATATTCCAACAGAATAATAAAGAATGGAATAACAACAAAAATAACCATTCATGCGATAGACCGCACAGACAGGTTATTCCAACAAAATAATAATTAATGGAACCAGGTCAGGCTTAATACGCACCGACAGGATATTCCGACATAATAATAAAGAACGAAATAATAGAAGAATTTCACCATGTATGTGGTACTTCGCATAAACAGGTTATTCCAACATAATAATAAGGAATGGAATATCAGAAGTTTCCTTCATGAATATGAAAGAAATAATACCCCTTATGAGTACAACAAATAATATCTCTTACCTCTAAAGAAGACTGGATACTGGAATAGTGAGGTAGCATAGTTCTCTTCTTCTTTCTCTCTATAATTTCTCTCTATAATAATGGCTCTAAAGCTTTAGTGAATTGGTGAGAAATGAAGGAAGAATGAGATTCTATTTATAGAAAATATAGTTTCGATAATTGCACGTTTTGGGGCTCAAAAAATTACAGTACAATACCTCTAACTTTTCTTTCATTTTTAATTTTGTCCTGCAAGTATTATCAAACTTGCACCACCTCCCCTAATAGTAAATAATGTGAATCAATAGTTCAATCATGTGACTCAATAGTTCTAGACATGTGAAAATATGAATTATAGTATAGTACCTCCATCTATACCTCTATTTTTAACTTAGTCATGCAAGTATTATCAATCTTGCACAACTCCCCTAGTAGTAAGTGAATGTGACTCAATAGTACACACATGTGAACAAATAGTTATATAAGCATGTGAATTAGTAGCAATTAATTGCTCATTTATCCAATAAATTACCCGATTTATTAATATAACCCCCAGACATCAATTATCATCGAAATAGATGTCGATTTCCACTAACACTAATAATCCCAACACAATGGAACTATCAAATTTATCTTTAATCAACACGAACTTATTCATCATTAATCTTATAACTCACAATATTTAACAACCAGGTCATTCCCAAGAAAAAGGGGGCTTTCCAATAGGGATTTCTCCCTATTGGCGCACAATTAGGTGACCAAACCTCTCCTTGGCAGAACTTCTAGACATTGTAAATATTGCAATTTAATAATATGAATAACTTTGTTGTCTCAATTATTGATTTAATAATATATCATATAATGCAGATGATACTGTGACAATAATCGAATCAATAATATGAGAGATATAATGCAGCAATTACTGTAGCAATAATTGAGGTAGTAAAACAAAACTTCATCATCACTTACTTTGAAAAAATTTCAAATGTCACCCTTAAATTTAAACTTTTATCAATTTAACTATTCACCAAAATAGTAAAATAGAACACTTTTATTTCATAAAATTCGGGGTCTCACATCTTTCTTGGGAACGACCTGGTTGTTAAATATTATGAGTTATAATATTAATGATGAATAAGTTCGTGTTGATTAAAGATGAAATTGATTGTTCCATTGTGTTTGGATTATTAGTGTTAGTGGAAATTGACATTTATTTCGATGATAATTGATGTCTGGAAGTTATATTGATCAATCGGGTAATTCACCGGATAAATGAGCAATTAATTGCTATTAATTCACATGCTTATAATTATGTGTTCACATATGTGTACTATTGATTCACATGATTTACTATTAGGGGAGTTGGTGCAAGATTGATAATACTTGCATGACTAAATTAAAAATGAAGGTATAGATGGAGGTACTATACTGTAATTCATATTTTCACATGTCTAAAACTATTGATTCACATGATTTACTATTGATTCACATGATTTACTATTAGGGGAGGTGGTGCAAGTTTGATAATACTTGCAGGACTAAATTAAATATAAAGAAAAAGAGGAAGGTATTATACTGTAATATTCTGAGCCCCAAAACGTGCAATTATTGAAACTATGTTTTCCTATAAATAGAAGCTCATTCCTTCATTATTCTTCACCAATTCACTGAAGCTATAGAGCATTTATTATAGAAAGAAATTATAGAGAGAAAGAAGAAGAGAAGTCTGCTACCTCACTATTCCAGTATTCAGTCTTCTTTTGAGGTATGGGGTATTATTTCTTTCATATTCATGAAGAGAGCTATTGTTATTCCATTCCTTATTATTCTGTTGGAATAACCTGTATATGTGGACTACCGTATATATGGTGATATTCTTCTGTTATTCCATTCTTTATTATTATGTTGGAATAACCTGTCTATGTGAAGTACCACATACATGGTGAAATTCTTCTATTATTCCATTCTTTATTATTCCATCAAAATATCCTGTTTGTGCGTTTACGCATGACTTGGTTTCATTATTTATTATTCTGTCGAAATATCCTATCTGTGCGTTTACGCATGACCTGGTTTCATTATTTATTATTTTGTTGGAATATATCGTATACGTGTGTTTACGCATTTGGTTCCATTATTTATTATTCTGTTAGAATAACCTGTCTGTGCGGTCTATCGCATACCTGGTGAATTCTTCTGTTATTTCATTCCTTATTGTTCTGTTGGAATAACCTGTTTATGTGGATTACCACATGCATGGTGAATGACCTTCATATTCATTCTTTATTAAATTGTGGAAATGATTTGTTTACGTGGATTACCGCATGGCGGATGAAAATCCATTTGCAGTTTCATATATTTTATTATACTCGTATGAGAGATCATTTATTTTGTACTCGCCATGAAATATCATTTTATTTGGTATTTTCTGTTACGAGTTACTATTCACGGGTTACTATTCACCCAGTTACTATTCACTCTAGTATTATTCACTCAGGTATTCAGGACACTTTTCATGCCGAAATACTATTCACGAGTTACTATTCACAGGTTACTATTCACCCAAATTACTATTCACCCAAATATTATTCACTCGGGTATTTGGAGTACTTTTCATGTCAGAGTACTATTCACGAGGTACTATTCCCGAAGTACTATTCACGGGGTACTATTCACGACGAAAAATTGATTCTTTTCTGTCCAAATTGTTTTTGGTGCATGAATATTATTCTTGAATTTTACTCCACAAAGAAGTATTATGTTGACAATTTAGACGTTATTGATTTCAGGATGAATTAACTTATAGATCTTTAAAATTTATCCTTGAACTTGTTTTATTGAATTATTATGTCATTGTCATCATCCTCATGCTTATATTGTGATGAAAGTCATCTTTAGCTTACGTGCATAGATGAACTTGGTATGATTATGACCAGGGATTATTCGGTATAATCATGACCTGTAATGTTATAAATGATGTTATAAAAGTCCTCAGTGGCCTGTAGTGCATTGATGGACAATTTTTGGTATGATTATGACCAGGAATTATTCGGTATACTCATGACCATTGATGATTTAATTAATATCCTTGGCCCGTAGTGCAGGGATGATTCGATGATGTGATTTATTTGTTAAGCTGAGTCTCAGCGAAAAAAATTGATGAAAACATTTTAAATCATAGAAGATAGTAGATATCATGCTCTACTTGACTCTTCTAATGGATTGCTTATTCCACTGCAGTTGTTGATCTAAAACTTGTTGTCTATTATATTCTATTAGTTGTTATACTATTGAAGGCTAAGGATAATTTATTTTGCATTATCTTATTTATTATATTTCTTACTGGGCTAGTTGAGCTCACCCTTTCTTTCATTGTTCTATTCAGGAAATGTGAATATAGTTGGGACGAGTCGGGAAATGGAGTGATGGTCCAGTATAAATGGCTTTAGTAGTCCTCACTATTCTGTGAAATAGTGTGATAATAATTATAATGATGACAACATTGAGTGTGGATATTGTCTAGATGACAATATTCTTGTTTAAACTCTCAGCTATGTTTTGTCGTATTTTACACGACTGTTGTATAATTAAGCTTGTATTTGATTTATGTACCATATATTTGGCGACTCAAGATGGGTGATGTATACCTATTTTGGGGGGGCGTCACATGCATTCTGTGCGTACTGCATGTATCAGGTATGAAAGACTGATCACCTTCATTACCATTCGGTTCAGATATATATATATATATATATATATATATATATGTTCATGTCTAATTTTTATTCAGTCAAAAGTTTGTTCGTGCTAAATTCACAACTATATTGTTGAATTATAGCTAGCTTATTATTCCAATTCTTTCAATCATGATATATCCTCAAATATACTTAAACTTGCTGGGCAACCTTATGCTCACCCTTGCTATATCATGATAAAACATTGCAGATTAAGACAAATGCGTCAGATACAAGGAAAGGTTAAATACAGATCCAACTTTCAGTTTATGTGTGCAGTTAAATTTGTATATGTATGGTATATTAATGTTGTTGTAAATCAAATAAGTTATGAATTGTGTATAATTTAAGGTTACTCGACCTTGAGGAAAAATGTGTAAAGTTTAATGTATAAACAATTTATTTTATATCTTCCGCAATAGTTATAGAATGATTGTACCAGATCCGTGGTGATTTGGGATCCGAATTTGGGGACGTCACATTTGGTATCAAAGCTGTTGGTTATGAACCTTAGGTAGGAATACCTGAGACCAATAACCGTAATGATTTGGATAAGATCTAACTCACATAGAGTTAATTGGTCGGTAAGATTCAAAGACGAATCTCGGTGAGTTATAAGATACAGAGTTCCCTAACTCTGATAATAAAGTTGAACAGTAGTGATGAATTAATCGAGTCTAAAAGACTGAAAGTATAGGGATAGGAGATCGTAAAACAAAACGATCAAGATATAGAAATGAATCGTAATATATACGATGAGATCACCCCGTGGTCTAATAAGGTTATAGTATGGAGAAGAATCAATCTAATGATTGAAAAGTTATAGCAAAGATTGATGTGTGTCAGTTGTACTATGAATTGGTGCAGATTTAAGAAAGGATTATGAATACGGATTGAATGAAATTCGTATTGAGAAGGGAGTTAAGATTAGGTGGGGATTTCAATTGAGGACTCATGTCAGCATATGAGTTGTATGATTCTTCGTATGGGAGTTGAATTGTACTTGGTGTAAAAACCACTTAGTTTCTAGCATTGATAATCATTGAAATGTTTGTGTCGCGCTATTTGCTATATGCATGTTAAGAGGGTGATTCCTTTCTCGTGTGTATAACAAATAGATAGGTTATAGGTAGAGGATATAAGGTTAAGTAGGAGTTCTTAAAATTCATACTTATGTGACATTCTTGACTCATAGTTATATGAAATGTTTATGAACCCCTCAGCGAATGGACGCCAAAGGTCTGACTAGGGTAAGTTCATAAACTCATATGATTGTGGCAAGTTTATGAACTCATAAGTGTGGTTTGACGAACTAGGAATTGAAAGTAATATGCACACAAGCCAATCATGTTTGATGATAAAGCATATACTTTGTAACAATCTTATTCATTTATTAATAAAAAATATTAATTTATTAAAGGCTTTTAATTATCTACGATGATCTTTGTTTTATAATATGTGATAAACCCATAGTTTTAAGCAATGCTTTTAGAATAATGATGATGATCATTCTAATGAGATCTAAATTCTTAGAAAGCTTAAAACTAAAATAGTTCCCAATCATTGGATTACTAAATTGGGGATTAGTGAATCCGGATAGATTGGTACATCGTTGCTTGCTCATTGGATGAGGATGATTGATCTCATGATCATTTGTGTGGAGACACTAAAGCAAGTATGTAAGTGCTTATTAGAGAATAAGTTCATCGAACATGACTCGCTAAGGAATACCTAATGGAGTTTTACTTGCTGTCATCAATAGGAATTCTCAGTAGTGATAGTAGTCTACAAGTGATCCTTGGACTTGAGATCATCATAGTATCTTGTGTATGATGAGTTATACTTTGACTTATTTCTTAAGACCCTTAGGGTATATCAAAGGGTATGCTTGGGTATAATAAGTTGTACATGGAGATAATGTATGGTCAATAAAGAATCTACCACTTTATTAAAAGAAGAGAAATGTCCTATGTGATTCGATAAATGACAACCCAAGTAGTCCTTGGTTAAATGAGAATGAAATTAGAAAGGATTTTCTAATTTGCATTATTTGAGTGCATTTAAGAGTCGAAATACATATAATTAAATAAAATAAGACTTGACGGTAATTCCATGTCTTATATTTAATTGGGACATTGTATGGTGGAAGGATTGAATTATGCAGTAACTATTTACTCAAAGGTTCTTTAATGATTAATGTTGAAATCTATATTATCCGGAAAGTCGTTGATCGCATTAGGGAGGCTTATCCCTATTGTAGAATAAATATTATTTATTTAAATAAATTAATTATTTAATTTATTTATTTAAATAAGATTAGAATTGTTCTAATTGATTAATTCACAACCTAGGTTTAATATGGAGAACCTAAAGGGTCACACCATAAAAGAAAGAATAATTATTTATGAAGTTAATGGCATAATCGTAATAATAATATGTTAAGTATATTTAATTTAATCTATGGTGATAGAATAAATTAAATAGCTTAATATTTATTATTTAATATTTTAGATATATTAAATATAAATTAATAAGAGGAGTCTTATTAATATTATTACAATTATTATTATTTTAATTTCTAAAAGAGTTTAGGAATTAATTTAATATAAGTACTCTCATTTATTCCTAATAGGATTAGGATGGAAAATTAATTAAAGGAGTTTAATTAATTATCCCTAATAAGATTAGGGAGCCCATTTAATTAAAAGAGTTTAATTAAAAATACCTTATTTTAATAGGGTTACTTGATATGATATCTTTATAAGAGAGTCTTATATCGAAATTAAGACGACGTGATAATTCCAATGGTTGGAGAGTACGTTCTTTTCTATAGAGATAGAAAACTAGGGTTTGAGCCAAATACCCATCTTCTTAAATCTTTCTTCTTCCTTGGTGGATCACCTCTAGAGGCCAAACACATGGGTGGCTAACGTTGATCAAAAGAAGGAACCAAACCCGGTGGATTCAAGTTGAACGTGAAAAGGATTGAAGGTGAACTTGTACCTGAGGAAGCTCGGATCTTCAAGGGTATGTTTTTATTCATCCTTTTCGTTTAATTAATAATTGTGCATAAAGGGTGATCCGGGTATATGGTTTGTAAAATTTTAAACTCTGATTTTTCCACGTTTCCGCTTATTTTTGCAATTTGATTGCGTTCATGAATATTACAAACCTAACAGTGGTATCAGAGCCAAACCTTTATGTGAATTATTAATTGTTTTAATTCGATATGTATATTGATATGTGTTTAGAACAATTTAATTGGGCATAATTTATTGTATAAAATTTATTTAAAAAAAAAAAATCGCGAATTCAGCTGCATATATAACCATCCGTCCGTGGCTACTTTTTCAAAAGAAAAGGAGAATCACGTTTTTTTTTTTTTTATATATGGCAGTCATGCGAATTTGAAAAAGGAAGGAATCACTTTGTATGATTACAGGAAATAACGGTTATTTATTAAATATATATATATATATATAATAGTTATATATATATATATATATATATATATCTTAGTATTATATATATAATATATATTCTTAATTATTTTATAATTGAAATAAATATTTATTTTAATCTTAAAATAAAAGGTTTATTTTAATCTTAAAATAAAAAGTTTATTTTAATTTTAAAATTAGAATTTCATGCTAACTAATTAGAGTTTGAATTGGATTCCATGCTAACTAATTAGAGTTGAAATTGGATTCTATGTTTTCTTAAATAAAGAAGTTTATTTAAATATGAAATAAGATTTCATATTATTCAAAAATAAAAGAGTTTATTTGTGAATAGGAAAAAGAATCGAGTCTTTCCTTAAATAAAAAAGTTTATTTAGATATGAAATAAGATTTCATATTATTCAAAATAAAAGAGTTTATTTGTGAATAGGAAAGAGAATCCTAATTTCCTTAAATAAAGGAGTTTATTTAGATATGAAATAAGATTTCATATTATTCAAAATAAAGCGAGTTTATTTGTGAATAGGAAAGTGAATCCATATTTCCTTAAATAAATGGAGTTTATTTAGATATGAAATAAGATTTCATATTATTCAAAAAATAAAAAGTTTATTTGTGAATAGGAAAAGAATTCGTGTTTCCTTTAATAATTTTTTTTTTTTTACATGGAATTGGATTCCATAATTAATTAAAATAAAGGAGTTTATTTTGATTAAAGATTTTGATTAAAATAAAATAGTTTATTTTATTCAAAATAGGATAAATTAAAATAAAATAGTTTTATTTTGATTTAAATTTGGATTAAAATAAAGGAGTTTATTTTAATTCAAAATTAGATTTTATACTAACTAAATTTGTCCATTAAATGATATCAATATATATATATTAAATGTTTATTATTCATAAGATGAATGTTATTTATTGATGCATATGATGATGTGATGATAATAAATGGGATTGATTATGGACTATTGACCAATGTGATTGAATTTTATTTTAGTTGGATGCATGAATGTATGGGTTTTATTAAATGGGGTCTCACAGACTCGCCTTCTTCTAATTTTTTCTTAATGTAAATTCTATCTCCTCCTATGTACTTTTCCTCGATCATTTGATCAAGGTTTCTATTTATTTTAAAATAGTTTTGTAATAGGAATATTTAGAATTAATTTTGAAGAATTAGAGATCAAGGGCAAGGAGCGCGCTCAAGACCGTTTGTAATGGAGCCCAGGTTTAAATGTAATAGTTATATTTAAATATTATTTCTTGCACCCCTAGGGTTTGACCTTTTGGTTCACTTGGTGGCTCTAGTGAACCAAACTAGAATAAAAGTCCATAATCAATTCGGGTAGAATATAGTATTCTATATGTGCATGCTTATACTATATATATATATATATTATATATTATGCAAACATGCTTCGCATGTTAATTAATATGACGCGTATTTTATATATATATGTGCATGCGCTAAACAAGATGAGACAAATTAATAACAAACCCCTCAATTTTTATATTAAGTCCTAAGCGTTCAAAGATATTTGGAATATCGAACGTCGCCTTCTAGCATGATAAAATTAATAGAGTATTAAATATTTAATATGAGTTTGTTGTGTCACCACAAGGCAAGTATTATGTATTTAAGATGTTAATTTATCACATTTGATGCTTATAAAGAAAATTGAACAATATTGTTTTGTTGTGTCACCCACAAGGATGATATTTTTTTTTTGAATATATAGGCAAAAGAAAAGGAGTGCATAGGACTTGACTTGGATATTTTGATTGTGGCTATGTGCCACCACTTGATCAAAATAATCTAAAAGGCAAAAGAAAAATGTTGCATATTGTGTAATAGTTGATGTAATTGACAAAAGTTGTCTACTGATCATTTATTTATTTATATATATAGTTTGATTTGTGTCACCACAATTGGATATACATTGAAATGGGATCCTTATTCTCACTAGTAGCAAATCTTTAATTAGATGAATTTTAGCCGAATGCTTGGGTGTAATAAGTTATAATATAAGTGAGGTAATATAGTTTGAAAAAAATGAAGGGAGACCAATTTAAAACAAGACCTAATTTATTTTGGTAATTAATAAAGAATGTATGTTAAATACTTTGATTTTGTTAATTACAAAATCATTTTCGAACAACAAAAAAAAAAGGCCAATCAAGTATGCATTAAAGGAACTGTGGCTTCCGCTTTTAATAAATTTTACAATGTCTAAAATTACTATCACTTGAAATTGGATTTGCATGCAACATAAATTTGCCCATTAAATGATACTCATATATATATGGAAAGCATGATATGTATGATAATATTAGATGCTAAAAATTAACATTTGATGCTTATAAAGAAAATTGAACAATATTGTTTTGTTGTGTCACCACAAGGGCGATATTTTTCTTTTTGAATATATGGAAGTGCTAGGTTGGACTTAACTTAGATAATTTTGATTGGATGTGCCACCACTTGATCAAAATAATCCAAGAGGCAAAACATAAGGAGTTACATGTTGATGTAATTGACAAGGAGTTGTTCTACTATTTATTTATATATAGTTTGTTGTGTCACCACAAGGCTATATATATTTGAAATGGGATCCTTATTCTCACTAGCAAAAACTTTAATTAGATTTTGTCGAACTATATAAATGAGGGTAATATAGTTTGAAGAAAATAGTGGGAGATACCAATATAAAATAAGACCTAATTTATTTTGGTAATTAATAAATGAATGTTTGCTAAAATATTATCTTTTACATGCGGAAATTAAAGCGGATTGGTTAAGGAACACTTCTCCATGAAGGACTTGGGAGAAGCATCCTATATTTTGGGGATAAAGATCTATAGAGATAGATCTAGGATGCTTGGATTATCCCAAGGAACGTACATTGACATGATGCTAAAAAGGTTTAGCATGGAAGATTCCAAAAGAGGTCTCATGCCGATGAACCATGGAATACATCTCTCAAGAAACAAGCCCCAAAACACACGAAGAGAGAAGCCGTATGAGTAAGATTCCTTATGCTTCAAAGAATAGGATCTATTATGTACTGGTATGATATGTACTAGACCAGATGTATTTCATGCACTTAGTGTAACAAGCAGACATCATCGAATCCAGAGAAGAACACTAGAAAAGTGAAAATATCCTAAAGTACTTAAGAAGAACTAAGGATGTATTTTTGTTGTCTAAAGTGGTGCAATTAAAACTAGAGGGCTTCACAGACTCAAGTTTTCAAACAGACCAAGATGACGAAGAATCCGTTTGGTATGTGTTTACCTTAAGCGGTGGCGCAGTTGAGTTGAAAAGTTCCAAACAAAGCAAACATTCTTGATTCAAATGACAGGCGATACACATACCGCAAGTGAAGTCGCAAAAGAAGGCTTTGGATGAAGAAGTTCATTAACGAACTTGGTGTGGTTCCTAGCATTAAAGGACCGTGCCTTTATTCCGCGTGACAACACTTTGGAGTCATTGCGTAAGCTAAGGAACCTGTGTCTCATCGAAATCCAAACACGTGTTCATACGATTTCATTTGATCAGAGATCATCATTGAAGAGGAGACGCCACCGGAGCGTGTGGACTCTCAAGACAATATCGCAGATCCATTTACTAAAGCGTTAACATAACAAAGCGGCAGTTTGATGCGTCACTTGTAGAAGATGGGTATGAGATACCACGGCGATCGGGCTTTAGTGCAAGTGGGAGATTGAAAGTATTATGCATACAAGCCAATCATGTATGATGATAAAGCATATATCTTGTGTAATCAATCTTATTTATTTATTAATAAAAGAATTATTTATTAAAGGCATTTATTATCTACATGGTGTCTTTTTAATAATATGTGATAAACCCATAGTTTTAAGCAACGCTTTTAGAATAATGATGATGATCATTCTAATGAGATCTAAATTCTAGAAAGCTTAAAACTAAAATAGTTCCCAATCATTGGATTACTAAATTGGGGATTAGTGAATCCGGATAGATTGGTACATACGTACGCCGCTTCATTGGATGAGGATGATTGATCTCATGATCATTTGTGTGAGACACTAAAGCAAGTATGTAGGTGCTTATTAGAGAATAAGTTCATTTGAACGTGACTCGCTAAGGAATACCTAATGGAGTTTACTTACTTGTCAATAGGAATTCGTAGTGATAGTAGTACAAATGATCCTTGAACTTGAGATCATCATAGTATCTTATATATAATGAATTACACTTTGACTTATTCCTTAAGACTCTTAGAGTATATCAAAGGTATGCTTGGGTGTAATAAGTTATATATGAAGATAATGAATGATCAATAAAGAATCTACCACTTAGTAAAATGAGAGATGTCCTATGTGATTCGATAAATGACAACCCGTGAATCCTTGGCGTTAAGGTGGAATGAAATTAGAAAGTAGTTTCTAATTTGCATTCATTAGAGTTGTTCATTTGGAATCGAAATACATATAATTAAATAAAATAAGACTTCGACAAAGTAATTTCATGTCTTATATTTAATTGGGACATCAGGTGGAAGGATTGAATTGTGCGTAGACTATTTACTCAAAAGTTCTTTTTATGATTAATGTTGTCGGAAAGGTTGAATAGGAGGCTTAGTTTAGAATAAATATTATTTATTTAAATAAATTATTTGTTTAATTTATTTATTTAAATGAATTAATAATTGATTTATTCACAACCTAGGGGAGAACCTAAATCACAATTTATAAAAGGAAGAATAATTATTTAAGAAGTTAATGGCATAATTGTAATAATATGTTAAGTATATTTAATTTAATCTATGGTGATAGAATAAATTAAATAGCTTAATATTTATTATTTAATATTTTAGAAATATTAAATATAAATTAATAAGAGGAGTCTTATTAATATTATTATAATTATAATTATTTTAATTTCTAAAAGGTTTAGGAATTAATTTAATATTAGTACTTCATTTATTCCTAATTGGATTAGAAAGAAAAAAATTAGTTAAAGAGAGTTTAACTAATTATCCCTAATAGATTAGGGAGCCCATTTAATTAAAAGAGTTTAATTAAATAAATAATACCTTATTTTAATTAAAATAGGGTTATATAATATCTTTATAAGAGGAGTCTTATATTAGATATGAGATATAACGTAATTCCTAGATTTGGAGAGTACACCCTTTTCTTATTCAGGATAGGAAAAACTAGGGTTTGAGCCAAATCCCTCTTCTTCAAAAATTCCTCTTCCTTGGTGGATTACCTATAGAGGCCATACACTTGGGTGGCTTACATTAATCAAAGGAAGGAATCTGCAGGAGATTCAAGGAGATCATGAGAAGTAGGAGGTGAACTCGCACTGAGGAAGCTCGTTTCTACAAGTGGTATGATTGTAATTTCTTATTCTTCGCTTAATTAATAATATGCATAAAGGATGATCCCGTAATTGGTTTGTGAAAAAATTTTAAATCGATTTTATCTCGCTCCGCTATATTTTGCAATTTTGATTGCTACTTTGATTTTCACGAAAAACCTAACAAATATAGTTTGAAGAAAATAGTGGGAGATACCAATTTAAAACAAGACCTAATTTATTTTGGTAATTAATAAAAGAATGTATGTTAAAATGTTGTTAATTACAAATTCATTTATAGAATTTTACAATGTCTAAAATTACTATCATCGCGAAGCATATTAGATGCTAAATTAACCGCATGTAATTAAACGGATTGGTTAAGGAATTTGAGAATAGTTCTCATAGTGAAAAGCTATCTTATGTCATAATACGCTTATCCTCGCAATGGTTGCGCATAATGCCTCCGAGGAAGAGATTGCTACTTTTAGAAAGTGGCAAGATGATGCATGATTGGCTCGATGCATCATGCTCGCATCCATGAGTAACAAGCTTCAGCCACAAGATGAAACTATGGATGCTCCTACTATATTCCGCACATCAAGTAGTTGATGGTGAGGAAAGTAGGACTGATAGATATCAGATATCTAAGGAGCTCTTCGATCTAGAATGGCCAATGGCACTATAGTACATACAAAAAGTTCTTAACATAATCAATTTGATTGATCAATTAGGACAACTGGTTTTGTCATGGATGGAGAGTTGAGCCAAGATTTGATCTTGCACTCACTCCGGACTCCTTTCACAATTGTTGTGAATTTTTCATATGAACAAGCTAGATATCGGCCTCATTTGATTTGCTTAACATATTGAAAAATGTTGAGAGTCACTTTCAACCAAGAAAGATCAAGTCTTATTGGTAGGGGCCAAAGGATCTTCCAAAAGAAGAACGATTCAAAGAAGGTAAATAGAGAGGCATAAACAAAGGATAATAAGAACAAAAGCGTCACGGATAGCAAAGGAGTTTGCTTCCACCGCAATAAGCCCTCGACTTTGGAAAGAAAGCTGCGAGAAGCATCTTGTAGAGGCTAACCAAAGAAGCTTAGTGAGGTTTCGGATTTAATACGCTTTTTGTTCATGATTGAAATAAATTTTTCTTTAAGTCAATGTTCTACTTGGGTATTGGATACCGACTTTGGTTATCATAAATATAGATTTATGAAGGGACCAAACAGAAGTAGAAAGCTAAACAAATATAAGTAAACCTATGTGCGGGAAATGTAACAAAGGTTGTCATATTAGCCATAGAAACTTATAGTTTAGCAATGCCTACGAAAAAATCTATTAAGTCAATAAGTTGTTATTGTATTCCAGTTCTTGTTAAAAATATTATTTTCATTTTATTGTTGGACAATGAAATCTTTGGTATTATAATTAAGAACAATTGTTGTTCTATTTATAATAATAATATTTTGTATAGAACTGGAATATTACTTAATAAATTTTGTATACTTGACTTACATGAAAATAATTTTGCATATTGAACAAATAAGTATAAGAAAAGGAGATGATCATTCAAAGAGTTGAATGTGTATTTGCTAAAATACAAGTGTGAATTATTTGAAAGGTTCAAAGAATTGAAGTGAAACAAATTGGCAAAGTATTAAGATTCTTTGATTAGATCAAGGAATAAATACTTGTGCAATAAGTTTCTAGATCATCTCAAATGGTTTTCTCATAATGGACACATCCCGACTGTGCAATAATTGATTGATGTATCTCGAATGGAAAATTGTACCTTGTTGGACATGGTATCATCCGTAATGATTTTACCGACATTCCAAAGATCCTTACAGGTCATGTCCTAGAAATGGGTTGCATATCTACGAAAATGGTAACCTCAAAATCGCCCCAAGACTCCATAAAAGTTATGGACATGGAGGATTCCTAATCTTAAGTATGTTAAGATAAGGGGTTGTCCAACTTATGTGAAAAGGTTTCAAAGGATAAGTTTGGGACAAAATTTGACATGTACAGATTTGTGGGACATCCTAAAGTAAGTTTAGGGCATATGTTCTATAATTCTACTTAGCAAAAGGTGTTCGTTGTAAAACACGCTGCCTTCTAAGATAAAGGTGTTTATCATTGAAGGGGCTAGTGGGAGGATAATAGATCTTGAAGAGTTCAAGAACCACAAAACACTATAAGTCAAATAAGAGGAACACGTAGATAGACCTATTATTGTACCCTGGTTGAATAAATAGAATCGAAATAGTAATCAAGATACCTAGGAGGTATGGATTCATCATGGATGATGATGATGAGGTACGCATCATAGAAGATGATGATCCAGAGTTACATACGATGAGGTAAGAGTTTTTAGTGTGTACAAAAGGGTCAGTGGGAGCGTCTTGAAATTTCTAGTATTATATGTTGATATACTACGGATGAGGAATTACATACCAATGCTACAATCAGTATAGATAAAGTTGTCTAAACAATCCTCCATGAATGATTTGGGAAGAGTATCTTAATTGGGGATATAAATCAATATAGATAGATTTAAGAGGATACTCGACTTAACCCAAGGAACGTATATTCATTTGATGCTAAAGTCGTTTAGCATGGCAAACTCCAAGAGATGTCTCATGTCGATGAGCTATGGAGTGTATCTCTTTTAATAGTCCCCACAGACTCCTGAAAAGAGAGGTCGCATGAGTAACAATCATGTATGCAATGAAATGTACGAGACTTGATGTTGATCAGTCATATTATGGAGAAGTTCACTATGAGTCTGTGAAAAACATCTTAAAGTGCTTGACCGGCACTAAGGATGTGATCATATTTATGGTGGGTCTAAATTAAAACTAGAGGGCTTAATGAGACTCAAGTTTTTCAAACATACCAAGATGATGAAAAAAATCCACTTTAAGGTAAAAGCGTTATCTTGAGCAATTGGTGCGTTGAATTGAAAGGTTCCAAACAAAGAAAGAGTTCTTTGGTTTAGTGATAAAGATAAAGTATATAGCTATAAATGAAGGCGCAAGTTGATTGTTTGGATTAAAAGTTCATTCTGAACTAGGAATAGTTCATAAGTCTCATCTTGGATCTAAACATGTGTTGTGGCACTTTCATTTGATTATTAGAATCATTGAAAGATGGGAAATCACTATAGAGATAATGGACTCTCATGAACAACATTACATATCCATTAACTAAAGCTTATCCAATGGCAGGATAGTCGTCACTTGGAGAAGAAGAGTATAAGATACAATGGCGATTGGCTTTTTAGTGTAAATGGGAGATTGAAAGTAATATGCACACAAGCCAATCATGTTTGATGATAAAGCATATACTTTGTAACAATCTTATTCATTTATTAATAAAAATATTAATTTATTAAAGGCTTTTAATTATCTACATGATCTTTGTTTTATAATATGTGATAAACCCATAGTTTTAAGCAATGCTTTTAGAATAATGATGATGATCATTCTAATGAGATCTAAATTCTTAGAAAGCTTAAAACTAAAATAGTTCCCAATAATTGGATTACTAAATTGGGGATTAGTGAATCCGGATAGATTGGTACATACGTTGCTTGCTCATTGGATGAGGATGATTGATCTCATGATCATTTGTGTGGAGACACTAAAGCAAGTATGTAGGTGCTTATTAGAGAATATGTTCACTAAACATGGCTCGCTAAGGAATACCTAATGGAGTTTTACTTGCTCGTCAATAGGAATTCCTGTAGTGATAGTAGTACAAGTGATCCTTGGACTTGAGATCATCATAGTATCTTGTGTATGATGAGTTATACTTTGACTTATTTCTTAAGACCCTTAGGGTATATCAAAGGGTATGCTTGGGTATAATAAGTTGTACATGGAGATAATGTATGGTCAATAAAGAATCTACCACTCTATTAAAAGAAGAGAAATGTCCTATGATTGATAAATGACAACCTAGTAGTCCTTGGGTTAAGGCGAGAATGAAATTAGAAAGGATTTTCTAATTTGCATTATTTGGAGTTGTGCATTTAAGAGTCGAAATACATATAATTAAATAAAATAAGACTTGTGGTAATTCCATGTCTTATATTTAATTGGGACATCAGTATGGTGGAAGGATTGAATTGTACGGTAACTATTTACTCAAAGGTTATTTAATGATTAATGTTGAAATCTATATTATCCGGAAAGTCATTGATCGCTAGGGAGGTTTATCCTATTGTAGAATAAATATTATTTATTTAAATAAATTAATTGTTTAATTTATTTATTTAAATAAGATTAGAATTATTCTAATTGATTTATTCACAATAGGTTTAATATGGAGAACCTAAAGGGTCACACCATAAAAGGAAGAATAATTATTTAAGAAGTTAATGGCATAATCGTAATAATATGTTAAGTATATTTAATTTAATCTATGGTGATAGAATAAATTAAATAGCTTAATATTTATTATTTAATATTTTAAAATATTAAATATAAATTAATAAGAGGAGTCTTATTAATATTATTACAATTATTATTATTTTAATTTCTAAAAGAGTTTAGGAATTAATTTAATATAAGTACTCTCATTTATTCCTAATAGGATTAGGAGGGAAAATTAATTAAAGGAGTTTAATTAATTATCCCTAATAAGATTAGGGAGCCCATTTAATTAAAAGAGTTTAATTAAAAATACCTTATTTTAATAGGGTTACTTGATATCTTTATAAGAGGAGTCTTATATCAGAAATTAAGACGACGTGATAATTCCAATGGTTGGAGAATACGTTCTTTTTTATAGAGATAGAAAACTAGGGTTTGAGCCAAATACCCATCTTCTTAAATCCTTCTTCTTCCTTGGTGGATCACCTCTAGAGGCCAAACACATGGGTGGCTAACGTTGATCAAAAGAAGGAACCAAACCCGGTGGATTCAAGTTGAACGCGAAAAGGATTGGAGGTGAACTTGTACCTGAGGAAGCTCGGATCTTCAAGGGTATGTTTTTATTCATCCTTTTCGTTTAATTAATAATTATGCATAAAGGGTGATCCGGGTATATGGTTTGTAAAATTTTAAACTCTGATTTTTCCACGTTTCCGCTTATTTTTGCAATTTGATTGCGTTCATGAATATTACATACCTAACAGGAATAAGTTTTGTGTGAATGGAGTATTAAGGATAATAGGAATGGATAGACTATTTAAGCAAATGATTATTAGTGGAGACATAAGTTTTCCAAAAGTCCTAGCTATGCTAAACTTCAAAATTTTGACATCAAGCTAAATACGCACTATGTGCTTTTGAAAAAAATATATATATAGACTCGTAATAATTTTTGAAACGGTTTAAAGTATAGTCTATGCTACTTATTTCGGCTAGACGCAAATGATTTGAAATATCAAAATATATTTTTATTTATCACTCATGTACCATGTAACCTGGTGCAAAGATGATAAAAAGTTGATGAAGTTGTAAATACAGAAGTACTTAGTGTGAATTTGATCTAAAAATCATTATTCCACTATTGTATAATGTGTTATGACAAAGTCATACAATGACGGCATCCTCAAATAGACTGTTAATACAGTACGACATCATGACGTCATTCTCAAAAATAATTTCAAAAATTTTAATTTGCCAACGGGGTTTGGATACACCTAAATAATTCGGTTGAATTTAATTATTGATATGAGTCTATGCTATTCAATTCAACTAGACTAATGTTTATGAAAACTCTAAGTGTTCACTGAAAGAAATTTCCTGAACCAAATTGTTTTGGTGCGGAATCCAATAAGACTGAGGGAAAAAAATTGTGCCTATGGCAGTGACGAGAAACAGAGTCGACCAGTAGTACTTAATAAGTATAGGGCATACTGGATTAATTACCCACTATGTCCGTAAGTTATGAAGGTTTGCGGATGAATTTCCATAAAACCTTTGCAAAAAATGATGCATAAATAGTCTATATAACTCCTCAACAAAATTTGAAAATTTTTACTCTTGTGAGTGGTGTATTGGGTAGCATGTGAAGATGTGTATGAATGGTGTAAGCGAAGATGGTATAAGGTGTAAAGTGAATTTTGGGAAAAATTCTTAGAAGAAGGGGTGAATGTGACAACCCGAGAATTTAAAAAATTATTAAAATCATAATTGATTGATTTAAGGTTCAATATTAGGACCTAGACAGAAAATAAGTGTATGGAATTGACAGTTCTGTAATGAAATTTTAAGGATTTCAAAATTTTTGGACAAGACTTGAATAGTTTGGTAGACTATAAGTGATAGTCTGGTAATGAGGTATAAGATTTTGGTATATTTAAAATTCTTGTGAAGAATTATCAGGGTTAAGTATCTAAGTGTATACGAGTCGGTATATGTGATCATATATGTGTACAGTAAATTTTTATGTGTATAATTTGTGGATAAGGATCAAATGTTGATCAGTTAAGTTATATAAAAGACAAACCCTAAAATTATAATGAGAACGTTAAGGTCAAGTTATTAAACCCTAAGTATATCTTAAGAATGTCAACGTTCAATTATTAAACCGTAATCAGTAATTTTATATGAGAACCGTTGTGGTTTATGGATCAGATATTGAGCAGACA
This sequence comes from Panax quinquefolius, assembly GCA_020205615.1. Lineage (NCBI taxonomy): Eukaryota > Viridiplantae > Streptophyta > Magnoliopsida > Apiales > Araliaceae > Panax > Panax quinquefolius. The sequence continues at coordinate 109,098,501 of CM035163.1, forward strand.
AGTGAGGCTCGTATCAAACCCTAAAGATATGTTAAATATATGTTTATTAAGTTAGAAAAATCTAACGAACTATTAGACACCCTAACGATACGTCTGGGAACCCTAAATTCAGTTTTGGGCATTCGAAACCCTGATTCGGAATTAGAAAACCCTAATTTGGGAATTCAAAAGTTAATTTTATTTGGCTAAGTGTAAAATGTTATAGGATAAAATGGAAATATCCAAAATACCCTTCAAGTTATAGGGGAAAAGACAAAAATACCCTTAATGGGTGCGAAATGACCAAAATGCCCTTTTTCTTAAACTTAAGCGAAAGATTTTGCAATCTTGGTGACCCATCAAGCCAAAGCTTAACCTATGTGCCTTAAAATCTTCCAAGATCAGATTTTTTATGCCACCTTGCAACATTACATATAATGTATAAAAAAATCAAAGGATTAAAGTAAGAAAATTACTTACTTTACTTCTCATTCTATCCAACACCTCTCTCTTTCTCTCTCTCTTCACTTTCGAAACTTAGAGTTAGAGAATGTGAAAAACATAGCCAAGATCAGCTAATAGCAAGTCAAGAACAAGATCAAAGATCAGATTCAAAGGAATCAAAGCCTAAGAGGTATAAAACCCTAATCTTGCAAATCCATGTATTTCGTGTTATATTTTGTTGTTTGTTGTTCAGAAGTGTGTTTAAGGATGTTATTTAGTGATATATGATGTTACATCATAGATCCATAACATCTAGAAGCCAGAAAAGCAAGTTTTCAAACTGACTTAGAACCCTAAAAATAAGGCCTGACAGCCTAACGTCAGGGCCTCCAGATTTGTCTATGTTAGGTGTTTAAGGTCTTTTATGTTATGGATCTGTAGTATGCCATGTGGTCTTTATTCTGCAACTTGAATCATAGTCAGATCAGGTCTAGATTTCAAGATATAAACAGTCAAAGGTCGTTTGACCGACCATGACCGAACGAATCTGGGTAACCCAGATTACCCAGAAAAGTCAGACAACCATTTTTGGAGGCTCGGATCTTACAGTATGTTAGTGTTTATGTCATGTTGTTGGTTGGATATTGTAGTCTGACATGTAATCTACATACTTAAACCATTAGATCCCCTAGATCTTGCTCAGAACCAAAGTAATCAGTGATCAAACAAGCATTGACCAACTAACCGGTTGAATATATGGAAAACCCAGAATTCACCAAGAACAATTTTTGCCATGCATTTTGACCGACTTGAATCTTGTGCTTCTGTTGTTATTATGAAGATATAATGTTATACAATTGTACACTGACATCAATACTACACGACTGAACCAATAAAACATACTTAGCAAGCCTGGACATCAAGGATTCAAAGGCTCAAATGTGGCACCTCGACTGTTCTTCAATTTCTGGAAAACCCAGAAATTGAAGAACAGTGTATGACAAGATTTGCGAGGCTTTAATCTCTCAGTGTAGTTATAGTTTTGTCATGTAATCAATTGAATGTTGTAGTATTACATGTATACTACAACATTAAAGCAAATACAAGCCCAGAAATCAAGTGGAACATGGATTAAATTGAGGTCAAACTACCTACCTTAGTGACTGACATGAAATCTGGAAAATGCTCAAGAATACTCAAGAACACCTATATCAACGGTTCTGTCGCTATAGGGCCCTTTTAGCGACAGATAATTTCTGAAAATAATTAATTTATTAAATAAATAGAAAAAATGATTTTTAATTATTGAAAACACAAAAAAAAATTCTAAAAATTATTTTAAAGCCTGAAAAATAGTTTTTAATTATTTTGAGTATATTTCATAAATATTTAATATTTTTGGAATATAAAAGGCATTTAATTTATTTAATTATAATATTAAATAAATTATTTAAAAATGATTTTTATATTTTAAAAATCATGAAAAATTATATTATGGTATAAAAAAATTTAAAGTTATTTTTAATAACTTTTGATATTTTATTATGAATTTTATTAATAAATCAATATTAATGGTGATTAATTTATTTAATGAATATATTAAATAAATTATGGAAAATTAGAATTAATGCTTTAAAATTATATAAAATGATTTAAGTGTTATAAAAATATTTTAAGTTAAAAATGTAACTTTTGATATTTTGTCATGAAAATATTAATATTTTAATATTAAAAGCAATTATCGGATAATGGATTTAAGTGTTTAAAAATCATATAAATATGATTTTAAGGTATTAAAAATACTTTGTAATATTATTAATATATTATAATATTATGTTATGATTTCCATTAATATTTAGTATTAAATAAATATTAATGATTAAGGAATTATGTTGTATTTAATTCATTTAAATATGATATTAATGATTGAAAATTTATGATAAATGGTAATAAATATTATTACGAGCTTATGAAAAATTATTTTGATTGATAATAAAATTATCTAAGTTAAGTGTTAAGTGTTTAGGCAGAGTTTAATTGAACTTAAACTTGATATTTGTCCGACTAGACTGTCGGGATGTTAGAATTGAGTCGGGTTCAACTCAGACTAAAATAGTTTGACTTGATACCGAGTCTTAGGTATGTTATAGACTGATAGGATTGTATTATGTGTTATGTGTTTAGGATTATTATATAATTATATATATAACAATATTATAATGTGATGATATTATTCTAATATTGGAGATCTATATTACTAATATTAGGTCTTCAGATAAAGCGATATAGAATGCGTAGCAGTAATCAACCGAACAGGCAAGTTACTAAACTTGAACTCTTAATCATTGTGCAAGTTTTCTTGACTCGACCTCTAGTTGTTTATTTGAATATATTTATTGTTAATCATTTCTGATTGCCATGTCTAAGAATTATTAAATTGCACTATGTGCGTACTCCATGTATCAAGTATGAAAGGCTGATCACTTTCATTGCCATTTGGTTCAGATATATATATATATATATATATATATATATATATATGTTCATGTCCAATTTTTGTTTAGTCAAAAGTTTGTTCGTGCTAAATTCACAACTATATTGTTGAATTATAGCTAGCTTATTATTCCAATTCTTTCAATCATGATATATCCTCAAATATAATTAAACTTGCTGGGCAAACTTATGCTCACCCTTGCTATATCATGATAAAACATTGCAGATTAAGATAAATGCGTCAGATACAAGGAAAGGTTAAAGACAGATCCAACTTTCAATTTATGTGTGCAGTTAAATTTATATATGTATGGTATATTAATGTTTTTATAAGTCAAATAAGTTATGAATTGTGTATAAGTTAAGATTACTCGACCTTGGGGAAAAATGTGTAAAGTTTAATGTATAAACAATTTATGTTTATATCTTTCGCAATAGTTATAGAATGATTGTACCAGATCCGTGGTGATTTGGGACCCAAATTTGGGGACGTCACAAAAGGCACTTGGGGGACCAAAAACATCGGCTCATCTTCGTTGGTACCCATAGTTAGTTCTTTACTGACCTTGTTTTCATTATCCCCATTTGTCTCTTCTTTTTCATCATCTAGTGGCTCATCTAGTTGTAGATTTGGTTCGAGCACCTCATCAATTTTGGAATCCATGTCATAAATCCAATTATTTTGAGGACAGTTGTTCAAGGCTTTGAACATTCGATCTATCTGATTCTGAAGATTTTAAATTGCTATCTCTTGATTAATCTTCCTCTCCTCATTTGATGCTATGAACTTCGACAACAATTACTCCAACCCTTAATTATCTATCTCAATTTTGAAATCCATGTATTGAGGACCATGTGTTGAAGTAGTGATGAGTTATTCCATCTGGTTCTGAAAATTATGGCTTGATATTTCTTGACTCATCATCCTTTCCTCCTGGTTTGATATGAGCTTCGACAAGAATTCCTCCAAGTTTGACTTTTCTTCGTGTGGCAATGGAGGTGTACATAAGTGTTTCGGTGTGTATGTTGGATTTAGAGCATAGTATTGGTCTTCATAATTGTTGCTCCATGACGAATCTAGGTGACACCCCCAAGCTTGATGATAGTTGTTGGGATAGACATAATTGTTGGGGTAATCACCACCATACTATACTGGCTCAAAACTGATGGTGCATTGATGACTCGGATGAATTTCAGCACAATAATCACAAGTAAACGCCTCATTTTAACGACATTTTGCTGCAAAAGCGTCCAACCTCCTCGAAAGTGTCTCAATTTGTGTTAACAATGCAGAAAATGTATTGAGTCAATCAATTACTGTGTCCCTTGGTTGAGTCAATCTCGTATACGACCATTGATAATTAAATTCTACCATGGTACCTGAAAATAAATAAAAATAAAATTAAATTAAAGAAAATAATAAAAAATTTAAATTAAAACTAATTTGATAAAAATTAATATTGATAAATATTATTAAATTAATTCCCCGGCAACGGCGCCAAAAACTTGTTGGGTAAAATCTAATTACGCACAACACGCAAGTATACATGGTCAACAAGTAATAAAGTGTAAGTAGAGTATCATTCTCACGAGAAATTATTAATACAAATTACCAAATACTAAATCTTAATCAAACTAATTTTATTTAAACAATCAATTTAAGATTATGAATTAAATTATTTAATTACACTAATTCTGATCACCGCTAATCAAAAATCAGATTATAGAGATTTAAGATCATAACTTCACTTAAATTAATACACTTTTTTTTTATCAAGTATGCTCACTATTCTGAATTATTAATCAAGAACACATAAGTAAATATGACAATCTCTCAATGCATCATACTCAAATCAGCTTAAATCCACAGATGATAGAATTAAGAACACCCTTATTAACTAATTCACTATATCTATATGTGAATTACAATTAAAAAAGATTTTAAGCACAAGTTCTTTATCAGATTACATGCGATGTATAGGTATATCTCTATCCTAGACATAAATTATGTATTCCAATGCCATGCATAAAATACAATCACATGCTATTACGATCAGATCTAAATCTGTAATTCATCTCTCGAGTTCATATAGATTATCACGGAAATTGTTAGCTAGCCAATTAAGCAATTCATCACAAATCATAATAGAGAAGCATCCTAAAATAAACTATGCAATACGATCCATTGTAATCTTAAACAAAAGATTTAGTTTATGATTAATGAATTAAAACTAAGAATCCACAATTGAATAACCATTAAAAGATAAAGATAGAAGAAGAGAAAAAAGATATAATCTGTTGTCTGCAGATTTGATGTTCCCTCCTTGCTCCTACTTTAAATCTTCAATGGTCTCCAAGTTGCTTCAATCTCCAAACCAAATAAGAACTAGGGTTTTTTCCTAATCTACTCTAATCTAATCTAATGGAATCCTCCCCAATCCAAGTTATAATTAAGTATTTAAAGTTCTAATGGAAACCCTAGCAAGTTACGCAACTGACAATCCTATTCTAGCTCAAATTGGACAACATAACACCCAAATTAACTCTCTCCCCGCTGACCGACGTGCCTAGCGCAGCTCCTAGGCCAATTTGGGCCAGCCCGTGCTACTATAGCAAAAAATCTGCTAGCTCCGCGGGCCCCGCGCCACTCTTAGTTCATTTGTGGCACGTCGGTCAATTTTCTACTGCGATGTCTTTTGGTAAAATAGGCATAACTTTTGATCCACTAGGAGTTACGGGCCTGTTAACTATCACATCGAAGATTTCGACGAGATCTACAACTTTCATGCTTTGAGAATTGAGATATATGGATTGGATCAAGGCCAAAATTGGGCATGAAATAGATGTTATGTAAATTTCAAGCATGACAATTTTGAGCTTTGATCTTTGTTGATTAAAAGGCGATAACTCTCACATCTGAACTCTGATTGGGACGATTCAAGATGTTCCGAAAAGATAAGAAGTAGATATACAATAAAATCCAAGTTACAAACCAATAAAATGCATCCAACTTGGTGTTAAAAGTCCTGCAATCTTCCCTTCTTCCATTTACTTGCTTATTTTAGTCCAAAAGATGTCTGAATTGCTTTTCCTTGCTTCCTCATGCAAATGTTGTGACATAGCCTATAAAATAACATAAAATGTATGAAATTCACACACAATGCATAAAAAATAAGTACAAACCATATGTTTAAGCAACTAATTTAAGTAATAGATACCGAATAAGTAGGTATAAAACCTACTTATCACATGGATTCTCCCAATCAATAATATAAATATTTATGTATTATTTAATTAAAGGTGCTACCACATTTCTTTTGTGTTCAAGAATTTGCTAATCGATTAAATCTAACTCATGAAAGTTTAGAAAATTTGTTGAACATAGAGATTGCAAATAAGTAAGTAATTCTGATCGAGTTCATTTACCAAAATTGTTGTGCAAACATTAGAGGTCACGAACTAAACATAGATTTAATTCCGATTAGACTAGGAAAGTTTGATGTGATATTTGGAATGTATTGGTTATCCAGCCACGCTGCGATAATCGATGGTCAAAAGAAAAGTGTGAACCTTCAGACTTCAAATTGGTCTAAGGTAGTATTTTATGGTAGCTCATTGCTTAAGTAATTGTTTTATCTTATGATGATGCAGGCCAAGAAATTGCTAAAGAAATGATGTGTAGGTTATTTAGCCTATATAGTGGACACTCAGAAAAAGGGAGTAAAAATGAAAAATATATCAGTAGCGAGAGATTTGCAAGATGTGTTTCCAAAAGATTTGCTTGGTCTTCCACCAGACAGAGAAATCGAATTCATAATAGGCTTAGCACCGGGAACGACACCAATTTCGAAAGCCCCATATCGTATGATGCCAGTAGAAATGAAGGAATGAATGATACAATTGTAAGAGTTGCTAGATAAGGGTTATATTCGGTTGAGTGTTTCTCCTTGGGGAACACCAGTGTTATTTGTAAAGAAAAAGGATGGATCATCGACTATCGGAGTTGAACCGAAAGTGATGATTAAGAATAGATATATGTTGCCAAGGATAGACGATCTTTTTGATAAACTGAAGGGAACGAAGTGTTTTTCCAAGATAAACTTGCGAATGTGTTATCATCAGTTGAAAGTGCGAGAGGAGGACATACCAAAGACGATGTTCCAAACCCGTTACAGACATTACAAATTTCTAGTGATGTAATTTGGGTTGACTAATGCTCTAGAAGCATTCATGGACTTGATGAACCAAGTTTTCAAGGCATACTTAGATAAGTTCGTAGTAGTATTTATCGATGACATTTTAATTTATTCAAGGACTAAGGAAGAGAACGCCGAACACCTGAAGATGGTATTGGAAGCATTGAGAAGGGAAAAGATGTACACTAAATTTTTGAAATGTGAAGGTTCAGTTTTTAGGACACACGATAGATCAAAATAGAATTTTCGTGGATCTTGTAAAAGTGGAGGTGGTAAGTAACCGGGAACAAACAAAGACGCCAACAGATGTAAGAAGTTTTTTAGGGTTAGCCGGGTACTATCAGAGATTTATCCAAGATTTTTCTAAGATAACAACCCCGATGACCAATCTAATGAGGAAGATAGTGAAGTTCGTGTGGACGGACAAACGAGACGAGAGTTTCCAAGAGTTGAAGAGGAGGTTGAGTGAGGCGCCTGTATTATCATTACCAGATTATACGGGAGGATTTGTGGTGTATAGTGATGCGTCGCATAGAGGACTTGGCTATGTGCTAATGAAACATGGAAAGGTAATTGGGTATGTGTCACGACAGTTGACAAATTTTGAAAAACGATACCCTACCCATGAATTGGAGTTAGCGGTGGTAGTTTTTGAGTTGAAGATTTGGAGGCATTATTTGTATTGTGAAAAATGTGAGATATACACGGACCACAAGAGTCTGAAATATATTTTCACACATAAGGAGTTGAATATGCAACAAAGAAGGTGGTTGGAATTTATCAAGGATTACGACTGCAAAATTCTTTATCACCTGGGAAAAGCAAACATAGTAGCTAACGCTTTGAGTAGAAAAGGAAGGGAGAAGATATTCAAATTAACAACTCAGGAGGAATTAATAAGAGAAATGGAAAAGTTGGAAATAGAGGTGGAGGAACCGAAAGAAGGAGAAGGAAAATTATTCGTGATGGAAGCTCACCTGAAGTTATTGGATAGAATAAAGGAAGCACAAGAGAAAGATGAAGAATATGAAAAGATAAGGAAGAGAACAGTAGAAAATGAGGAAGACAAGTTTAAAGTGGATAAGGACGACATATTGAGATTTGAGGGTCGAGTATGGGTACCTACTGTAACCAAATTGATAGAGGAAATCTCAGACGAAGCACATAATCTGACGTATTATGTTCATCTAGGAGGCACAAAGATGTACCGGGATCTTTGACACCACATTTGGTGGCCTAATTTGAAAGGAGAGGTTGCAGAGTGCATTAGTAGATGTCTTACTTGTCAAAGAGTCAAAGTAGAACACCAAAGGCCAAGTGGATTACTTCAATCGCTGGAAATACCAGAATAGAAATGGGAGCACATTACGATGGATTTCGTGATTGGACTTTCGATTACAAAGAAGGGTTATGATGCTATTTAGGTTATCATGGATCGACTAACAAATACAGCTCATTTTCTACCCATCAAGATCCAATTCAATTTGAACCGGTTAGCAAATTTATATGTAAAGGAAATCGTATCGCGATATGGAGTGCTGGTGTCGATTGTCTCCGATCGAGATCCGCATTTAATGTCAAAATTCTAGAAAATTTTACAGGAATGAATAGGAACTCAGTTAAGATTAAGTATTGCTTATCACCTTTAAACTGAAGGGCAAAGTGAACGAACCATACAAACGTTGGAGGACATGCTTAGAGCTTGTGTGATGGGCTTCAAGGGGAATTAGGATGACCATTTACCATTGGTAGAGTTCTCTTACAATAATAACTATCATGCGAGCATCGGTATGCCGCCATATGAAGCTCTTTACGGGAGAAAGTGTAGAACACCATTGTGTTCGGAAGAAGTTAGGGAACGATGACTTTTGGGACTGAAATTAGTTCAACAAATGGTTGACGTGGTAATAATGATAAGGGCCAGATTGGTAGCAGCTCAAGATCTCCAAAAGAAGTACGCCAATTTACATCGTCAGAACCGAGAATTTGATGTCGGTAGTTTTATGGTTTTGAAGGTATCTCCCTGGAAGGGAAAGATCATATTTGGAAAGAAATGGAAATTAAGTACAAGGTTCATAGGACCATTCGAGATATTAAAAGCGAGTGGGTAAGTGGCATACAAAGTTGCACACCACGAATTGGAACACATCCACAACATGATTCACATTTTGGTGTTATGTCCATACAAGCCCAACTATAGACATGTGATCTCCTAAAAGCCCATTCAAGTAGAGAAAAATCTAACGTGTGAGGAAATTTCTATTCAAATACTAGATAGAAAAAGCAAACGTTGAGGAATAAAGTTATATCTTCTGTAAAAGTGGTTTGGCGAAACCACGACACCGAAGAGGCCACGTGAGAATTAGAAGATAAGATGCGAAGGGATTATCTCCTTTTATTTGTGTAACCTTGTACAATTTCGATGACAAAATTCTTATAAGGGGGGAGGATGTAATACCCGCGAATTTTAAATAAATTATATAAATATTGAGAATAAAAATTGTTTGAATATTTATTTGAATATAAATATATGTAGTGTTGGCATGAGTTGTGGTAACTAATTTAATTGAATAAGCATGTGATAATTAAGCAATGTAGTGGAAGTGATGAGAAGCTTAGTTTAAGCTTGTGAAATTATGCCTAGTGTGGCAAAGTGGTGAAATGAGAAAGTACTAATTTAATTAATGATGAAATGGATTAAATTAATTAGTACTATTAATAAATAAATAATTACATAATGTGATTGACTAATTCCTATTATCATGATCAATAGCATGTAAGGAGAAATCATATATAATAAGGTTTTTCCTTCAATATAAAATGAGGTGTGACATTGGAATTTAAATAATTATTATATAAAACTATATGATAAAAGTAAGCTTAACTTATGTAAATTACTAAGTTGTGTAAAAGAGTCTTATGTGACATCATGATGTGTATAGGAGTAATTAAATGGGTATTTTAAACCTATGAGAGAAATTAACTTTGACTAAATAAATAATTAATATTAAATGAATATTTTAATATTTATGTAGAATTGGAATAACGAGTTTTATGGAAAATAATATGGGTACCCAACTAAATTATATTTTAGTATAATGTAAATATTATTTGAAATAAACCAATGTACATGAATTATATGATAATGGGTGTTTGTACTCTTAACTTATCACATTGTAATAATATCAACTCATTAAAATTCATTTGTGAGACAAAAGGGAATTAACCTTAGTGCAACTAGTGACTATTTTAACTAAGGTAATAAGCTAATTTTCCTTGTCCCAAAATCATAATCCTATTTAAAAAATCTCAGCCATGTTTTGCTAAAAGCCAATGGCTCTATATTTGCTGAAAACCAAGATAGAGATGATGACTATGGGAAGTGGAGAAGATGGAGTTGGTGAAGCTTTTCACCCACCACTTGTTGCACAATGGTTCCTTCAATCCTCCATGGAAATAATCCTTAAGGCAAAACCTTCAAATGGACAATAATCCCTCTATAAATAGAAGTCCCCCTCTCAAATGTGAATTGTTGATTTCTCTGTGAGTTTCTAACTAGAGTGAGAGTGTTGTTGAGTAATCTGCAAATTGAAGCTAGAGTAGCATTTCAACTTCACAGAAGGTAATATCCCTTTATATGTTCTTAAAATTCAAGTTTTGCAAAGTTCTTAGAAAAGTGCTAATATACTTATTTTGAGTAGGAAAATTTATGGTTGAAGCATGATAGAATATGTCAATTGATGCTAGACATTGTTAATATGGTTGAATATGAAATCAACGAAAGTTAAATTTGGTCGATAATCTAATCATGAGTAAGAAAATCGCTAAATGTGTTCAACTTTGTAAATATGGCATAAATCTTGAATTTGATTCTTGAATTTGATTGTTTATGTGATTGAAATTATTAGAAGCATGCTAGGGATGTTTGGTAGTAAATTTATATCAATTGGGAATCATTACATTGTTGTTTGGTTGAGATGTTGGCATGTTAGTTCGTAGCAGGGGAGTGACATTCAAAGCTAGTAGTAGCTAGTTAGTTCTTGGTGGTACCCCCCCTACGGGGGTCCTGCAATGACTTATGTTACTATTTTTGTTGTACGATGCAAAGAACCCAAAACTGGCCTAACTTAACTTAACTTATGTTAGGTTTGTAATATTCATGAACGCAATCAAATTGCAAAAATAAGCAAAAACGTGTAAAAATCAGAGTTTTAAAATTTTACAAACCATATACCCGGATCACCCTTTATGCACAATTATTAATTAAACGAAAAGATAAAGAATAAAATCATACCCTTGAAGATCGAGCTTCCTCAGGTACAAGTTCACCTCCAAATCCTTTCGCGTTCAACTTGAATTCACTGGGTTTGGTTCCTTCCTTTGATCAACGTTAGCCACCCAAGTGTTTGGCCTCTAGAGGTGATCCACCAAGGAAGAAAAAGGATTCAAGAAGATGGGTGGTTGGCTAAACCCTAGTTTTTCTATCTCTATAGAAAAGGAGCGTACTCTCCAACCATTGGAATTATTACGTTTTCTTGATATATGATATAAGACTCTTCTTATAAAGATATCAAGTAACCCTATTAAAATAAGGTATTATTTAATTAAACCCTTTTAATTAAAGGGGCTCCCTAATCTTATTAGGGATAATTAATTAAACTCCTTTAACTAATTTTCCTTTCTAATCCAATTAGGAATAAATGAGAGTACTTATATTAAATTAATTCCTAAACTCTTTTAGAAATTAAAATAATAATAATAATTGTAATAATATTAATAAGACTCCTCTTATTAATTTATATTTAATATTTCTAAAATATTAAATAATAAATATTAAGCTATTTAATTTATTCTATCACCATAGATTAAATTAAATTAAATATACATGCCATTAACTTCTTAAATATTATTTACGATTATGCCATTAGGTTCTCCATATTTAAATAATTATTCTTCCAATTTTTATAATTGTGACTTATTTTAGGTTCAATTAATTTATTTAAATAAATAATATTTGTGAATAAATCAATTAGAACAATTCTAATCTTATTTAAATAAATAAATTAAACAATTAATTTATTTAAATAAATAATATTTATTCTACAATAGGTTAAATATAAGACATGGAATTACTGTCGAGTCTTATTTTGTTTAATTATATGTATTTCGACTCTTAAATGCACAACTCCAAATAATGCAAATTAGAAACTCCTTTCTAATTTCATTTCCTTAACCTGCCGAGGACTCTTTGGGTTGTCATTTATCGAATCACATAGGACATTTCTCTTCTTTTATTAGAAGTGGTAGATTCTTTATTGATCATATATTATCTCCATGTACAACTTGTTATACCCAAGAATACCCTTTGATATACCCTATGGGTCTTAAGGAATAAGTCAAAGTATAACTCATCATACACAAGATACTATGATGATCTCAAGTCCAAGGATCACTTTATCTACTATCACTATAGGAATTCTATTGACAGCAAGTAAAACTCCATTAGGTATTCCTTTGCGAGCCACGCTCAAAGTGAACTTATTCTCTAATAAGCACCTACATACTTGCTTTAGTGTCTCCACACAAATGATCATGAGATCAATCATCCTCATCCAATGAGCAAGCAACGTATGTACCAATCTATCCGGATTCACTAATCCCCAATTTAGTAATCCAATGATTGGGAACTATTTTAGTTTTGAGCTTTCTAAGAATTTAGATCTCATTAGAATGATCATCATCATTATTCTAAAAGCATTGCTTAAAACTATGGGTTTATCACATATTATAAAAACAAAGATCATGTAGATAATTAAAAGCCTTTAATAAATTAATACTTTTTATTAATAAATGAATAAGATTGTTACAAAGTATATGCTTTATCATCAAACATGATTGGCTTGTGTGCATACTATTTTCAATCTCCCACTTGCACTAAAGCCAATCGTCATGGTATCTCATACTCTTCTTCTCTAAGTGACGATTATCCTGCTGTTGGATAAGCTTTAGTTAATGGATATGTAATGTTGTTCATGAGAGTCCACTATCTCTATAGTGATTTCCCATCTTTCAATGATTCTAATAATCAAATGAAAGTGCCACAACACATGTTTAGATCCAAGATGAGACTTAGGAACTATTCCTAGTTCTGTAATGAACTTTTAATCCAAATAATCAACTTGCAGACTTCATTTATAGCTATATACTTTGTCTTTATCACTAAACCAAAGAACTCTTTCTTTGTTTGGAACCTTTCAATTCATTGCACCTTTGTTCAAGATAACGCTTTACCTTAAAGTGGATTTTTTCGTCATCTTGGTCATCGAAAAACTTGAGTCTGTTAAGCCCTCTAGTTTTAATTTAGACCCACCATGAATATGATCACATCCTTAGTCTTAGGTTAAGCACTTTAAGATGTTTTCAACGACTCATAGTGAACTTCTCCATAATATGGTGATCAACATCGGGTCTCGTACATTTCATTGCATACATGATTGTCACTCATGCGACCTCTCTTTTGAGAGTGCGTGGGGACTATTAGGAGAGATTCACCCAAGGGCTCATCAACATGAGACATCCCATGGAGTTTGCCATGCTAAACGACTTTAGCATCAAATGAATATCGTTCTTTGGGTTAAGTCGAGGATCCTTTTAAATCTATCTATATAGATTTGTATCCCCAATTAAGATACTCTTCCCAAATCATTCATGGAGGAATGTTTAGACAACTTTATCTTTCTTGATTGTAGCATTAGTATGTCATTCATTATCGTAGTATATCAACATATAATTCTAGGAATGTCACGACGCCCAATGACCCTTTTGTACACTAGAACTCTTACCTCATCGTATGTAACTCTAGATCATCATCTTTCATGATCGTACCTCATCATCATCATCCATGATGAATCCATACCTCTAGGTATCTTGGTACTATTCTAGATTTACGATTCGGTTGTGGTATAATAGATCTATCTACAGGTTCCTCTTATTTGACTTATAGTATTTTGTGGTTCTTGAACTCTTCAAGATCTATTATCCTCCCACTAGCCCCTTCAATGATAAACACATTTATCTTAGAAGGCAGCGTGTTTCGCAATAAACACCTTTTGCTAAGCAGGATTATAGAATATATACCCTAAACTTACTTTAGGATGTCCCACAAATCGACACTCGTCAAATCTTGTCCCAAGCTTATCCTTTGAAACCTTTTCACATAAGTTGGACAACCACTTATCTTAACATACTTAAGATTAGGAATCCTCCATGTCCATAACTTTTATGGAGTCTTGAAATTTGGATTTTGAGGTTACCTTTTTCATGAGATATGCGACTATTTCTAGGACATGATCCTACAAGGATACTGGAATGTCGGTAAAATCATTATGGATCGCACCATGTTCAAATAGGTACAATTTTTCCTTTCAGATACATCAATCAATTATTATGTATCGAGAGGCGTCCATTATGAGAAAACCATTTGAGATGATCTAGAAACTTATTGCACAAGTATTCCTTCCTTGATCTATCAAAGAATCCTAATACTTTGCCAATTTGTTTCACTTTTAAATTCTTTGAACCTTTCAAATAATTCACACTTGTATTTCAAAGAAATACACACATTCAACTCTTTGAATGATCATCTCCTTTTCTTATACTAGTTTGTTCAATTTGTAAAATTATTTTCACGTAAGTCAGTATACAAAATCCATTAAGTAATATTTGATTCTATACAAAACATTATTATTATAAATAGAACAACAATTGTTCTTAATTATAATACCAAAAATTTTATTGTCCAACAATAAAATGGAAATAATGTTTCTAACAAGAATTGGAATACAATAACAACTTATTGACTTAATAGATTTGCCAGTAAGCGGTGCTAAACTATAAGTTTCTATAGCTAATGCAGCAACCTTTGCTTCATTTTCCACACATAGGATTACTTATCTTTGTTTAACTTTCTACTTCTGTTTGGTCCCTTCATAAATCTATATTTATGATAACCAAAGTCGGTATCCAATACCCAAGTAGAACCTTGACTTAAAATAAAATAATTTTAAATCATGAACAAATTTGTATTTATAACCAAAACTTCACTAAGCTTCTTTGGTTAGCCTCTGCAAGATGCTTCTTGCAGTTTCTTTCCAGTGTCCAGACTTTTGTAGTGGAAGCAAACTCCTTTGCTATCCGTATCAGTTTTGTTCTTATTATCCTTTGTTTTTGCCTTTTCATTTAGTTTCTTTGAATCGTTCTTCTTTTCAGAAGATCCTTTGGCCCCTACCAGTAAGACTTTGTTTTTCTTGGTTGGAAAGTCGCTCTCAACATTTTCAACATGTTAAGCGAATCATCGAGGCTGATATCTAGCTTGTTTATATGAAAAATTCACAACAATTGTGAAAGGAGTCCGGGAGTGAGTGCAAGATCAAATCTTGGCTCAACTCTCGCATCCATGACAAAACCGGTTGTCTAATTGATCAATCAAATTGATTATGTTAAGAACTTTTTATGCATACTATAGTGTCATTGGCCATTCTAGATCGGAAGAGCTCCTTAGATATCTCGATATCTATCGGTCCTACTTTCCTCACCATCAACTACTTGATGTGCAGGAATATAGTAGGAGCATCCATAGTTTCATGTTGATCTTTGAAGCTCGTTACTCATAGATCTGAACATGATGCATTGAGCCAACTTTGCATCATCTTGCCACTTTCTAAAAGTAGCAATGTCTTCCTCGGAGGCATTATTCGCAACCATTCTTGAGGATAGGCGTATTAAGGACATAAGATAACTTTTCGACCATGAGAACTATTCTCAAATTCCTTAACCAATCCGTTTAATTGATTGCGGTTAATTTAGCATCTAATATGCTTCGCGATGATAGTAATTTTAGACATTGTAAAATTCTCTAAATGAATTTGTAATTAACAACATTTTAACATACATTCTTTTATTAATTACCAAAATAAATTAGGTCTTGTTTTAAATTGGTATCTCCCACTATTTTCTTCAAACTATATTACCCTCACTTATATAGTTCGGCAAAATCTAATTAAAGATTTGCTAGTGAGAATAAGGATCCCATTTCAAATGTATATAGCCTTGTGGTGACACAACAAACTATATATAAATAAATAGGTAGATAACTTTTGTCAATTACATGAACTATGCAACTCCTTATCTTTTGCCTCTTAGATTATTTTGATCAGTGGTGGCACATCAGAATCAAAATTATCAAGTTAAGTCCAACCTAGCACTCCATATATTCAAAAAGAAAAATATCATCCTTGTGGTGACACAAAAAAACAATATTGTTCAATTTTCTTTATAAGCATCAAATGTGATAAATTAACATCTTAAATACTTAATACTTGCCTTGTGGTGACATAACAAACTCATATTAAATATTTAATACTCTATTAATTTTATCATGCTACAAGGCGACGTTCGATATTCCAAATATCTTTGAACGCTTAGGACTTAATATAAAAAAAATTGAGGGGTGTGTTATTAATTTGTCTCATCTTGTTTAGCACGCATGCACACATATATATAAAATAAGCGTCATATTAATGAACATGCGAAGCATGTTTGTATAATATGTAATATATATAGTATAAGCATGCGCATATAGAATACTATATTCTACTCGGATTGATTATGGACTTTTATTCTAGTTTGGTTCACTAGAGCCACTACGTGAACCAAAAGGTTGAAACCCCTAGGGTGCAAGAAATAATATTTAAATATAACTATTACATTTAAACAGGGGCTCCATTACAAAGCGGGTCTTCAAGCGCTCCTTGCTCCTTGATCTCCAATTTTTCAAAATTAATTCTAACTATTCCTATTACAAAACTAATTAAAATAAATAGAAACCTTGATCAGAGTCAAGGGAAGTGCATAGGAGGAGATAGAATTTACATTCGGAAAAAATTAGAGAAGGCGAGGTACGCTGTGAGACCCCATTTAATAAAACCCATACATTCATGCATCCGACTAAAATAAAATCCATTCACATTGGTCAATTGTCATAATCAATCCCATTTATTATCATACACATCACCATATGCATCGATAAATAACATTCATCGATGAATAATAAATATTCAATATATATATTGATATCATTTAATGGGCAAATTTAGTTAGTATAAAATCTATTTTTGAATC
Organism: Panax quinquefolius; assembly: GCA_020205615.1. NCBI lineage: Eukaryota > Viridiplantae > Streptophyta > Magnoliopsida > Apiales > Araliaceae > Panax > Panax quinquefolius. Next base: position 109,115,792 of record CM035163.1, read on the forward strand.
AAAATAAACTCCTTTATTTTAATCCAAATTTAAATCAAAATAAAACTATTTTATTTTAATTTATCCAATTTTGAATAAAATAAACTATTTTATTTTAATCAAAATCTTTAATCAAAATAAACTCCTTTATTTTAATTAATTATGGAATCCAATTCCATGTAAAAATAAATAAAACTCCTTTATTAAAGGAAACACGGATTCTCTTTCCTATTCACAAATAAACTCCTTTATTTTGAATAATATGAAATCTTATTTCATATCTAAATAAACTCCTTTATTTAAGAAAATTAGGATTCTCTTTCCTATTCACAAATAAACTCCTTTATTTTGAATAATATGAAATCTTATTTCATATCTAAATAAACTGCTTTATTTAAGGAAATTAGGATTCTCTTTCCTATTCACAAATAACTCTTTTATTTTGAATAATATGAAATATTATTTCATATCTAAATAAACTCCTTTATTTAAGGAAACATAGAATCCAATTTCAACTCCAATTAGTTATCATGGAATCCAATTCCAACTCTAATTAGTTAGCATGAAATCCAATTTTACAATTAAAATAAATATTTTATTTTTAAGATTAAAATAAACCTTTTATTTTAAAATTAAAATAAACTTTTATTTTAATTATAAAATAATAAAGAATATAATATATATAAAAAAAATGCGGTTAGAATATAATATATATATATATTATAAGTAATCATATTACTATATATATAAGAGTCACGATAACGTAAATATGAATCATGAACCATACAGGGGCAATCACCTTATATATATATATATATATATATATATATATATATATATATATATCCTGTAAACTATATAAAATATCTATAATGGATTCACATTCTCATGATTCACGAGCCCGTGATCCACGTCTTTGAGGCAATCCAGACGTACGGATTTAAATATAAATATATATAACATCCATATCACGGAAATTACAGGATTCAACAGGTTTTGCCGATTTCGTTTTTTTTTTATTTTTATTATTAAACAAATTTTATACAATAAATTATGCCCAATTAAATTATTCTAAACACATATCAATATACATATCAAATTAAAATAATTTATAATTCGCATAAAGATTTGGCTTTGATACCACTGTTAGGTTTGTAATATTCATGAACGCAATCAAATTGCAAAAATAAGCGGAAACGTGTAAAAATCAGAGTTTTAAAATTTTACAAATCATATATCCGGATCACCCTTTATGCACAATTATTAATTAAACGAAAAGATAAAGAATAAAATCATACCCTTGAAGATCGAGCTTCCTTAGGTACAAGTTCACCTCCAAATCCTTTCGCGTTCAACTTGAATTCACCGGGTTTGGTTCCTTCCTTTTAATCAACGTTAGCCACCCAAGTGTTTGGCCTCTAGAGGTGATCCACCAAGGAAGAAGAAGGATTCAAGAAGATGGGTGGTTGGCTAAACCCTAGTTTTCTATCTCTATAGAAAAGGGGCGTACTCTCTCCAACCATTGGAATTATTACGTTTTCTTGATATCGATATAAGACTCTTCTTATAAAGATATCAAGTAACCCTATTAAAATAATATATTATTTAATTAAACCCTTTTAATTAAAGGGCTCCCTAATCTTATTAGGGATAATTAATTAAACTCCTTTAACTAATTTTCCTTCCTAATCCAATTAGGAATAAATGAGAGTACTTATATTAAATTAATTCCTAAACTCTTTTAGAAATTAAAAAATAATAATAATAATTGTAATAATATTAATAAGACTCCTCTTATTAATTTATATTTAATATTTCTAAAATATTAAATATTAAATATTAAGCTATTTAATTTATTCTATCACCATAGATTAAATTAAATATACATAATATATTATTACGATTATGCCATTAACTTCTTAAATAATTATTCTTCCTTTTATGGTGTGACCCTTTAGGTTCTCCATATTAATCCGGTTGTGAATAAATCAATTACAACAATTCTAATCTTATTTAAATAAATAAATTAAACAATTAATTTATTTAAATAAATAATATTTATTCTACAATAGGATAAGCCTCCCTAATGATCAACGACTTTCCCAGATAATATAGATTTCAACATTAATCATAAAAGAACCTTTGAGTAAATAGTTACCAGACAATTCAATCCTTCCACCATACTGATGTCCCAATTAAATATAAGACATGGAATTCTTTGTCAAGTCTTATTTTATTTAATTATATGTATTTCGACTCTTAAATGCACAACTCAAATAATGCAAATTAGAAACTCCTTTCTAATTTCATTCGCCGCCGCCAAGGACTCTTTGGGTTGTCATTTATCGAATCACATAGGACATTTCTCTTCTTTTATTAGAAGTGGTAGATTCTTTATTGATCATATATTATTTCTATGTACAACTTATTATACCCAAGCATACCCTTTGATATACCCTATGGGTCTTAAGGAATAAGTCAAAGTATAACTCATCATACACAAGATACTATGATGATCTCAAGTCCAAGGATCACTTGTACTACTATCACTCACAGAATTCCTATTGATGAGCAAGTAAAACTCCATTAGGTATTCCTTTGCGAGCCACGTTCAAGATGAACTTATTCTCTAATAAGCACCTACATACTTGCTTTAGTGTCTCCACACAAATGATCATGAGATCAATCATCCTCATCCAATGAGCAAGCAACGTATGCACCAATCTATCCGGATTCACTAATCCCCAATTTAGTAATCCAATGATTGGGAACTATTTTAGTTTTAAGCTTTCTAAGAATTTAGATCTCATTAGAATGATCATCATCATTATTCTAAAAGCATTGCTTTAAAACTATGTGTTTATCACATATTATAAAAACGACATCATGTAGATAATTAAAAGCCTTTAATAAATTAATACTTTTTATTAATAAATGAATAAGATTGTTACAAAGTATATGCTTTATCATCAAACATGATTGGCTTGTGTGCATACTACTTTCAACTTAGAGAGCATATCTACTCTTTAAACATGTGTCAATACGTATGGCAAGATGATTTAGTGGGTTTAGAGTTTGAGTTATAATCTTTTGAAAGAAAAGTTAAAAGACGAAAACCATGTTTTAAGCATGTATTCGCAACTTAGTTAGTTTTATAAATACGTATGAAATGTGAAATCAAGGTACTTTGCATGCTTAATTTGTTAGTCACGAGATTTTAATATTTGAAAACCAATTGCGTTGAAAACTTTACGACTTGTATTGTGAACTATTGAACAACTATGATAGGATACTTTATGCCTGTAGAGATAACCACATATTCGCACATCTAGTTAAACACGTTATAAACTATGCAAGCATGAACTAAAAGAGTTTCTAAGTAGAGAGCTATACTAGTTACATATAACTAAATCTAATACATGAAAGCATGCGTAGAAAAAGGTTGTTTGGCAATGTTAGGTGGTTAATAAATGCTATGGTTAGTAATTAATATAATGAGCTCTCTTAAATTTGTAAGATGCAAACTTATGAGTAAAGTTAACATTTGTCAAAAGAAAATAAAGAGGGCCTAACTTAGCTTAAAGGTTTTTTGACATGTATTTGTGAAATAACTTAGACTAGAATGAGTAACTTAAGTAATATTTCACATATGAGATGAGTATAAGAGATATAAAACTTCAAAATATTCCTAAAGATTTTTAAAAGTAAGAACAATATGAATTATACGTTTATGGGTTTGACTGTGTATAGCCTACAAGAGTTTAGATATGCGTGCTAAATGTATGTGGATATGTATGTCAAGGTGTGTGTGACTAATTATGAATACCTATACATACATAAATATGATAATATAGTTCATTGAGGTGATTTTACGCTATAATTGATAATCAATGCTAAAGACAAGTTTTCTAACTTACACGACTTTGAATATTGTGCAAGTATCTAACCTTAAACTTCCTATATTATTGTAAGTTCCTAACTTAATTCTTATAATTGAATGAAAGTCTTTAGACCTTATTTCTTATCGTGAAACTTCAAATTATTGTTATACCAAACCTACTTATATTGAACAAATATCTACATTCGTATGATTATGATTCCTAATCAGAATTTGATTTTATATCTTGATCCATGTTACGCGAATTGAACTCAATATTCCTAAAGGTTATCTAAGCTATCCGATTTGGCTAGAAGAAAGATCATGTGTTAAAAATCTATCCAAACCAATGGACTTGGTGCGGACTCTTATAAATCTACTAAGATGAAAAACCCTCTTAAAAGGGGAAATTTTATATTATCGGGGAACCGACGTGCGAACATGAGTATGATTAAATGTTATGAATAACGTAGGGTACTTTAGGTTGATCACCTTTTGTACTTGTTGATATTGGATTTGCGGTATAATATTGTTAATTCTAATAAGAGTTCTTAGTCCTTAGTGACTGCTCAGTGTTCATTCTTATTGAACCTTGAAATGAATAAACTTTGAAATTTTGTTGATATCTTTCAGTCTATAGCGATACTTATTGAAAACTCTTGATACTTCTTGATATCCTTTAACAATTAATTACTGCTATACCTTTGAAGATTCAAACGTTATAATTGTTTATTCTTATTGCTATATTACTTGCTGGGGAAACTTGTTGCTCATTCTTGCTTCCCTAAAAACATTACAGTTAAGGCAGAGCAAGGCGGTACATCAGGAAAGGACAAGGCAAAGGGCAAGGCTACAGAATAACTTAGTCCTTTAAGTGTAGAAGTATTATTATTATTATTATTATTATTATTATTATTATTATTATTATTATTATTATTATTATTATTATGCTTATAATGAATTATTAAGGATGATTAAATTATGTTTAAGTTTAATCACTGGATTGTTGTAGTAACGGTTACGTTTCCTTGGGACGCGAATATTAATATTATAACAATGTAAATTATTCTATTATTTTCGTTGTTGATGATTTTAGTATGATATTAGAATTAGCACGTGACGAACCAAATTTGAGATATGAGTATCTGAATTTGGGGCATCACCACCGTATATGGGGTTCAAGTAAGGTAATGAAGACTAATGATTAAACACGTGAGCGGTGAAGAAATTGAGTTAATAACAATAACATATAATGTTATGAAGCCAAGTTAATGATTATAACTTGGATAACGCTCAAAGTCGAATGAACGAGACGTTATAAAATATGAATAAGGTAAAAGAATGCTTAACACTATGAGCGCATAGTATTAACATTAAATGATCGATTACGGGTATAAAAAAGATTGTATGACTTAGACAATATTGAATAATCACGAGGTATGACATTTAGTTGTCAAAAAGCTATAAGGAAAGAAAATCAACTTAATGAACATTATAGTTTTAATGGTTCGGATAAGTTAAGTTTAAGTTGTGGTATAATCGTACTCTTTAATGGTTAACATATAGTTCTTGGGCTAAACAATTCTTTTAAAGAGCAAAGGTTAATACAAACTAGCAATTGATCTAACCTAATCGTGAAAAATAGTGTAGATGAGACGGAAAACTAGTTTGTTGGTTGTTTGTAGGAAACCACCACTATATGGAATACTAGTAGATATGGAATACTAGTAGAGAGAATACATATGTTGAAAAGGTGTACATATGCTAGGATGATTGAAGTCCTAAAAGAGTTATGAAGAAGATGAGAATGTAAATTCATAAAAGGTGATTAAGGTTTTTTCACATATGTAGATGTATAGGATGATTGAAGTCCTAAAAATGTTATAAGAAGAAGATGAGAATGTATATGACTAATTGGTATATGTGTTTCCTTGTGTGATATATAGGGATTTTGATGAGCAATGCATCATAAACTATAAGCTTTAGCTGTGCATAAGACAAGTTTCTTAACTTCATTTATATTTGAAATTAATGCTAGTTTCTTAAACTTTCTCAGATGTTGAACATGAGAAGTTTTACCTATGTGCAAATGTGTGATATTTGTAGAAGGTGTTAGTATATATGAGGCCTTGTGCCACAATTTTTAACACTTCGGTGTTTCTGTGAAATGAATTGTTCTATGAGTGAACTATTCTATGCGAAGAAGTTCAATTTATAGATGAACAGTTATTGTTAAGTCTGTGATAATGATTCTAGCAAGACAAAACATGTATCAAAAAGGTAGAAGAATGAAAGTATGTGAAAGTAAATGTGAGTAATGTTTTAAAATGATAAAAAACAAATTTATTCCTATTATTTGAGCTACTTCATAACCTTTGTTCGATTATTGAAGTCTTTAAAGAATCTTTAAATTCTTGATGTTGTTTATTCAACTGCTATGACTTGCTGAGCAATTGAATGCTCACACTTGCTTTAAATGAAAAACATTTTCAGCATATGAGTAGCAGAATTAAAGGATCCTGTGGAGATAGATGCAAGCGGTATCCTAAAGAAGAATTTTTATCATTATATGAATAAATGTGAAGACCAAGCGAAGACTTGTAGAATAGTTATGTAAAAACTGTTATGAATCCTTGGTAACGGATGAAAGTCACTCTTGTAAGAAGTGAGGGAATAATGTAATTACCATTATTTGTATGAAAGAAAGATTTTAAGGTAATAGATTCTAGGATTTAAGAATGTATGTTGTTATTTTTAGTTATATAATGAAATATGTTTGGAATGAGATGTACTCGTGATGTACAGAATCCTGGTGTGAAGATAGACCGGATTTCGAGACGTTACAATATGTCTTCATTCTAGGTTCTCATTTTCCTCTTTTAAAGTTGGCACATAGGACGATTCTCGTGAGTAGGTAGTGTACCCTGAGTTTCCCGACCTTAGTGTTTTGTTGAAAGTTCTAAAGCCTAAGTTTTGAATCCTATAATTATTGGTGGGAAAAGAAGATCAAACCTAAACCTCGTTAAAAATTCATATTATCAATGATTCCAGTATAAGAAAAAGGCTCAATTCTGACGAAATATTTTGTCAGAAATAGTCTTATTTCCTTCAAAGATGGATTATTTCTAACGGAATATTCCGTCGGCAATTCATTCGGATTTAAAGGATTGAATATTTAGTCCGTCAAAAAATTGGTCGAAATTAAATAAATTCGTTAGAAAAATTGTCGATTGAATTTCAATTGGAAAGAGTTTATCTTCGAAAAAAAAAATTCGTCAAAATTATGGCGTCGAAGTTAAGGGGCTAAATTCTTATGGACTATTTCGTCGAAAATAGTATCTTCTATCGTAATTATGGATTTTTTTAAAAAAAATAATTAGTTAATATCAATGGAATTTTCATCGAAAATACCTTATTTCGTCAAGATTAGTTGATTATTTTTAAATAATTTTTTTAAATTACAATTTTCAAGTTTTTAAACCCCATTTTTGTACCTATAACCTCCTTTATCCCAACAACACATAAAGTACTATATTTCACATTCAAAATAACTATAAAAAACCTATTTTATCTCATCGATCGTGTACATACACTAAAATAACAATTACAAATATGAACTAATTCATCAACAATTACAAATATACGCTAATGACAAATAAATTATACAATATGATTTACAAAACTAAATACATACTAAACTAAACTATAATTTTTTACAATATGTACAAATGTTCTACAATTTAATGAAAAAATCTATACAAATGAACTATAAACTAGCTAGTATGAGGAAGATCATCGGACGAGGGTGGACGACGATGCTGCTCTAGCGTATGAAAATTTGTGTCGTTGTCCCCCTGCTCGCCATTGCCACCATGCTCTGCATCACCAACCTGCTCGCTATCGCCACCCTAACATAGGAATAAAAATATAAACCATTAGTTCGTATGTATATATGTGAGAATTAAAGAGAGACTACTAAATGAAATAAAATAACATGCAGAATACCTGAGTAGGCTCGGGTTAATCACCTAAAGCCTCCAATAGTAGGGTAACCACCATTCAGAGCACCTCTCCACTTAACGCGACGAATTGCTCCTGCGATAATCCCGTAATGTCTACGGTGGCCCTTGCTTTTGTAACGCCTGAGAAAATCAAATTTTTATGTGAAATAAATTTTTATTTGATTATTTGAATTAAATGAATTTAATTGTTTATTTATGTGAGTAAGCTATTTGAAGGTCGTTCTATGACCTAGAATGTGCGGATGTGGTTAGGATTCTGGTTATGTGCTAGGATTAATTGTTTTGAATTTTCAAGATGAAAATAAAAGTTTTTCGAGAAATTTTCGTAAAAACACTATTGATCCGTTTCTGCTCAGGAATTAAGTTTGAAATTTTGAGAAACGCGTAATGATAGAATTCTAAGATGAGATGGAATATTCAATAATATTTCAGTTATGGCAAACGAAGTTTTCGCTTGCGGATTTAAAGCCTAAGGGTTAGGGAAAGTGAGTTTCGATAATGAAATAATTGCGTATAATGATTAGGGGTTATTATCGTATGAAATCTGAGTATGATACTAGTTATTATATGAGTATAGTATTAAGATTATTACATCGTATAATATGAATATCATACGAATAGTATACAAAGAGAATACATGAGTGTCTGAGTAGAATACGATTAGTTCTTAATGGACTCTTAGTAATTGGACTTTGTCAAATCTAATTGGACTTGGATGATGTTAAGCCCAAAGTTTAGTCTTGATTCATTTATTTTTATTTTTGTAGATAATCATGAATTGATGGAGCTTGTCTCTCTTAGGAGTAAAAAGGATGGCTATTAGTGAATTAAACATTTATAAGCCATGTATAAGTAGAAATCATAAGCGTTTAAGTAAGTTAATCGTGGATAAACCATTGAACATTGATTTGGTTGTTGATGGACAAATTAAAAACCATCATTTATAGGGTATGTGCATTTTACTTTGTTAGGTTATAGATAATGAATCAATGGATTGGTTACATTTGATTTAGCATATAAAACACGAGTAACGAAGTTATACCAAAATTTACGAAATTAGGCGTTAAACGTTGAAATCGTATAATTCTGGATTAGTAGTCAAAACTCACTGTTTAATTCAGAAACCCTAGTTTTCGATGGCGTAACATAGAACAAGGTATTCAAGAGTCATGGACTCAAGAATAGTCGAATTACGACTTAGAACGAAGAAAACAAGCTATAAACGCTCACGAGTGTTAAACAAACGCGTAATAGAATGTTAAATTGTGAATTCATCGTTAACGGATTTGAAAACTATTTTTGTCCAGATGAAATCGAAGTACATGAAATGTGTAAGAGAACGGCTTTTGAATGGCATCGCAGCGCCACCTATAAAAAGTAAGTCTCGCACCGCAGCGCCGAGACCGGGAATAGCATATTGTTAGTTGGTGCTGCAATGCCAATAGTGTATTGAAGGCTGGCGCCACAGCGCCGGTAATGGAGAAAAGTTGACCAAGTTGGTTCCTAATCCCAAATTTTTTTAAACCAATAATGGGGCATGTATACACTTAATATACATGGTAAGACCAGACCATATATATATATATAGTATATATAGTTGATGACTTTAGGAGTGAAGTTGAATCAATATGGTATAAAAATGAGTATTGGTTTAACGAAGAACGTTAATGTATGGAAGATAGGAAGTCAAAATGACTTTTATTATTATATTCAATGTATGGTAATTAAAAATAATGATAGTTGAGTATAATTATGGCTTTTTATGTAGAGACTATAAAGACCAAAAACTATTGAATAATTATTTGAAGAACGTTAATAACGCATCAACCGTTAAAAGTGTTATTTAATGCATGAATTGTTTTATTCAATAGTTTTAACTCGGCTAGACTAATCTTAAGAGTTAGATTGATTTCTTTACAAGTCTTTCGATATTGTATCCTATGCAAAATAATTAAGCTTGAATATGAACAAACAAATGTATTTTACATCGATTATAATTCTGCGAGGTTGCCAAAACTTAAATGTAGATATGTTTAACGGATGAGTGTTGATCAACATAGAGTACTATATGATTATCTAAGATATATGACTTACTTAGACTTAATGTCGGGTTATCCTTTTCAAGAATGAAAACCAAAAGAGAATGTTCACGGTCTTTTGACGACTTATAATTCCAAAGTTATTATATATCTCTGGAATTGTGTTATGAAATGAAAAGTGTTATTTAATGTTTCATAGTACTTCATAGCTACTTGTTCAATTATTGAAGATAATAATAATTCCGTGGTATTAATATTATCTAATGAGGGATCTAGCAAAGCTAAGATGGATAAGGCCGAAAGAACTAAGGATCATGAGGGATAAACAAAGCTAAGATGGATAAGGAGAATCATGTAATAGACTAGTATGTTTTTAAGAATCATATTATGATAAACGAAGAATGTGTCGGTTATAGAACTTGGGAAAGGATTTATTATTATTATTGTAATAAGAATGTAGTAAATATAATCATTTTGATGTTGTTTCAATGGAATGAATGTATACTTAGAAGTACCGTGTAGCACCATATCTGTGGGTTGAAAGTACCCGAATTTGGGGGCATCATAGGTTGGTATCAAAGCATTAGGTTATAAAACATAAGGGGGGAAGAACCTTAAGCTAATAACCTCATTAGAAAAGGAGAAGTTAGAAGGAATTGAACTCAAGTAAAATGAGTTAATTAAGTATGGAGGAAACTTCGCTCTGAAAGATTTAAAAGATGGAAATTAACCCTAAATAAACGAAATATTATTTATGCTTATATTATTGTGTATTATGTACTAATCAACATGTTATGTGTTATTGTAGATTTCCATCGATAGCTCCATGTATAGGGATATACACGTGGTGAGTGAAGAATCCGTAAACCGGGTAGAGCCTGTACCAATGCCGGTGGTGGGAGTACCAGTAGTGATTCTAGAAGAGTCCGAGCCTGAAGAGGACTATTCAGAGGAGGATTATTCTAAGGGAGATATGGAAAACTTGGGATCGGCATCATATCTCGATATGGTGGTCGATGTGGATGAGGAAATAGAGGTAGCATCATTTAATACGGTGGTACCTGCACTAGAGCTAACACCTCCAGACGCAATGAGGGCATTGTATCTAGCGGTGCTTGACCGGAATGTGCAACTGTGCACTATTGTGTAGAACTAGAACAAGTAGATTAGTGATCTCTATGAAGCGAAGGAGTCTGCAGAAGCAAATTTTGTAGAGAACGATGAGAAGGTGCTCGTGACAGATAAGGCGATGGATTTTAAGAAGGAGGCAATAGAGCTTCGTAAGGAACTGGTTGAAAAGAACCAGAAGATAACACGGATGTCTTACATCCATGAGAGTGTTCATTAGGATTTCAAGCTGAAAATTGCTTGTTATTCCATTGAGTCGGGACAGACTCGACATACTATTAGTCGAGATATTGTGTTAATTCTTGCGAATCAGAAGCATGAGAATGCTGTGATGCAGTATTAGTAGATCGGTAGATCTTTTTGTATATGTGTAGTGACGTAAAACCCTCTTTTGTATAACTAAAAGGTAGTCTTTTTATAAATGATGAGTGAGTTTTATATCCATAATTGAGTGCGTTTGAACTTAATCTTTTTGATGTTTTTAAGTGTTTGTGTCTATTCATGCATGTTTTTATGTTGTTTTGTAGGAATTGGGACAAAAGTTACTTGGATCGACTTTTGGGGTTGCTAGATTCGCGTTTTCGGCTTGTCATTTACATCACATCCACTTTAGAGCCAATTTCAGTATTTCTCCTAACCTTATTTCAAAACATGAAAGGAATGAAAGTTGTAGATCTACGTCTCCTCTTTCCGGAACATCTTGAATCATTAAAATCAGAGTTCGGACGAATAAGTTATAGCCATTTTTCCAAAAGACGTTAGATCAGAAAATTTTAGAAAATTTTCCAGCGTGGGGGCGCCCATTTCAAGCCTATTCCCAGCGCTGGGGTGGTAGGAGGTAGTGGTACAGTGCCGTGAACAGTGATGGGGCACTGGGGAAGGGCTTGGTCAGGCTTGGACGCATTTTGGGGTGAATTTTGACACTTTTTGACTCCAAATTGGATTGGGTTTGTTCCTAAGCTAAAAATTGGACTTGTAACCTATAAATACATGATGTAAGGCATAAAATAAAGGGGGGATTACATAGATTAGCTTAGATAAAATACTCCATTATACTAGAACATAAACCATAGTTTATATTGGATTGTTGGAAATTGAAGCAGCTTGAGGATCATTGAAGATTCAAAGCAGGAGCGGAAGAGGAGTCTCAAGACTACTGACAATAGATTCTATTATCTTCTCTTCTCTTACTTTTATCATTTAAAGTTTATTCAGTTGTGGATTCTTGATTTTAATTCAATGATAATGAACTAAATTTCTTTTATTAAGACTACAAATTGAACCTTTTATGTCTATGAATTAATTATTTATTTTATTCCAATTATTTATGCCAAGGTGAATTGTTTATTATGTCTTGTGCGTATTGATTAATTATTTGGCCAGTAATTACCATGTTACTCTAGAAGGATTCGGAAGATGAAATTTAGGGTTAGAACTGGACATGATAACATGTATGCTTGATTATTTGCATGAGACAAATAATCATGCTTAAATGGTTTGATTTAATTATTTTGTATAGGAATATCGCAAGATTGATTGAATTGAATAAAAGTTAACTGATCACTTGGGAAAGGGCTTTTAACACTTAGAATTCCTATTAACAATTCATTAAGCATAATAATTAGATTAGTTGGATAATTGGTTTGTAGTACATAAATTGGGGATATTGAAGTCTTAACCATTATTTATCTGAATTCATTCATCGAGTCTTAATCTTTATTTATTTAAATTAATTTGAAAGTAATCTAGTTTTAATTGATTAATTTAGTTTTCTTAATTAGAAAAGTCACACTTTGCAATTGTTTAAATAAAATTGATTTAGTTAAGAGTTAGTACTTGGTAATTTTTATTAAATAATTCCTCGTGGGAACGATACTTTTCTTATTACTTTATTACTTGTTGACCGTGTATACTTGCACGTATTCATTGATTGCGAAATCGATCAACAAAGTTTTTGGCGTCGTTGTCGGGGAATTAATTTAATAATATTTGCTAATATTAATTACTTATCAATTAGTTTTAATTTAAACTTTTTTTATTTATTTTTATCTCACTTGATTCTATTTCTATTTTTCTTTCTTTTCAAGTACCATGTCGGAATTTAATTATCAATGGTCAGTATACAAGAATGACTCAATTGAGGGAGCGGAGATTGATGGACTCGCGACACTTTTTCGCATTATCGGCATGCATTGAGAGACTTTCGAGGAGGTTGAGGCGCTTTTGAAGCTCAACATTGTCAAAGTATAGCGGTTACTTGTAATTATTGTCTTTAGAAATCATCCGAATCATCAATGCGCCATCAATTTCGAGTTTAGTATAATATGGTGGTGATTACCCCAACAATTATGCTTATCCCAACAACTATTATCAAGATTAGGGGTATCACCCGAATTTTTCATGGAGCCATATGTATCAAGATCAATTTTATACTCCAAATCTAACATACTAACCAGAGTTTTCGTGTCCACCTCCACTACAATGGGAAGAACATTCCAATGTGGAGGAAATTTTATCCAAGTTAATAGCTTCAAGTGAGGAGAGGAGGATTAATCAAGAGATATCGAGTCAAAATTTTGCGAACCAAATGGAACATCTACTTAATGCCTCGAACATTTGTCCTCAATACACTTGGCCCTATGACATGGATTCTGAGATTGATGGTGAGACCGAACCAAGTCTGCAACCGGATGTGCCAAAAGATATAGACGGTGAAAGAGAGGAGACACTTGGGGAGCAAGAAAAGGAGATCGATAAAATTCTAACTTTGAGTACCAATGAAGATGACCCGATTATGATAGTGACCCACGTACCTTCTCCACCAAAGTTCAAGAATCTAGGCAGTTTTGCAAAAACATGCCCAATCAAGCGATCATATGTCATTTCGCCGACAAAGCTCTTTGTGACATGAGAGCTAGCAAAACTTTAGAGCCATGGTGGGACAAGAAAGGGAAGATAGAAGAGGAACCTGTTTTGTTTGACAAGCATCCATGCCATAATTTGATACAAACACAATGGAGAAAGCACCTAGTGGTTTGTCGTACTTAATGGGGATCCTATCTAAAACGATCATGCTAGGTGAATTAAATTCAATAGCCATTTCAAATGGGAACCTCCCAAAAGAGACATTGTTACTGATGGATGGAGGGTTCCTCAATTTTCGTAAGGGAATTGGATAGAGAATTGAAGAAGTCAAAGTGAGACTATAAAAAAAGCGCCTATTGGGAGGCCAACCCAAGTTTAATTTTTAGTTTTTATTTTTATTAGGTTTTATATTAGTAGCTTTGAATTTACATTTATTTAGGATTTAATAAAATTATTTCTATCATGGTTTCTGAGTTATTCAAGTCAAATTCAAGTGTGGTGCCCAATTTGTTCCATATGCTTAGTTTATTCTCCAAACTTAGTGGACAAGGAGGAAGATTGCATATATTTTTAGGAAGTCCTCCGCTTTACTTTTTTTTATATTTCAACCATTGAGGACAACGTCTAGTTTAAGTTTGGGGGCATTTTAGTGTCATAATGCATATAGTTAGTTATCTGCATGGTAGTTCATTTTTTTTATGTGTTAGCATTGTGTTTTTTTAGGTTGCATATAATACATGGTAGTTATTTGCATATTCATATATGTGTTGCATTAGTATGTGTTCATGTAGTATAATTGCATTTTTTTTTGCATGAATCTGTGTGATCGATTGTTGTGGTCTTAGCTCGGCCTATGATAAGATTGGTTTTGTATGTTAACTTAAGCAGTGTGGATAATTGATGATGAGTTCTAATTTTAATCATGATGATAATCTGAGCATGTCTTAAACTTATGTAATCGGTTAGTACTTAAAGTTTAACTGTTTTAATCCACTTGGTTTAAGGGTTTCATAATTTATTTCTGAGGGAAAATCTTGGTTAAAATTTAAGGAAATTAGTGAACTGGCGGTAAAGGTTGGAATGACGTAAAAGCTTGAGTTTGGGGGAATCTATGGGGTATATATATACAAAATGAAAATGAAAAAAAAGGAAAATGAAAAAAAGAAATTATGAAAAGAAAAAAATAGAAAATCCATGAAAAAAAAAATGAATGAACATCGTGGCATGTTTGTCTAGTTTTGTGGCCTTTGTTACTTGAGTAAGTAAGCCCGAGGGGATTGTCTTTACACCTGGCGCCCTAAGGTCTTAATGGCTTGGGAGTCATTGGTCGAAAGCTCATTAAGGTAGCATTAAAAAGCCTAAGGGAATAGGACATTGTACAACTATGAGAATAAAAAAAATGAATAAAACACGAGAAAGAGCAAAAATGCTCTCGTGATTGTATAAAAGTAGAAATAAATCATGTATGTACCCTTAGACTTGGTAATTGCTTAGTTTTAACCGGAGTTGTAATATTCACAAAAGTAATTGAATTAAAACTGAAAATTTTCTTCTAAGAAGTTTGTTATATGATTATCTTGAACTGTGGTTGTGACGCCACCAAATCCGAGTATCTTCTAACCCGACTGATGGTGCTACATGGTACTACCATTCACACATTCATTCAATTGAAAAGTCTTAAAAGAACTAATATGTCTTCTATATAATATTACATTTCCCCAGGTTCTTTATAACCCATTCATTCATTCTGGTTATAATATTCAATATAATACAAACAATTACCTATCTTATTACATAAGTAATCTAAGGGTTCGTCTTCGCCTTACCCTTATCTTTCTTTGGAGCCTTGATTAAGATTCGATCTTGGTTTGTGTTCATATGGTTCAAGCAAGAGTGAGCATGACTAGCTCAACAAGTACTACAATTCTAATAAACACATGCTTGAAACATATAACTCATATATCTTGATGGCGAACAATAGTTACGAAGTACTAGTGATAATTCAAAATATCACTTCTTTTCATTCAAAACGTTTTACAACAACAATATTGGTAAAACATCAATTAGGTCCAAGACCTTGAGCATTTCATAAGTTCTTTTGAAAAGGACATCCGACACTAAGTCGTAAGTCGCCATTACTTACGAGCACTTACGGGTGATCGACCCATAGTATTCTATGTTGATCAACACTACATTCATTAAATGTGTATACGTTTAAGTTGTGGCAACCTCACGTGTCTGTCGTTAAACGACAAAAACATTTTAGCATACTTAGTCTTCGATTGAAAACTATACCAATATAACTCGGTAAACATTAATCATGCTTGATAGATTCATAATATAAGTTTAGCCGAAAGAATTGGCTTTAACTTCATCATTCAAAACTTCATGTGAAAGAATATATGAATTACGACTTGTCGGTGAGCTGGAACAAGGGTTAGAATACTTGCCTTCAACGTCGCGCTTCGATTATCACACGTACACTTTAAGTCTCTAAGTCACTCTGATATATGATGATCATATAACGTACCACATTAGGTCACATATAATTAATTATGTATACTATTATATCTTACCCTTCATCTCAATCTAAATCTTGTCTTAGATTCGTTATTATTGGTTTTGGCTTTTCATTACGTCATTCACATTACGTTCACATTCAATTGGTTATTAACTCTTAATCATCATACATAAGGTTTAAAAGTACCATACAATATCTTATTAAGTTCCTTAGTTTATTATTATTCTTGAGTTAATGTTCAAGTTGTACTCATAAACATTCTTTCTTTGTCCACTTACTAGGGTTGGGTTTGCTATTTCACCCATTACTCTTAAAAGCCGTATTATGTATATGAGAGTTAACTGTAGGCACAAACCGGACTCGGCGCTGCGACGAAAGTTCTTACTCTTGAGTCTGTCGTCTTTGCGGTGCAATTTAGCAGCGTGCTCGAGACACTTGTCTTGGTGCTTACACCTACCACCCATTTGGCCTTGGGTTGGGTAGCCATGGCTGACTCTGTGCCTTTGAAAATTTACAGCTTTTGCAAATTTGGCGAAACTCCAGGACGCATAACTTCTTCGTTATAAGTCCGAATTGGCTCGTTCAAAAGCCTACGGTTCACAAATTACATACTCTATGTGTTCATGCAAGAATTTTATCTATTTGATTCCGTTTGCTAAAATTTCACCTATTAGTTCATTTTTAACGAAAACGATAAACGTTCGTGAACGTTCAACGCTCGTTTCTTCGTTCTAAGTCAGAATTCAGTCATTATTGAGTCCGCAACTCTATAATGCCAAATATGACTTGTCTCCATCGAAAACTAACGTTTCTGACTTCGAACACAAAATACGACTTTCATTCCGAGAATTTCACGAATTCGACGATTTTCGTCTAATCGTGTGAATTCCTAAGAAACTTCCTTACTAATCATTCTAAATGGATTTTAACCAACACATGAACATTTAAAGTTACTTATTACACCAACTTATTATCAAAGTAGGTTTTGACTTATTCTCATAAGTTAATGACTTATTTAACTTATAAACTATAAATTCTCATGCTTATGACTTACTATGAACTTTAGTCCATCAATCAATGTTCTCATACTATATTGAACATACTAACATCATATGATAAGTTTGTCCCAAGTTTATCAACTTATTTAATTTCAAGTTGCTTATTCAACTTATTCGGCTTAAGTTCATTCATCAATGACTTCTTATATGTTCTTAGAATACAATAATACTTCTCTTATCACCCTACAATGACAGAGATGAATATATATTAGACAAGAGTCTTACCCTGGAAGCACTTGTACTTCTCTTCTCTTTGGAAACTAACAAAGAACTTTTGACTTATTCTTAACTTATGTGCTTATTCTCTCTAACCAATAAACTACTTAACTTGAGAGGAGTTGGGAGAATTTTATCAAGCAACAAATGAATTGAAGCTTCTCTATTTATAGGCAACCCAAAGTGAGGGCATAATAGACATTTAGGCCATCCTACCTCCTTAATTAACCTCCTCACTTTCTCTTCCTTACTATTTATAACTTAACAACTAAGTTACTTGCTAGCCACTTCTATTTCTTGGCAATCACAAAACTTGTTCACCACTTAAAATGCTTGCCCATCAAGACTACCCACATTAACATGGTTTGCTCCATGGATCATGGCCAATTCATTGGGCTTGCTAATTAATCTAGCTAATTCCTTGTTGGGCTTATACTATAATAGTTTGGACTCATGACATATCAAACACTTGGGCTTGAGTATCACTTACTAATTGGACTTCTACCATTAAGCTAATAATCCTACAAGTCCATTTCATTCAATTAAGAATCTTAACATATATACACCACGTATAAGTCAGTATGCTAGTTTGTATATTAAATTGTAATATCGATATTCCATTCTTCATACTTAATAGTATAATACGTCATATTATACTTACGTTCATTACCTCGTACAATGCATATGCATCATACAATTACAACTTTCTTTCCTTAACGCTTAATAAACCTAACGTTCCAAAATTAGGTCCGCATGCGAAATATTACGTTTTCCATACTTAGATTATTATTACATAATCAATCTTACCTTGATATTATAACGTTATGTATTTCTCGGAAATTCAAAAAATAATTCTGAAAGCGAAATCGATGAATAGTGTTTTTGGAAAATTTCTCGGAAAGTTTTTATTTTCGTCTTAAAATTAAAACACTTTAATTCTCTCACGTAGTTAAAATACTACGACATTCCAATGTTTCTAGGTTATAGAAACGACATTCATCTTATCAACACGTAATAATAATAAATAATATTATTTTATTCATTATTAAAAGTATTTACAAAGGTTTGATTTTCGAGGCGTTACACTCTCTCCCCTTATAAGGATTACGTCCCCAAAATCTCATTGTATATAAAAAAAAATTACACAAACAAATGTGGATAATTCTTTTTCATCATTTCTTCTAACTCCACGTTGCTTCTTACGCGTCGTGGTTCTTCCATATCACCTTTCACGGAAGGTATGAATTTATTCCATGAGAACTTGTTCTTTTCTATCGACAATTTGAATCGGCATTTTTCTTAAATCGTTAAGTCCTTCTCGATATGAATAGGTTTATATTCTATCACGTGCTTATAATATGGCTTATATGAACGTAACACGGATACGTGAAATACATTTTGTATTCGTTCTAGGTCTGGAGGTAATGCTATCATATAAGCTACCTCACCCACCCGCTTTAATACCTCAAAAGGTCCTATGAACCTCGGACTTAGCTTTCCCTTCTTTCAAAGCGTATCTTTCTTTTCGGGGAGATACTTTTAGAAATACGTACTAACCTACTTCAAATTCTCTATTCTCTCTATGCATATCCAGTAAACTTCTTACATGTCATCTTGAGTACGCTAGAAGCGCATTTGAATCATCTTGACAATATCATTGTCTATTGTACAATTTCAGGTCCCAACATTCGGTGTTCTCTACCTCATCCCAATCTGGTGGCGTTTTGCATTTCCTCCCATACAAAGCTTCGTAAGGCGGCATACCTATGCTTGCATGATAACTATTATTATATGAAACTCCACTAATGGTAGATGATGATCATCCAATTACCCTTGAAATCCATTACGCGAAGATCTTAGCATATCTTCTAACGTCGAATTGTTCTCTCGCTCTGTCCATCCGTTTGTGGATGATACGTCGTACTCAGCTTCAACTGCGTTCCAAACTGCTCTTGTAGACTCCTCCATAAGTTTAAAGTGAATCGTGGATCACGATCTGACACAATCGATACTGGTACTCCATGTCCGAAAATTATTTCCTTAATATAGAGTCTAGCTAACTAATCTAAGTTATACTTGAACCTAATTGGCAAAAAGTTAGCCGATTTTATTAATCGATCCACTATTACCCAAATCGCATCATACCCCTTGGTTGTAGTCAGAAGTCCTACCACAAAATTCATCGTGATATTTTCCCACTTCAACTCCGGAAATTCCAATGACTATAACAAGCCACTTGGTCGTTGATGTTCGGCCTTAACTTTTTGGCAAGTTAAGCACCTACTCACGTACTCTGCTATCTCTCTCTTCATGTCCGACCACCAAAAACTCTGTTGAAGGTCTTGATACATCTTAGTGCTACCAGGATGAATCGAAAACCTCGAACTATGAGCCTCATGTAATACCTGCTCCTTTAATTCTGTCTCATTCGGAACCCAAATTCTTCCTTCAAATCTTAATAATCCATCATTATCAAGACTATACTTACTATATTTTTCATTGGTCAGTCGCTCCTTCATCTGGTCACACTCATCAGTTTTGAGTTGTACCTCTTTAACTCTCTCTACGATGGTAGATTGCATCTCCGTCGCAAACAGCATTTGTCCTCCTTCACTTGGCAGCTTCACTTCCAACTCCATCCTAGCCATCTCTATTATTAACTCAGTTTGAGCCGTTAACAAAGACAACTTTTCCCGACCCTTCCTCCTCAAGGCGTCGGCAACTACATTGGCTTTTTCGGGTGATCTGAGATTTCACAGTCCTAATCCTTTATCAACTCTAGCCATCTCCTCTGCCTCATATTCAACTCCTTGTGTGTGAAGATATATTTTAGACTCTTGTGGTCGTGTATATCTCACATTTTTCTCCATAAAGATAATGTCTCCATATCTTTAGAGCAAAAAACTCTGGCCGATTCTAGATCATGAGTAGGATAAACTTTCTCATAATCCTTCAATTTGCCTAGATGCATCTGTAATGACCTTGCCATCTTTGCATGAGCACACAACCAAGTCCTCTGTCTGAAGCATCACTATATACTACAAAATTTCATGTGTCGAGGCAATGACAAAGCAGGCGCTTCACTCGACCTCTTCTTGAGTTCTTGAAAACTGTTCTCATATTTTGTCGGGTCCAAGCGTATTTCACCGTCTTCCTCGTCAAGTTAGTCAATGGTGTAGCTATCTTGAAAAAAATCTGGATGAATCTCGATAGTAACCCGCTAACCCTAGGAAACTCCACACCTCGATTCGGCATTTTGGTTGTTCCCAATTCATCACGGCTTCCACCTTCGTTGGATCTCACTGAAATTCCCTCGTGGTCGATGCCATGACCTAAAAATTATACCTTCTCCAACCAAAATTCACACTTAGTGAATTTTCATACAACTTCTCCTTTCTTAGTGTCTCAACACTAATCTTAGGTGTTTAACATGATCTTACGGCATCTTAGAATAGACTAGAATATCATCTATAAACACCACTGACGATGAACTTGTCCAAATATTGTTTAAACACTCTGTTCATCATATCCATAAATGCAATTTGGTTCATTTGTCAACCCAAAATAAACGACATCACGAAACTTCGTAATGACCATAACTTGAGTCACGAATCTTGTCTTTGGTACATCCTCCTCCTCCTAACCTTCAACCTTGTTGATGATACCCCGTTCTTAAATCTATTTTAGAAAATACTTAGCCCTTTCAAGTGATCAAAGAGATCATCGATCCTGGGCAATAGGTAATTATTCTTTATCGTTAACTTGTTCAACTTTCGATAGTCGATACATAGTCTTAACGATCCGTCCTTCTTCTTGACAAATAGTACTGGTGCTCCCCATGGCGAAACACTCGGTTGAATGTATTTCATGTCGAACAGTTCTTGTAACTGCACCATCAATTCCTTCATCTCCACTGGTGCCATACGATACGGTGCCCTGGAAACTGGTGCCGCTCCTGGCACAATGTCTATTACAAACTCTATCTCCCTATCCGGCGAAAGACCCGACAATTCACTCAAAAATACGTCGGCGAATTCTCTCACTATAGGTATTTGTTCCATGGTTGCTACCACTCTCTGGGTATCAACAACATGACACAGATAGCCTACGCATCCTTTCCTCAGTAATTTCCTAGTTTGTGTCATGGTTAGAGAACACGAACGTCCCGGCGATTTATTCCCGTAAAATACTACCTTAGGTTGTTTTAACGTCTTAATGTTCACACATTTCTTTTGACAATCTATAATTGACCCATGGTTAACTAACCAATCCATTTCGAGAATTACGTCGAATTCTCCTAACTTTATCGGTAACAAATCTCTCTAGATAATTTACAACCCAAAGTATATCTCTGCAACAACTCTATGAACATCTTCAACATGAATTATTTCTTCATTTGCTACCTTAATATTTAAAGGTATAAGCAAATTTTTGGGAAGTAATCCTAATTGTCTAGCAAAATCGCATGTTATAAAAGCGAACAAGTAGCACCCGAATCAAACAACACGTAAGCATTTATGTTGTTGATCGGAATAATACTGCTGACGACATCCCCGATGCAACTACATCTTGGTATCATATTAAAAAGTACGACCCATCGACTACCCGGTTGTCTTTGGTCCACTAATAACTAACTTACCACTATTAATGCCCGGTTCCGTCCATCCCCTTCTTGGGCGGTTCTTTGCCATGTGGTCGATTGACCACACACAAAGCATTCATCGTGATTCTTCTTGGACTTTCGGGACGGTTAGGTATGATGTGCCCCTCCTATCCATAGTTGTAACAGGCGGCCTTCCTCTTGAGACAGACTCCTAAGTGAGTCTTCCCACAGGTCTTGTAGGCCTCCATTCTCCTCTTTGGGTCTCCTTGCTTCACTCTGGTATTCCCAGAGCTAAATACCTTCCTCTTCTGACCCTCGCCACTACCGCTGTCTTCCTCAATCTTTACTCTCCCATCTACTTTCCCCTTGCTCTTCTTGTCCTTGTGGTATTAACTCAGAGCCTCACTACCACCCTCGGCGATTATCGCCTTCTCTAAAATGATTCCAAAAGAAGTACTTTGGAACACCAAAATATGGTTATAGAGCCAGGGTTTCAATCCATGCTTGAACCGTCGCGCCTACCTCACCTCAGTATCCACTTGATGTGGAGCGAACCTTGCCAGTTCATTAAACTTAGCGGCGTATTGGGAACTGTCATGTCCCCTTGTTTCAATTCCAGAAACTGCATCTCCATCCTTCCCTGCATGCTTGTGGGAAAGTAGTTCTCGAAGAATATCTCCTTAAACCTCTCCCGCGTCAGATTTTCTATCCCAGCCCTAGCCTGATTGGCTTCCCACTAAAAGTTGGCCTTTCCTTTCATCATATAGGTTGTAAAGGCAGCCTTTTGGGCCTCGTTGACATTTGATATCACAAATGCCTTTTCTATCTCCTTAACCCACGTTTCGGCTTCAATAGGGTCTGTAGTTCCTTTGAACTCTGGTGGACCCACACTCTTGAAATCCTTAAAGGTAGTAGCTCGTGCTACTCTTGGATTTACGGGGATATTAGCCCATGTTCTATTAAAGGCAGCTGTTAATAGATTAACAAACTCCTTCATCGGGTTAACCGGACCTCCCTCCGGTTTATTCACGTTAGCACCTTGATTATGTTGCACTCTTCTAGACGGCATTTTGCTGATACAATAAACACATTTTGTTATTATTCCTTTCTTTATTAGTTATCATTTAATACTAAAAAATAACTCCAACATCCATTACTCATTGTTTTTCGCAAAAAGACTTATATTCATTCTTTGTAGTATAATACTACATCGGTTACATTACATAGCCTAAGCTGATTACATTACTTTCCACTATTGCTTTCCAAAAATTGGGATTTACAAAAGACTACCCTTTTACTATACAAAGAGGGCTTTACGTCACTACTAATTAAAAAATATTTACATACTGAAACTACTCTAGCTACTACTAATCTACATCTGCCTTAAGGCATTCTCGAAATCATGCCTTGGCAAGGGAGCAATGATATCACGGCTAATAGTATATCGCGTGTATGCGCCCACCTCTACAGGATATCCAGCTACCTGCTGCTGGAAATCTGTATGAGAACTCCTATAAATATAGGACATTCTCCCTATCTTCTGCATCTTGGTCTTTAGCTCCTCCTTGAGCTCAAAGACCTCATGCTTTAACTTCATGGACTTTGTCCTTGGCAAAATCCTCTCATCATCATTTCTGCTCCCACATGGACTTGACATCGGTCTTGTCCTCTATAACCATTTGGAGCTCGCCTTGACTCCTTGACCTCGGCGGTAATGGATATTTCTATCCAATCAATCTTGACATGAAAGAGACATCATTGACCCCCAGGAGCTATCTCTTTGCTATAGCTCTTTGGATTAAAGGACCTTATCTCTACTTCCTCCTCTATCATCCCATCGAATCTTGACATGTAGTCGGACATCATCTAAGTCTCAAACTCAATAATCACTACATCTCGGATCTCTGCTTGCTATGGGGTTGGTAAAACCTCTACTTGGTTCATAGATTCTTCACTAATGGCTTGACCATCTACATACATTCCATTTACTCCTGACATCTACACAAAATAATTAAGTTGATTAGTACACGTCAGTAGAATAATAAAAACACACAACATAATCATAATGCATTTTTATAAGGTTATTTTCTTTTTGTACTTCTTTGAATTCTCTTAAGGTTATGACTTAAGGTTTTTTTTAATCCCCCGTTAAGTTTTATAACCTAATGCTTTGATACCAACTAGTGACGCCCCCAAATCCGGGTATCTTCTAACCCGACAGATGGTGCTACACGGTACTACCATTTACAAATTCATTAAATTAAAAAGTCTCAAAAGAACTAATATGTCTTCGATATATACAAAATAATATTACATTTCCCCAGGTTCTTTATAACCCATTCATTCATTCTGGTCATAATATTCAATATAATACAAACATTTACCTATACTATTACATAAGTAATCTAAGGGTTCGTCTTCACCTTGCCCTTATCTTTACCGGAGCCTTCGGTCCGTTCGATCTTGGCTGTGTTCATATGGTTCAAGCAAGAGTGAGCATGACTAGCTCCGCAGGTACTACAATTCTAATAAACAACATGCTTGAAACATAGAACTCATTTATCTTGATATGGCGAACAATAGTTTACAATACTATTGATAATTCAAAATAGCACTTCTTTTCATTCAAAACGTTTTACAACAACAATATTTAGTAAAACATAAATTCTGGTTCAAGACCTTGAGCATTTCATAAGTTCTTTTGAAAAGGACATCCCGACACTAAGTCCGTAAGTTCGGCATTACTTACGAGCACTTACGGGTGATCGACCTATAGTACTCTATGTTGATCAACACTACATTCATTAAACATGTATACGTTTAAGTTGTGGCAACCTCACGTGCCTGTCGTTAAATGACAAAAATATTTTAGCATACTCAGTCTTTGATTAAAAACTATACAAATATAACTCGATAAACATTAATCATACTTGATAGATTCATAATATAAGTCTAGCCAAAAGAATTGGCTTTGACTGCATCATTCAAAACTTCATGTGAAAGAATACATGAATTACACAGCTTGTCCAAACTGAACTGGAACAAGGGTTAGAATACTTGCCTTCAACGTCTGCTTACTGTTTATTACATGTACACTTTAAGTCTCTAAGTCTCTACAATACATGATCACATAACGTACCACATTAGGTCACATATAATCAAATATGTATACTATTATATCTTACCTTTCATCTCAATCTAAATCCTGACTTAGATTCGTTATGATTGGTTTTGGCTTTTCATTACGTCATTCACATTACGTTCACATTCAATTGGTTATTAACTCTTAATCATCATACATAAGGTTTAAAAGTACTTTACAATATCTTATTAAGTTCCTCAGTTTATTATTACTGAGTTACTGATCAAGTTATAATCATAAACATTCTTTCTTGTCACTTCCTAGGGTTGGTATTTATTTATTGGCCACCATTACTCTTCAAGTCGGCTGCTATGCTTGAGTTAACGATAACTCGAGGCCGGGACTCGTATTTTGCGGATGCGAGTCCTTACTCTTCAGTCGTGCTGCGTTGCTGAGTTATCCGATGTGCTTTCAGACACTTTGTCGTTGACTGCTTGCGCCACCCATTTGGCCTTGGTTGGTTTGGCGCTGACTCTCCTGTTATAGAAAATTTGCAACTTTTGAAAATTTTCTGAAACTCCGGACGCATAACTTCTTCGTTATAAATCCGAATTGGCTAGTTCGAAAGCCTACGGTTCACAAATTACATACTCTATGCGTTCATGCAAGAATTTTATCTATTTTATTCCGTTTGTTAAAATTTCACCTATTAGTTCATTTTTAATGAAAACGATAAACGTTCGTGAACGTTCAATGCTCGTTTCTTCGTTCTAAGTCAGAATTCAGTCATTTTCGAGTTCACAACTCTATAATGCCAAATATGACTTGTATCCATAGAAAACCAACATTTTTGACTTAAAACACAAAATACGACTTTCATTCCGAGAATTTCACGAATTCGACGATTATCGTCTAATCGTGTGAATTCCAGCAAAACTTCCTTACCAATCATTCTAAATGGATTTTAACCAACACATGAACATTTAAAGTTACTTATTACACTAACTTATTATCAAAGTAGGTTTTGACTTATTCTCATAAGTCAATGACTTATTTAACTTATGAACTATAAATTCTCATGCTTATGACTTACTATGAACTTTAGTCCATCAATCAATGTTCTCATACTATATTGAACATACTAACATCATATGACAAACTATGAACTTTATCAACTTATTAAATTTCAAGTTGCTCATTCAACTTATTCAGCTTAAGTTCATTCATCAATGACTTCTTATATGTTCTTAGCATACAATCATACTTCTCTAATCACCCTACAATGATAGAGATGAATATATATTAGACAAGAGTCTTACCCTAGAAGCACTTGTACTTCTCTTCTCTTTGGAAACTAGCAAAGAACTTTTGACTTATTCTTGACTTATGTGCTTATTCTCTCTAACCAATAAGCTACTTAACTTGAGAGGAGTTGGGAGAATTTTATCAAGCAACAAATGAATTGAAGCTTCTCTATTTATATGCAACCCAAAGTGAGGGCATAATAGACATTTAGGCCATCCCACCTCCTTAATTAACCTCCTCACTTTCACCTCCTTACTATTCATAACTTAAAAACTAAGTTACTTGCTAGCCACTTCTATTTCTTGGCCATCACAACACTTGTTCACCACTTAAAATGCTTGCCCATCAAGACTACCCACATTAACATGGTTTTCCCCTTGGATCATGGCCAATTCATTGGGCTTGCTAATTAATCTAGCTAATTCTTTGTTGGGCTTATACTACAATAGTTTGGACTCATGACATATCAAACACTTGGACTTGAGTATCACTTACTAATTGGACTTCTACCATTAAGCTAATAATCCTACAAGTCCATTACATTCAATTAAGAATCTTAACATATATACACCACGTATAAGTCTCGTATGCTAGTTCGTATATTAAATCGTAATATACGGTATTCCATTCTTCATACTTAATAGTATAATACGTCGTATTATACTTACATTCATTACCTCGTACAATGCATACGCATCATACAATTACAATTTTCTTTCCTTAACGCTTAATAAACCTAACGTTCCCAAATTAGGTCCGCATGCGAAATATTACGTTTTTCATACTTAAATTATTATTACATAATCAATCTTACCTTAGTATTATAACGTTACGTATTTCTCGAAAATCCAAAAATAATTCCCGAGCAGAAATCGATGAATAGTATTTTTCAAAAAATTTCTTGGAAAGCTTTTATTTTCGTCTTAGAAATTCAAACACTTTAATTCTCTCACGTAGTTAAAATACTACGACATTCTGACGTTTCTAGGTTATAGAACGACATTCTTCTTATCAACACGTAATAATAATAAATAATATTATTTTATTCATTATTAAAAGTATTTACAAATGTTCGATTTTACGTTTTTACATTGTTTTGTAGGAATTGGGACAAAAGTTACTTGGATCGACGTTTGAGGTTGCTAGATTCACATTTTCGGCTTGCCATTTACATAGAATCCACTTCAGAGCCAATTTCAGAATTGCTTCGGATCTTATTTTGAAAAACTCAAAGAATGAAAGTTGTATATCTATGTCTCCTCTTTCTGGAACATCTTGAATCATCTAAATCAGAGTTTGGACGAAGAAGTTGTGGCTATTTTTCCAAAGGACGTCAGAGCAAAAAATTTCAGAAAATGTTCTAGTGTGGGGGCGTCCATTTCAAGCTTATTCGGCCACGGGCGCTAGAAAGCGATGGCAAAGACCAGTGAATAGTCTTTGAAGTATTTGAGGAAGGGCTTAGTCAGGCTTGGACGCGTTTTACGGTGAATTTTGACACTTTTTTGACTCTAAATTGGATTAGGTATGTTCCTAAGCTAAAAATTGGACTTGTAACTTATAAATACATGATGTAAGGCATAAAATAAAGGGGTATTACATAGATTAGCTTAGATAAAATACTCCATTATATTAGAACATAAACCCTAGTTTATATTGCATTGTTAGATATTGAAGCAACTTGAGGATCATTGAAGATTCAAAGTAGGAGCGGAAGAGGAGTCTCAAGACTACTGACAACAGATTCTATTGTCTTCTCTTCTTTTACTTTTATCTTTTAATGTTTATTTAGTTGTGGATTCTTGATTTTAATTCAATGATAATGAACTAAATTTCTTTTATTAAGACTACAAATTGAACCTTTTATGTTTATGAATTAATTATTTATTTTATTCCAATTATTTATGCCAAGGTTAATTGTTTATTATGTCTTGTGCGTATTGATTAATTATTTGGCCAGTAATTACCGTGATACTCTAGAAGGATTCAGAAGATGAAATTTAGGGTTAGAACTGGACATGATAACATGTATGCTTGATTATTTGCATAAGACGAATAATAAAGGTCATGAATTGAATAGAAATATTTGTTCACTGCATGTAACAAATTGGGAATTGGAACTTAATGGGTTTAATTTAATTATTTTGCATACAAATATCGCAAGATTGATTGAATTGAATAAAATTTAACTGATCACTTGGGAAAGGGCTTTTAACACTTAGAATTCCTATTAACAATTCATTAGGCATAATAATTGGATTAGTTGGATAATTGATTTGTAGTACATAAATTGGGGATATTGTAGTCTTCACCTGTATTTATCTGAATTCATTCATCGAGTCTTAATCTTTATTTATTTAAATTAATTTTAGAGTAATCTAGTTTTAATTGATTAATTTAGTTTTCTTAATTAGAAAAATCACACTTTGCAATTGTTTAAATAAAATTGATTTGGTTAAGAGTTAGTACTTGGTAAATTTTATTAAATAATTCCTCGTGGGAACGATACTTTTCTTATCACTTTATTACTTGTTGACCGTGTATACTTGCACGTATTCATTCATTGCGAAATCGATCAACAGTAAATCCCAATTTTTGTAGAAGTTAATCGCGGGATAGGAATGTAATAGCTTTTGGCTATGGAATCAAATTGTAAATAGTTTTGAACTATGAAGAAGCATATTTATATAATATAGTTTTTATTAAATGTGAGTTGATGTGGTATGAGTTATTATTATTGAATGATAACTAAGTAAGCAAATAAATAATAATGAAACTTTATTTATTTAATCAAAATAATGCCGCCAAGAAGAAGACAACGTAATCAGGAAGCTGAATCACATAACGATAACCAAGGGGGTCAGAATATCCATATGCAAGAGTTCGTTAATTTATTAACGGCTGCATTCAACCAAACTGGGGTTAGAGCACCAGCAATACCTAGGGTAGCTAGAATGACTACATTTAAAGAATTTAAAAGCGTAAGTCCGCTGGAGTTCAAGGGAACTATGGACCCAATAGAGGCCCAGACATGGGTAAAAGAAATAGAGAAGGCGTTTGTTATTATAAACGTAGCAGAGGTGCAAAAGACTTCTTTTGCGACCTATATGATGAAAGGAGAAGCAGACTTCTAGTGGGAGGCTGACCAAGGTGGGGCTAGAACTGATGTTATTACGTGGGAATAGTTTAAGAAGGTTTTCTTCGAGAACTATTTTCCTACCAGCATGTAGGGGAGAATGGAGATTAAGTTCTTAGAACTTAAACAAGGGGACATGACGGTTCCCCAATATGCGGTCAAATTCAATGAATTGGCAAGGTTTGCTCCACACCAAGTGGACACTGAGCAGAGGAAGGCTCGTAGGTTTGAGCAAGGACTGAAACCCTGGCTCTTTAGTAGGATTTCTGTTTCCCAGAGTGCTTCATATGGGACCATTCTAGAGAAAGCAATCATTGTAGAGGGTGGTAGTGAGGCGTTGAGCCAATACTGCAAGGAGAGAAAGAATAAGGGCAAAGGATAAGGAGAACTTAAGGTGGAGGGAGCTAGTGGCAGTGGGATTATGCCCAAGAGGAAGAATTTTAACTCTGAGAATACTGGAGTGAAACAAGGGGATCCTAAATGTAGGATCGAAGCATGCAAGATATGCGGGAAGACTCATCTAGGAGTCTGTCTGAAAGGGAAGTCAATTTGTTAGAACTGTGGGCAGGAGGGTCATATATCACCCAATTGTCCTAATCCTAAGAAGAACCAGGGCTGTTTTTTGTGTGGGTCGATGGACCACATGGCAAGAAATTTCCCAAAGAAGGGGTTAGAGGGTAGCAAGGGTACTAGTAGTGGTAAGTTAGCCATTACTAGACCAACACCATCGTCGGGTAGACCCATGGCCTGTACTTTTAATATTATTGTCCAAGATGCGGTTGCATCAGCAGATGTAGTAGCATGTATCATTCTAGTCAATGAAATAAATGCTTATGTGTTATTTGACTCGGGTGCTACTTGTTCTTTTATAGCATGTGAATTTGCTAAGCGATTAATTTTACTCCCGGAAAGATTAAAAATACCTTTAGATGTTAAGGTAGCAAACGAAGAGATAATTCCCATTGAACATATTCATAGGAATTGCTGCGTAGATATTAGGGGTAACAAATTATCAGTAGATTTAGTACTTGTAACGACCAAGAAATTCAGATCTATTAAAAAATAATTTTATTTAATTAAATAATGAATAAATTATATTATTTGTAATTATTATGTGTTAGTAAGATGAATATCATTCTATAACCTAGAGACGTTGGAATGTCTTAGTATTTTGACTATGTGAAGGAATTAAAGTGTTTGAATTTCAAAGACGAAAATAAAAGTTTTCCGAGAAATTTTCCAAAAAATACTATTCACTGTTTTCTACTCGGGAATTATTTTTGAACTTCCGAGAAATACCTAACGATAGAATATCGAGATGAGATGGATTATGTAATAATAATTCAAGTATGAAAAATATAGTTTTTCACATGCGGACTTAATTCGAGAAAGTTAGGAAAAGTAAAGTTAATTGGTTACGGCAATGATCGTATAATACATAGGTATTATACGAGGTAATGAGTACGAGTATAATACAAAGTATTATGCGAGTATGTATGAATGATGGTATGTCGTATATGTTGAATAAGTATACGAGTTAGTTCTAAGGCTTTAAGCCATATGTAATTGAACTTGTAGGATTGTGTGGGAAGTGTATTGTTTAATTGGGATTATGATTAAGCCCAATGTAAACTAATGTTAAAGCCCAAGTGATTGTTAATGTAAAGTCCAAAGTGGATTAATGCAAGCCCAAAAGCATAAGGTAAGCTAATTGAATTAAAGCCCAAATTAAGAATCCAATTGGTAAAGAAGATCCATGGGGCAACCCATGTGGGCCCATGATCACATAGGTGATCTTGGTGGCCAAGTAAAGAATGTGATGGCCAAGCAAAGAAAGTGATAAGCAAGCAAACTTAGTGATTAAGTAATGAATAGTAAGGAGGTTTGTTTAAGGAGGTGGGATGTTTTATTGACCATTATACCCTAACCTATCAATTCCTATAAATAGAGAGCCTTGGATTTCATTTGTTGGTTGTTCAAAATACACCAACAACTTACAACTTATTTGTTAGAGAGAATAACTAAGAAAAAGCTAGACTTTCATTAGTATAAAAGAAGAAGAACAAAGCTTGATCATCAATCGTCAGACTTTTATATCATTAATCTTCCAACTCTTTAATTCTATTTTGATAGAGAAGTGTTGATTAATTAAGTATGTATGATAAGAAGTAAAGAGATTGGTTATGTAACGACCGAGAAATTCGGATTTTTATGTAAAATGATTTTATTAAATTAAATAATAATAAAATCATATTAATTGTGATATCAAGATGGTTGTCATTCTATAACCTATTGATATTGGAATGTCGTAATATTTGAGCTACGTGAAGGAATTTAAGTGTTTGAATTTCCAAGACAAAAATAAAAGTTTTCTGAGAAATTTTTTGAAAAACACTATTCATCGGTATTTGCTTGGGAATTATTTTTGAATTTCCGAGAAAAGGCGTAACGATAGAATATCAAGGTAAGACGGATTATGTAATAATAATCTAGTTATGGAAAACGTAATATTTCGCTTGCGGACTTAAGTTATAAACGTTAAGTAAAGCGAAGTAGGAATGAGTAAAGTAATAATTGTATGATACTTAGGTATTGTGCAAAGGAATGAAAACAAGTATAATATGAAGTATTATACAAGTTTGTATGTAGGATGAATTATCGTTTATAAATTCTATATGAATTAGAATACGAAAATAATACATAAACTATATTTAATTGTATTATATAATATTAATGGACTTGTAAAGACTGGTTAGGATTTTGTACAAGCCCAAGTCAATTAAGGTTAAGGCCCAACTATTGAATTAATAAACATGAGATTGTTTGTTAAAGAAAAGCCCAAGGATTTAATTAATCCAAGCCCAAGCTAAGAATCCATAAGTTGTGTAACCATGGAGCAAACCATATTAATGTGGTTGATGTGTAGTGATCAAGTTAGTGTGGTAACCAAGCCTAATAAGTGGTGACCAAGTTATGTAATGACCAAGTTATGTGAGTAATGGCCAAGTAAAGGATAAGTGTTGTGTTAATCAAGTAATGAATAGTAAGGAGGTGACTTAGTGTAATGACTAAACTACCCTAGCTTTGGGAATTCTATAAATAGAGAAGGTTGGCAAGTCATTTAGCACCTGTTCAAACAATCCAACTCTTATAAAGTGCTTAAGTGGTAGAGAGA
The DNA here is from genome assembly GCA_020205615.1 of Panax quinquefolius. NCBI lineage: Eukaryota > Viridiplantae > Streptophyta > Magnoliopsida > Apiales > Araliaceae > Panax > Panax quinquefolius. Next base: position 109,148,795 of record CM035163.1, read on the forward strand.
TTAAGTTGCAAATAAGTCATTTCATTTGAGAGAAGAAGAAGACTTTCTACCAAGAATTTCAAAAGTAAGACTTCTTATCTACTTTATCATCTATCTCTATTCATGATAGGTTGATAAGAAAAGTTTGGATTAAGGAGCAAGAATGATAAAAAGTAAGAAGAATAAGAAAGCAATGAACTTAAGCCATATAAGTTGGTAATAAGTCATTTAAGTTAGCATAAGTTATAAACTTATGTGAAAGTATTATGAACTTGTTATAAGTTTATCTTGAGAAGTAATATGAAAGTAAAAGAACTGGTATGATTTTATGTATCAAGTATACATAAGTAAAGCTATATGATGATAACATATATGTATGATGATTAAGAAACTTTAATTATCATAAATCATAAATGTTGAGTTCATAAGTAGTTTATAATTTATCAAGTTATAAGCTTATGAAGAGATAAGTCAAAATTCAACCATTAGTATAAGTTGTTGGAATAAGTATGTTAAGATGTTCACATGATGAATGGAATTCATTTGTAATATTGAACAAATCATAAGAATGAAGATTTGCCGGAAATCGCACGATTAGACGATAATCGTCGAATTCTTGAAATTCCCAGATTAGAAGTTAAATTTTGAGCTTGAACTCGGAAATGTTATTTTTCCAATGGAGGTAAGTCATGTTCATCATTTAAGAGTTGCAGACTCGAAAATTGGTGAATTCCGACTTAGAACGAAGAAACGAGCGTTGAACGTTCACGAACGTTTATCGTTTTCGTTAAAAATGAACCAATAGGTGAATTTTTAGCAAACGAAGTCGAATAGATAAAATTCTTGCATAAATATATAGATTATGTAATTTGTGAATCGTGGGCTTTTGAACGAGCCAATTTGGACTTATAACGAAGGAGTTATGCATCCGGGAAGTTCACAAAATTTCACAAACTGAATTTTTTTCTGGTGAACAGAGTTGGCGCCGCGGTGCCAACCCTAGACCAAATTGGTCACTGCAAGACCTTGAGTAGTGTCGAACACACACATGCAAACTCTGGCCGCTTGATCTGAACCTTAAAATCTTGTTTGTGGTGCCGCAGCGCCATGTACAGGACCTTGGCATATCGAAACTCGTCTTGTGGCAGTGGCTGCCCATTAAAAAAGGACTCAGGACTCGCAGCAAACACCAAGTCCGAGACCTCTCCACTGCTAACTCACCAGAAAGTGAAGAGCTATAGTTATAAAGGTTGGCGCCCACACGCCTGATCTTTGACAAAAGATAGTGAAGAATAAACATGAATGCAAAGCAAGAAAATGTTGTTAGTTAGAGGTAAACCTACCTTAAGGAACTTGAAGTAACATTGTTGAAACATTGTTAAACCTTAAGAGTAATGTATAAAGGTTGATAATAACCTATCCATCTATGAATGTAAATAGAATGATAAAACCAGAATAGATAATAACGAAATCTAATACACAATTAGATTGAGATGAAGGGTAAGATATAGTCAGATACATACTTGATTATGTGTGACCTAATGTAAGGCATTATGTGATCATGTATTGTAGAGACTTAAAAGACTTGAACGTAAAGTAACTAAACAGTAGTAGACGCTAAAGGCAAGTATTCTAACTCTTGTCTCAGTTCATTCTCAATAAGTTTTTGAAGTTCATGTATCCTTACGCATTAATTAAAGTACAATGAAGTTAAAGCCAGTTCTTTTGGCTAGACTTGACATATTGAGTGGATTGTTGATAATCTATTCATCTGTTATCAAATGTTATTATCTTTTGTCAACTACTTGATATGGTTTTCAAAAGAATATTGAAATGTTAAACAAATATTTTGTCGGTAAAACGACAGGCACATGAGGTTGCCAAATGATTAAACGTACATACGTTTAATGGATGTAGTGTTGATCAACATAGAGTACAATAGGTTGATCACCTAGAAGTGCTCGTAAGAAATACCGGGCTTACGGACTTAGTTCCGGGTTGTCCTTTTTAAAGAAAGAATGAATACTTGAGGTCTTTGACCGGAGTGAATGTTTTACTGAATATTGATATTATTGTAAAACAATTTGAAAGAAAGATGAAGTGCTATTTTGAATTATCAATAGTACTTCATAACTATTGTTCAGTTATCAAAGATATACGATTCTTACGTGTCAAGCATGTTGTTATTGAAATTGTAATACTTGCTGAGCTAGTTATGCTCACTCTTGCTTGAACCATATGAATGCAGCTAAGATTTAACGTCCCGAAGGATCGAATAAGGATAAAGGAAAAGCTAAGGCAGATTATTAAGCTGTCTTGTAATAGTATAGGTCTATTGTTGTAATGTAATGAATATTATGACAAAGAACCTTTGTAATGGGTATAGAAACTGGGAAATGTAAATATTACTTTGAATATATAGAAGTTATGTTCGTTCTTTGAGACTTTTCAATTGAATTAATGTATGAATGTTTGTACAGCATAGCACCATCTGTCGGGTTGGAAGATACCCGAATTTGGGGGCGCTACAAGTTGGTATCAAAGCCAAGGTTATAAAACTTAAGGGGGGTTTGAACCTTAAGTCATAACCTTAATAAAAAAATAAAAGATGAAAGATAACCTTATAAAAATGCATTATATTATGTTATGTGTTTTTATTATTTTACAGACATGTACTAATCAAACTATATTGTTTTATTGTAGATGTCAGGAGAAAATGATATGTATAAAAATATACATGTAGTAAGCGAGGATTCAGTTAATCGGGTAGAGATACTACCCAATCCCGTAGCAGTAGAACCAGAGGTGGTGACAATCGAGTCTGGAGACTCGGACGATTTAGACTACATGTCAATTTTCGATGGCATGCTAGAGGAAGAGGTGGACGTGATGTCCTTTGACTAGGTTCCACCTACAGAAGAATTGACTACTGAAGAGTCAATGAAGGCACTATTTATGTCGGTATTGGATAGGAATGTCCATTACTGCCAAGAGGTGAAGGAGTTGAAAGAGGAACTCCAAACTATCCATGGGGAGAAGACTAGCATGGAGGGTATGTGGGAAGAAGAGCACGATGATAGAATTCTATCTAAGGACAAGGTCTGAGAGCTGAAATGTGAAGTCTTTGAGCTCAAGTAGGAGCTAAAGACTAAACAGCAGAAGTTGGAGAGAATGTTCTATATACATAGGAGTTCTAACGTGGACTTCCAGCAGCAAGTAGCTGGATATCCAGTGGACGCAGGGCAGACTCGACATACCATTAGTCGAGATGTCAAAGCCGGTTTGGCCAAGAAAGATTTCGAGAATACCATTCGGCAGATGTAATCTAGCAATAGCTAGAGTAGATTAGATATGTAAATATTATGTATATAGTAGTGACGTAAAACCCTCTTTTGTATATCAAGGGTAGTCTTTTGTAAATCCCAATTTTTGGAAAGTAATTGTGGGATGGTAATGTAATCAGCTAAGGCTGAGTAATGTAAACAATGTAGTATTATACTACAAGTTATTAATCAATATAAGTCTTTTTATGGAACATATTGAGTAATGATTATGAGTTATTGTTTCATTACAAATAATAACTAATCAACAAGAAGAAAGTAATATTGATGTGTTGTTTTCTTAACAGTAAAATGCCGCCAAGAAGGAGACAACGAAATCAAGACGATAATGTTAACCAACCAGAGGGTGGTCTGGTTAATCCAATACAAGAGTTCGTTAATCTTTTAACGGCTGCATTTAATAGAATGGGGGCTAATGTTCCCGTAATTCCTGGAGTAGTACAAGCTACTACTTTTAAGGACTTTAAAAATGTAGGTTCGCCGGAGTTCAAAGGAATTACGGGCCCTATAGAGGCCCAGACTTGGGTAAAAGAAATTGAGAGAGCATTTGTTATAGCAAATGTTGAGGAGGGTCAAAAGGTTGCCTTTGCAACCTATTTGATGAAAGGAGAAGCCAACTTCTGGTGGGAGGCAAACCAGGCTAGGGCCAATATAGGAAACCTAACGTGGGAAATGTTTAAGGAGATTTTCTTCGAGAACTATTTTCCCATGAGTATGCAAGGGAGAATGGAAATGAGGTTTCTTGAATTAAAACAAGGGGATATGACAGTTCCCCAGTATGCTGCCAAGTTTAATGAACTGACACGATTTGGTCCACACCAAGTGGACACTAAAGTGAGGAAGGCTAGAGATTGACGAGGGGCTGAAACCGGCTCTATATGGGATCTCGTGTTCCGGTGAGTACTTCCTTTGGAACCATATTAGAGAAGGCAATAATAGCCGAAGATGGGAATGAGGCTCTCAACCAGTACCACAAGGATAAGAAAAACAAGGGGAAAGTTGATGGGGGAATCAAGACCGAAGGAGCCAGCGGTAGTGGCGACGATCAGAAGAGAAAGGGCTTTAACTCTTGGAATACCGGAGTAAAACAAGGGGATTCCAAGAGGAGGATGGAGGCCTGTAAAACCTGCGGGAAGACTCACTTAGGAGTCTATCTCAAAGGAAAGGCCATATGTTATAATTGTGGACATGAAGGGCATATTTCGCCTAACTGTCTCAATCCGAAGAAAAACCACGGATGTTTTGTATGTGAATCAACTGACCACATAGCGAAGAATTGCCCGAAGAAGGGTATGGAAGGAAATATGGTCACTAATAGCGGTAAGTTGGCTATTAATGGTCCTGTTCAGCCGGGTAGATCAATGGCCCACACTTTTAATATGACGGTCCAAGATGCGGTGTCATCAGGGGATGTAGTTGCAGGTATTATTCCGATCAACAACATAAATGATTACGTGCTACTTGTTCGTTTATAGCATGTGATTTTGCTAGACAACCAGGATTACTTCCCGAAAAGTTGCCTATACCTTTGAACATTAACGTAGCAAACGAAGAGATAATTCCTGTTGAAAGTATTCATAAGAGTTGTTGCGTAGATGTGCGTGGTTGTAAGTTATCGGTAGATTTAATACCGATAAAGTTGGGAGAATTCGATATAATTCTCGAAATAGATTGGTTGATTAACCATGGTGCAATTATAGATTGCCAAAAGAAATGTGTGAGCATCAAGACGTTGAAACAACCTCCTATAGTATTTTACGGTAATAAATCGTTGGGGCGTTCGTGTTGTCTTACGATGACACAAACTAGGAAATTGTTAAGGAAGGGGTGTGTAGGTTATCTATGCCATGTTAGGTTATCTATGCCATGTTGTTGATACCCAGCGAGTGGGAGCAACCATGGAATAAGTACCTATAGTAAACGAATTCATAGATGTATTTCCAAGTGAGTTACCGGGTTTACCGCCGGATAGGGAGATTGAATTCGTAATAGACATTATGCCAGAAGAGGCACCAGTCTCAAGGGCACCGTACCGTATGGTGCCTGTGGAAATGAAGGAGTTAATGGTTCAGTTACAAGAACTATTGGATAGAAAGTACATCCAGCCAAGTGTTTCTCCCTGGGGGGCACCGGTGTTGTTTGTCAAAAAGATAGACGGATCGTTAATGCTTTGTATCGACTATCGAGAGTTGAGCAAGTTAACGATAAAGAATAAATAACCGTTGCCCAGGATCGATGATCTCTTTGATCAATTGAAAGGGGCAAAGTATTTTTCTAAAATAGATTTGCGGATGGGGTATCACCAGTTGAAGGTTAGGAAGGAAGATGTACCAAAGGCGCAGATTCGTAACTTCGTTATGGTCATTACGAGTTTCTGGTAATGTCATTTGGGTTGACGAAAACACCAGCTTCATTTATGGATATGATGAACAGAGTGTTCAAACCATATTTGGACAAGTTCGTCGTTGTGTTTATCGATGATATTCTAGTCTATTCAAAGATGCGAGAAGATCACGCTGAACATTTAAGATTAGTGTTGGAGACACTAAGGAAGGAGAAGTTATATGCAAAAATCACCAAGTGTGAATTTTGGCTAGAAAAGGTGCAGTTTTTAGGTCATGTCATTGACCAAGAGGGGATTTCAGTGGATCCAGCAAAAGTAGAAGCAGTGATGAACTGGGAACAACCGAAAACACCGACTGAGGTGCGGAGTGTCCTAGGGTTAGCAGGATACTATCGAAGATTTATCCAAGATTAAGTTGCGGCGCGGAGAGATTAAGTTGCAAATAAGTTATTTCATTTGAGAGAAGAAGAAGAAGACTTTCTACCAAGAATTTCAAAAGTAAGACTTCTTGTCTACTTTATCTTCTATCTCTATTCATGATAGGTTGATAAGAAAAGTTTGGATTAAGGAACATGAATGATAAAAAGTAAGAAGAATAAGAATGTAATGAACTTAAGCCATATAAGTTGGTAATAAGTCATTTAAGTTAGCATAAGTTATAAACTTATGTGAAAGTATTATGAACTTGTTATAAGTTTATCTTGAGAAGTAATATGGAAGTAAAAGAACTGGTATGATTTTATGTATTAAGTATACATAAGTAAAGCTATATGATGAGAACATATATGTATGATGATTAAGAAATATTAATTATCATAAATTATAAATGTTAAGTTCATAAGTAGTTTATAATTTATCAAGTTATAAGCTTATGAAGAGATAAGTTAAAATCCAAATATGAGAATAAGTTATTGGAATAAGTATTTTAAGATGTTCAAAAGATGAATGGAATTCATTTGTAATATTGAACAAATCATAAGAATGAAGATTTGCCGGAAATCGCACGATTAGACGATAATTGTCGAATTCCTGAAATTCCCAAATTAGAAGTCAAATTTTGAGTTTGAACTCGGAATTGTTATTTTTCCAATGGAGGCAAGTCATGTTCGTCATTTAAGAGTTGCGGACTTGAAAATGGGTGAATTCCAACTTAGAACGAAGAAACGAGCGTTGAACGTTCACGAACGTTTATCGTTTTTGTTAATAATGAACCAATAGGTGAATTTTTAGCAAACGAAGTCGAATAAATATAATTCTTGCATAAACGCGTAAATTATGTAATTTTTGAATCGTGGGATTTTGAACGAGCCAATTCGGACTTATAACGAAGGAGTTATGCATCCGGGAAGTTCACAAAATTTCACAAACTGAATTTTTTTACGGTGCATGCGGTGTTGAAAGCAGCAATACCAACCCTAGACCAAATTTGTCACGCCAAGAAGACAAAGCAAAGGTGTCGAAAGCACACTCGGAAACTCTCGCGTCAGACTCAAACATTAATCTTGCTTGTGGCGCCAAGACCGCCATGTATGGGACTCAACAGCATACTGGAAATTCGCACCGCAGCGCGTCCCATTAAGTAAGGTCTTGCGCCGAAGCGCCAAGTCCGAGACCTCTCCCCTGATAACTCGCGCCGCAGCGCGAGCTATAGTTATAAAGCTGGTGTCGTAGCGCCAGTCTTTGACAAAAGATAGTGAAGAATAAACTTGAAAGCAAAGCAAGAAAATGTTGTTAGTTAGAGGTAAACCTACCTTAAGGAACTTGAATTAACATTGTTAAACCTTAAGAGTAATGTGTAAAGATTGATAATATCCTATCCATCTATGAATGTAAATAGAATGATAAAACCAGAACAGATAATAATGAAATCTAATACACAATTAGATTGAGATGAAGGGTAAGATATAGTCAGATACATACTTGATTATGTGTTACCTAATGTAAGGCATTATGTGATCATGTATTGTAGAGATTTGAAAGACTTGAATGTAAAGTAATTACACAGTAGCAGACGCTAAAGGCAAGTATTCTAACTCTTGTCTTAGTTCAATCTGAACAAGTTTTTGAAGTTCATGTATCCTTACGCATGAATTAAAGTACAATGAAGTTAAAGCCAGTTCTTTTGGCTAGACTTGACATATTGAGTGGATTGTTGATAATCTATTCATCTGTTATCAAATGTTATTATCTTTTGTCAACTACTTGATATGGTTTTCAAAAGAAGATTGAAATGTTAAACAAATGTTTTGTTGGTAAAACGACAGGCATGTGAGGTTGCCAAATGATTAAACATACATACGTTTAACGGATGTAGTGTTGATCAACATATAGTATAATAGGTTGATCACCTAGAAGTGCTCGTAAGTAATACTGGGCTTACGAACTTAGTTCCGGGTTATCCTTTTTAAAGAAAGAATGAATACTCGAGGTCTTTGACCGGAGTGAATGTTTTACTGAATATTGATATTATTGTAAAACATTTTGAAAGAAAGATGAAGTGTTATTTTGAATTATCAATAGTACTTCATAACTATTGTTCAGTTATCGAAGATATACAATTAGATGACGCACAAGAGCATGTTGTTATTGAAATTGTTATACTTGTTGAGCTAGTTATGCTCACTCTTGCTTGAACCATATGAATGCAGCTAAGACTGAACGTCCCGAAGGATCGAATAAGGATAAAGGAAAAGCTAAGGCAGATTATTAAGCTGTCTTGTAATAGTATAGGTCTATTGTTGTAATGTAATGAATATTATGACAAAGAACCTTTGTAATGGGTATAGAACCTGGGAAATATAAATATTACTTTGAATATATAGAAGTTATGTTCGTTCTTTGAGACTTTTTAATTGAATGAATGTATGAATGTTTGTACAGTATAGCACCATCTGTCGGGTTGTTTTATTGTAGATGTTAGGAGAAAATGATATGTATAGAAATATACATGTAGTAAGCGAGGATTCAATTAATCGGGTAGAGATACTACCCAATCCCGTAGCAGTAGAACTAGAGGTGGTGACAATCGAGTCTGGAGACTCGGACGATTTAGACTACATGTCTACTTTCGATGGCATGCTAGAGGAAGAGGTGGACGTGATGTCCTTTGACCAGGTTCCACCTACAAAAGAATTGACTACTGAAGAGTCAATGAAGGCACTATTTATGTCGGTATTGGATAGGAATGTCCATTACTGCCAAGAGGTGAAGGAGTTGAAAGAGGTACTCTAAGCTGTCCGTGAGGACAAGACTAGCATGGAGGGTATGTGGGAAGAAGAGCACGATGATAGAATTCTAGCTAAGGACAAGGTCCGAGAGATGAAATGTGAAGTCTTTGAGCTCAAGCAGGAGCTAAAGACTAAACAGCAGAAGTTGGAGAGGATGTCCTATATACATAGGAGTTCTCACGTGGACTTCCAGCAGCAAGTAGCTGGATATCCAGTGGAAGCAGGGTTGACTCGATATATCATTAGTTGAGATGTCATAGCCGGTTTGGCCAAGAAAGATTTCAAGAATGCCATTCGGCAGATGTAATCTAGCAATAGCTAGAGTAGATTAGATATGTAAATATTATGTATATAGTAGTGACGTAAAACCCTCTTTTGTATATCAAGGGTAGTCTTTTGTAAATCCCAATTTTTGGAAAGTAATTGCGGGATGGTAATGTAATCAGCTAAGGCTGAGTAATATAAACAATGTAATATTATACTACAAGTTATTAATCAATATAAGTCTTTTTATGGAACATATTGAGTAATGATTATGAGTTATTGTTTCATTACAAATAATAACTAATCAACAAGAAGAAAGTAATATTGATGTGTTGTTTTCTTAACAGCAAAATGCCGCCAAGAAGGAGACAAGGAAATTAAGATGATAATGTTAACCAACCGGAGGGTGGTCCGGTTAATCCAATGCAGGAGTTCGTTAATCATTTAACGGCTGCATTTAATAGAATGGGGGCTAATGTACCTGTAATTCCTGGAGTAGCACGAGCTACTACTTTTAAGGACTTTAAAAGTGTAGGTCCGCTGGAGTTCAAAGGAACTACGGACCCTATAGAAGCCCAGACTTGGGTAAAAGAAATTGAGAAAGCATTTGTTATGGCAAATGTTGAGGAGGGTCAAAAGGGTGCCTTTGCAACCTATTTGATGAAAGGAGAGGCCAACTTCAGGTGGGAGGCAAACCAGGCTAGGGTCGATATAGGAAACCTAACGTGGGAAATGTTTAAGGAGATTTTCTTCGAGAACTAATTTCCCACGAGTATGCAAGGGAGAATGGAAATGAGGTTTCTTGAATTAAAACAAGGGGATATGACAGTTCCCCAGTATGCTGTCAAGTTTAATGAACTGGCACGATTTACTCCACACCAAGTGGACACCGAAGTGAGGAAGGCTAAGAGATTCGAGCAGGGCCTGAAACCATGGCTCTATAGCCGGATCTCTGTGTTCCAAAGTACTTCCTTTGGAACCATATTAGAGAAGGCAATAATAGCCGAAGGTGGGAATGAGGCTCTCAACCAGTACCATAAGGATAAGAAAAATAAGGGAAAAGTTGATGGGGGAATCAAGACCGAAGGAGCCAGCGGTAGTGGCGACGGTAAGAAGATAAAAGGGCTTTAACTCTGGGAATACTGGAGTAAAACAAGGGGATAACAAAAGGAGGATGGAGGCACAGAAAACTCATGGAAGACTCACTTAGGAGTCATCTCAAAGGAAAGGTCAGATGTTATAATTGTGGGATGGGAAGGGCACATTTCACCTAACTGTCCCAATCCGAAGAAAAACCACGGATGCTTTGTATGTGGATCAACTGACCACATAGCGAAGAATTGCCCGAAGAAGGGTATGGAAGGAAATAAGGGCACTAATAGCGGTAAGTTGGCTATTAGTGGTCCAGCTCAGCCGGGTAGATCAATGGCCCGCACTTTTAATATGACGGTCCAAGATGCGATGGCATCAGGGGATGTAGTTGCAGGTATTATTCCGATCAACAACATAAATGCTTAAGTGCTATTTGATTCAGGTGCTACTTGTTCGTTTATAGCATGTGATTTTGCTAGACGACTAGGATTACTTCCCGAAAAGTTGCCTATACCTTTGAACATTAAGGTAGCAAACGAAGAGATAATTCCTGTTGAAAGTATTCATAGGAGTTGTTGCGTAGATGTGCGTGGTTATAAGTTATCGGTAGATTTAATACCGATAAAATTGGGAAAATTCGATGTAATTCTCAGAATGGATTGGTTGATTAACCATGGTGCAATTATAGATTGCCAAAAGAAATGTGTGAGCATCAGGACGTTGAAACAACCTCCTGTAGTATTTTACGGTAAAAAATCGCCGGGGCGTTCGTGTTGTCTTACGATGACACAAACTAGGAAACTGTTAGGGAAGGGGTGTGTAGGTTATCAGTGCCATGTTGTTGATACCCAGTGAGTGGGAGCAACCATAGAACAAATACCTATAGTAAACGAATTCATGGATGTATTTCCAAGTGAGTTCACAGGGTTTCTCACGGATAGGAGATTGAATTAAGTAATGAGACATCGTGCATGCGAAAGCGGGACCAGTCTCAAGGGCACCGTACCGTATGGCGCCTATGGAAATGAAGGAGTTAATGGTTCAGTTACAGGAACTATTTGATAGAAAGTATATTCAGCTAAGTGTTTCTCCCTGGGGGGCACCGGCGTTGTTTGTCAAAAAGAAAGACGGATCGTTAAGGCTTTGTATCGACTATCGGGAGTTGAACAAGTTAACGATAAAGAATAAATACCCGTTGCCCAGGATTGATGATCTCTTTGATCAGTTGAAAGGGGCAAAGTATTTTTCTAAAAGAGATTTGCGGACGGGGTATCACAAGTTGAAGGTTAGGAAAGAAGATGTACCAAAAACGACATTCAGAACTCGTTTTGGTCATTACGAGTTTCTGGTAATGTCATTTGGGTTGACGAATGCACCAGCTGCATTTATGGATATGATGAACAGAGTGTTCAAACCATATTTGGACAAGTTCATCGTTGTGTTTATCGATGATATTCTAGTCTATTCAAAGACGCCAGAAGATCATGCTGAACATTTAAGATTAGTGTTTGAGACACTAAGGAAGGAGAAGTTATATGCAAAATTCACCAAGTGTGAATTTTGGCTAGAAAAGGTGCAGTTTATAGGACATGTCATTAACCAAGAGGGGATTTCAGTGGATCCAGCAAAAGTAGAAGCAGTGATGAACTGGGAACAACCGAAAACACCGACTGAGGTGCGGAATTTCCTTGGGTTAGCGGGATACTATCGAAGATTTATCCAAGATTTTTTGAAGATAGCTACCCCATTGACTAACTTGACAAGGAAGACGGTGAAATACGTATGGACGGATAAATGTGAAGATAGTTTTCAAGAGTAGAAGAAAAAATTAAGTGAAGCACCTGTTTTGTCATTGCCAGATGACACAGGAAATTTCGTAGTATATAGTGATGCTTCGCATAGAGGACTTGGTTGCGTTCTCATGCAGCATGGCAAAGTCATTGCGTATGCATCACGACAGATGAAGGATTATGAGAAAGTTTATCCTACTCATGATCTGGAACTGGCCGCGGTAGTATTTGTCCTAAAGATATGGAGACATTATCTTTATGGAGAGAAATGTGAGATATATACGGACCATAAGAGTCTAAACTATATCTTCACTTAGAAGGAATTGAATATGAGACAGAGAAGATGGTTGGAGTTGATAAAGGATTACGATTGTGAAATCCTGTATCACCCTGGGAAAGCCAATGTAGTGGCCGATGCCTTAAGTAGGAAGGGTCGGGAAAGGTTGTCTATGTTAACGACTCAAAATGAGTTAATAACAGAGATGGCTAGGATGGAAATAGAAGTAAAGCTGCCAAGTGGTTCGAAGCAGACACTTTTTACGACAGAGATGCAATCTACCGTCGTAGAGAGAGTCAAGGAGGTATAACTCAAGACTGATGAGTGTAACCAAATGAAGAAGCGATTATCCGAGAAGGAAGATGCTAAGTATAGTCTTGATAATGAGGGATTATTAAGATTTGAAGGAAGAATTTGGGTTCTGAATGAGATGGAATTAAAGGAGTAAATGTTTTAAGAAACTCATAGTTCGAGGTACTCGATACATCCTGGTAGCACTAAGATGTATCAAGACCTTCGATAGAGTTTTTGGTGGCCAAACATGAACAGAGAAATAGCAAATTATGTGAGTAGGTGCTTGACTTATCAAAAAGTTAAGGCCGAACATCAAAGACCTAGTGGCTTGTTACAGTCATTGGAGATTCCAGAATGGAAGTGGGAGCATATCTCGATGAATTTCGTGGTGGGACTTCCAACAATGGCAAAAGGGTACGATTCTATTTGGGTAATAGTTGACCGATTAACGAAATCGGCTCACTTCTTACCGATTAGGGTCAAGTATAACTTAGACCAGTTAGCTAAACTCTATATCAAGGAAATTATTTCCAGACATGGAGTACCAGTATCGATTATGTTAGATCGTGATCCATGATTCACATCGAACTTCTGGAGAAGTTTTCAAGAACAGTTGGGAACATAGTTGAAATTAAGCAGAGCTTATCATCCACAAACTGATGGGCAGAGCGAGAGGACAATTCAGACGTTAGAAGATATGTTGAGATCGTGCGTCATGAATTTTAAGGGTAGTTGGGATGATCATCTACCACTGGTAGAGTTTGCATATAATAACAGTTATCATGCAAATGAAGCTCTGTACGGAGAAGGTGCAGAACACCATTGTGTTGGGATGAGGTGGGAGAACGCCGGATGCTAGAACCAGAATTGGTGTAGCAAACAGCGGATGTGGTTAAGTTAATTCGGATGCATCTTGTTTTAGCTTAAGACAGACAGAAGAAGTATGCGGACTTGCATAGATTAAACCGAGAGTTTGAAGTAGGTTCGTATGTGTTTCTAAAGATATCTCCCTAGAAAGGAAAGATACGCTTTGGAAAGAAAGGGAAGTTAAGTCCAAGGTTTATAGGACCTTTTGAAGTATTAAAACGGGTGGGAGAGGTAGCATATGTGATAACATTACCTCCAGACCTAGAAAGAATACATAATGTGTTTCATGTATCTGTATTACGTCCATATATGCCGGACTATAAGCACATAATCGAGTATGAGCTGATTCATATCGAGAAGGATTTAACATATGAAGAATCGCCGATTCAAATCATTGATAGAAAAGAGCAAGTTCTGTGGAACAAAGTAATACCGTCGGTGAAGGTATTATGGAAGAACCACGATGCTGAAGAAGCAACGTGGGAATTAGAAGAAAAGATGAAGAAAAATTTTCCTCATCTATTTAATTAAATAGAACGAGATTCTGAGGACATAATCTTTATAAGGATGGAGAATGTAACGACCGAGAAATTCGGATTTTTAAGTAAAATGATTTTATTAAATTAAATAATAATAAAATTATATTAATTGTGATATCAAGATGGTTGTCATTCTATAACCTATTGATATTGGAATGTCGTAGTATTTGAGCTACGTGAAGGAATTTAAGTGTTTGAATTTCCAAGACAAAAATAAAAGTTTTTTGAGAAATTTTTTGAAAAACACTATTCATCGATATTTGCTCGGGAATTATTTTTGAATTTCCGAGAAAAGGCGTAATGATAGAATATCAAGGTAAGCCGGATTATGTAATAATAATCTAGTTATGGAAAACGTAATATTTCGCTTGCAGACTTAAGTTATAAACGTTAAGTAAAACGAAGTAGGAATGAGTAAAGTAATAATTGTATGATACTTATGTATTGTGCAAAGGAATGAAAACAAGTATAATACGAAGTATTATACGAGTTTGTATGACGGATGAATTATCGTATATAAATTCTATATGAATTAGAATACGAAAATAATACATAAACTATATGTAATTGTATTATGAAATATTAATGGACTTGTAAAGATTGGTTAGGATTTTGTACAAGCCCAAGTCAATTAAGGTTAAGGCCCAACTATTGAATTAATAAACATGTGAGTGTTTGTTAAAGAAAAGCCCAAGGATTTAATTAATCCAAGCCCAAGCTAAGAATCCATAAGTTGTGTAACCATGGAGCAAACCATATTAATGTGGTTGATGTGTAGTGATTAAGTTAGTGTGGTAACCAAGCCTAATAAGTGGTGACCAAGTTATATGAGTAATGGCCAAGCAAAGGATAAGTGTTGTGTTAATCAAGTAATGAATAGTAAGGAGGTGACTTTGTGTAATGACTAAACTACCCTAGCTTTGGGAATTCTATAAATAGAGAAGGTTGGCAAGTCATTTAGCACTTGTTCAAACAATCTAACTCTTATAAAGTGCTTAAGTGGTAGAGAGATTAAGTTGCAAATAAGTCATTTCATTTGAGAGAAGAAGAAGAAGACTTTCTACCAAGAATTTCAAAAATAAGACTTCTTCTCTACTTTATCTTCTATCTCTATTCATGATAGGTTGATAAGAAAAGTTTGGATTAAGGAACATGAATGATAAAAAGTAAGAAGAATAAGAATCTAATGAACTTAAGCCATATAAGTTGGTAATGAGTCATTTAAGTTAGCATAAGTTATAAACTTATGTGAAAGTATTATGAACTTGTTATAAGTTTATCTTGAGAAGTAATATGGAAGTAAAAGAACTGGTATGATTTTATGTATTAAGTATACATAAGTAAAGCTATATGATGAGAACATATATGTATGATGATTAAGAAACTTTAATTATCATAAATCATAAATGTTGAGTTCATAAGTAGTTTATAATTTATCAAGTTATAAGCTTATGAAGAGATAAGTTAAAATCCAACCATGAGTATAAGTTATTGGACTAAGTATGTTAAGATGTTCACAAGATGAATGGAATTCATTTGTAATATTGAACAAATCATAAGAATGAAGATTTGCTGGAAATCGCACGATTAGACGATAATTGTCGAATTCGTGAAATTCCCAAATTAGAAGTCAAATTTTGAGTTTGAACTCGGAAATGTTATTTTTCCAATGGAGGCAAGTCATGTTCGTCATTTAAGAGTTGCGGACTTGAAAATGGGCGAATTCCAACTTAGAACGAAGAAACGAGCGTTGAACGTTCACGAACGTTTATCGTTTTTGTTAATAAGAACCAATAGGTGATTTTTTAGCAAACGAAGTCAAATAGATATAATTCTTGAATAAATGCGTAGATTATGTAATTTGTGAATCATGGGATTTTGAACGAGCCAATTCGGACTTATAACGAAGGAGTTATGCGTCCGGGAAGTTCAGAAAATTTCACAACCGAATTTTTTCAGGTGCGCGGTGTTGTCAGCCATGGCTGGCCAACCCTGAACTAAATTAGTCACGCCAGCCACTACGAGCAAAAGGTCCGAAAGCACATCTGAAACTCGCGACCGCAAAGGCGACCCATTAAGTAAGGACTCGCGCCGCAACGCCAAGTCCGAGACCTCTCCACTACTAACTTCAGCAAGGCAAGTCATGAGTCAGAAGTTATAAAGTCAATAAGCCATGGCTACGATCTTTGACAAAAGATAGTGAAGAATAAATATGAATGCAAAGCAAGAAAATGTTGTTAGTTAGAGGTAAACCAACTTTAAGGACCTTGAAGTAACATTGTTGAAACATTGTTAAACCTTAAGAGTAATGTGTAAAGATTGATAATAACCTATCCATCTATGAATGTAAATAGAATGATAAAACTGGAACAGTTAATAACGAAATCTAACACACAATTAGATTGAGATGAAGGGTAAGATATAGTCAGATACATACTTGATTATGTGTGACCTAATGTAAGGCAATATGTGATCATGTATTATAGAGACTTGAATGACTTGAACGTAAAGTAATTACACAGTAGCAGATGCTAAAGGCAAGTATTCTAACTCTTGTCTCAGTTCATTCTCAACAAGTTTTTGAAGTTCATGTATCCTTACGCATGAATTAAAGTACAATGAAGTTAAAGCCATTCCTTTTGGCTAGACTTGACATATTGAGTGGATTGTTGATAATCTATTCATCTGTTATCAAATGTAATTATCTTTTGTCAACTACTTGATATGGTTTTCAAAAGAAGATTGAAATGTTAAACAAATGTTTTGTCGGTAAAACGACAGGCACGTGAGGTTGCCAAATGATTAAACGTACATACATTTAATGGATGTAGTGTTGATCAACATAGAGTACAATAGGTTGATCACCTAGAAGTGCTCGTAAGTAATACTGGGCTTACGGACTTAGTTCCGGGTTGTCCTTTTTAAAGAAAGAATGAATACTCGAGGTCTTTGAACGGAGTGAATGTTTTACTGGATATTGATATTATTGTAAAACATTTTGAAAGAAAGATGAAGTGCTATTTTGAATTATCAATAGTAATTCATAACTATTGTTCAGTTATCGAAGATATACGATTCGTACGTGTCAAGCATGTTGTTATTGAAATTGTTATACTTGCTGAGCTAGTTATGCTCACTCTTGCTTACAATATGAATGCAGCTATGACTGAACGTCCCGAAGGATCGAATAAGGATAAAGGAAAAGCTAAGGCAGATTATTAAGTTGTCTTGTAATAGTATAGGTCTATTGTTGTAATGTAATGAATATTATGACAAAGAACCTTTGTAATGGGTATAGAACCTGGGAAATATAAATATTACTTTGAATATATAGAAGTTATGTTCGTTCTTTGAGACTTTTCAATTGAATGAATGTATGAATGTTTGTACAGTATAGCACCATCTGTTGGGTTGGAAGATACCCGGATTTGGGGACGCTATAGGTGAATCCAAGGACT
This sequence comes from Panax quinquefolius, assembly GCA_020205615.1. NCBI lineage: Eukaryota > Viridiplantae > Streptophyta > Magnoliopsida > Apiales > Araliaceae > Panax > Panax quinquefolius. Next base: position 109,166,267 of record CM035163.1, read on the forward strand.
TAAGTCTTAATAAGCCTTAAATAAGCAATTCGTTCATATATAAGTTATGAACTAATGAAGAACTAAGAACATGTAACATGTTTACCTTAACGAAGTTTGTATGATAAGAAGAAGCAAGGATGGTTGTTAGAAGATTTAAAATCATGATAAATCATGTGAAGTGAAATCATAAGTAGTTTATACTTTTATAAGTTATAAACTTATGAAGAACAAGTAATAACTTATCATGTAAATAAGTTAATGAAATATGTATGTTAAGATGTTTGTAGGATGGATATAATCCATTTGAAACGATGAACAAATCATAAGTAAAGAAGTTATGGTGAAATTCACGAGTTCAGGCGATAATCGTCGAAATCGTGAAGTTATGGGAATAAGTCTTATTTGGCATTATAGAGTTGCGGACTCAAAAATGACCGAATTTAGACTTAGAACGAAGAAACGAGCATTGAACGTTCAAGAACGTTTATCGTTTTCGTTAAAATTGAACTCGAAGGTGAATTTTGAGTTAACGAAGTTAAAAATGAAAAATTCTTGCATGAACACGTAGAGTATGTAATTTGTGAGCTAATGGCTTTTGAACGAGTTAATTCGCACTTAAAATGATCAAATTTGGAGTTCGGGAAGTTCGCAAAGTTCAAAAATTATCATTGTAATCTGGTGCACAGAGCTGGAACCGCGGCGCTAGCCCAAGGCTTAAAGACGGCCAACTGCAAAGGTTTGCATGGTGCCATGCCAGACCTCCATCAGAGAGTCACACATCATGGTAGCTGACAAATGAATCGTGAGTGGCGCCGCAACACCAAGGTCGGACTGCCATCGCTAACTCGCATCACAAATTTCGGCTTAAGGAAGGAAAGTTAAGCAGCAAATCACAAAGATTAGGGTTTGAACAGTAATGAAAGCTTATGAAGATAAATAGAACGACAATTAATTAATAATGAAATGAAACATTATTAAACCTAAAGTAACATCCTTAAATGAAATTAAAGACCTTAAGTATATTAACTGAAGGTCCACGAAGGATTAATTGATGTCCAAACAATGTAATGTGATAAACCAGAACCAATAATAACAATCTAAAACATGATTAGATTGAGAAGAAGGGTAAGGTATAGTAGTAACTATACTTGATTATATATGTTCTAATGTGTTACTTTATGTGATCATATATTGTAGAGACCTTAAATACTTAAAGAGAAAGTGTAATAACAGTAGCAGACGCTGAAGGCAAGTGTTCTAACCCTTGTCTATGTTCAATCTAGACAAGTTTTATGATTCATGTATTCTTACGCATGAATTGATGTATAATGAAGTCAAAGCCAATTCTTTCGGCTAGACTTAAGATGTTTTGGATTTCTTATAATTTATCAAAGTATTGTCAATGTTTTAACAAACTATTTTGGTGTGGTTTTCAAATAAAGACTGAGTATGCTAAATAAATATTTTGTTTTCAAACGACAGGCATGTGAGGTTCCCAAAACTTAAACGTACATACGTTTAAAGAATGTAGTGTTGATCAACATAGAGTACTATAGGCTGATCACCTAGACGTGCTCGTAAGTAATGTCGGTCTTACGGACATAGTGTCGGGTTGTCCTTTTCAAAGAAATTATAAAATGCTCAAGGTCTTGGACCGAAATTAATGTTTTACTGAATGTTGTCATTGTAAAACATTTTAAAGAAAAAAGAATTGCTATTTTGAATTATCGATAGTACTTCATAACTATTGTTCAGTTATTGAAGATATACGATTTGTATGTTTCAAGCATGTCGTTTAAATGGAATTATTATACTTGCTGAGCTAGTTATGCTCACTCTTTCTTAAACCATATGAATGCAGCTAAGACCGAACCGACCGAAGGATCCGGTAAAGATAAAGGGAAGGCTAAGGCAGGCCATTGAATTGTCTATGTTATAGTATAGGTTTAATGTTGTGATGTATTTGATACTAGCAATAGTCTCGTGCCTTCGGCACTATGGAGGGTAGAATTTATACCAAATTTTGGACAGTCCAGATTAAAAAATTGTCATTATTATATGAAAATATCTATAGTAAAAATTTCTTTTTTTTATAAGTAAAATGTGATAATTTCAATTTTTTTTATATTAATGTGATATATATTTATTATTAATATGAGAAAAGTATTGTGAAATTATCCCTTATATTTATAAAAATATTTATTAATATGAGAAAATTATTGTGAAATTATCCCTTATATTTATAAAAATATTCATTTTCATATAATATTTTATTGTAAGATGGTAGTATTTTATCCAATCCAGCATGGCAGCATGAGTTGAGAGAGAGAGTTATTACCTTCAATGTTTTTTGATGGGTTAGATTTATCCCAAAGTTTTGATGGTCAAGATCTTTTAATATGGTTTGAGCGGGAAATTAAGTATGTTCAAAAACACTTCTATTTTGTATAGATAGATTATGACAAAGAACTTATTTATTGGTTATAAAGAACCTGGGAAGGGAATATATATATAAGACATATTCATTCTTTTGAGGCGTTTCAATTGAATGTATGTGTGAACTATAGCATCGTGTAGCACCATATGTTGGGTTGGAAGATACCCGGATTTGGGGGCGTCACAGTATTGATAAGGTTGAGAGAATTCGATGTAATTCTCAGTATGGATTGGCTGATTAACCATAAGGCTATAATGGATTGTCATTGGAAAAGTGTGAACCTTCAGCTTTCTAAGAAAATTAAGGTAGTGTTCTACAGTAGTAAATCACCGAGACGCTCTTGTTGTCTAACCATGACACAAGCTAGGAAAATGTTGAGGAAGGGGTGTATAGGATACATGTGCCATGTTGTGGATACCCAGAGAGTGGGAGCATCATTGGAACAGATACCTATAGTACAAGAGTTTGCGAATGTATTTTCAGATGAATTACCCGGTCTTCCACCGGATAGGGAGGTCGAGTTTGTGATTTGTAATCGGATACGACACAGTTTCTAGGGCACCATATAGGATGGCGCCGGTGGAAATGAAGGAGTTAATGGTTCAATTATAAGAACTATTAGACAGGAAGTACATTCAACCGAGTGTAGTCAATCGAGAGTTGAACAAGTTAACGATTAAGAATAAATACATATTGCCCAGGATCAATGATCTATTTGATCAATTGAAAGGGGCAAAGTATTTTTCTAAGATAGATTTGTGTACGGGGTACCATCCGTTAAAAGTAAGGAAGGAGGATGTACCTAAGACGGCGTTCAGAACACGTTATGGTCATTACGAGTTTTTGGTTATGTAGTTTGGGTTAACTAATGCGCCAGTCGCATTCATAGATATGATGAACAGAGTGTTCAAACAGTATTTGGACAAGTTTTTCATAGTGTTCATTGATGATATTCTAGTCTATTCTAAGACACCAGAATATCATGCTGAAAATTTAAGGATAGTGTTGGAAACACTACAGAGGGAGAAGTTGTATACAAAATTCACTACGTGTGAATTTTGGCTTGAAAGAGTGCAGTTTTTAGGACATGTTATTGATAAAGATGGCATTTCTGTGGATCCAGCGAAGGTGGAAGCAGTTAATAATTGGGAATAACCAAATATGCCAATTAGCGGGATACTATAGAAGGTTCATCCATCACTTTTCTAAAATAGTTACTCTATTAAAAAATTTGACGAGGAAGTCAGTGAAGTACGTGTGGACTGAGAAGTGTGAGAATAGTTTTTAGGAACTAAAAAGAAGGTTAAGTGAGGCACCTGTATTATCTTTACCAGATTTTACGGGAAATTTTGTAGTTTATAGCGATGCTTCATGTGACGGCCCCAAATTTGAGTATCTTCGAACCCGACAGATGGTGCTACACGGTACTACCATTCACACATACATTCAATTGAAAAGTCTCAAAGGAACGAATATGTCTTCTATATATTCAAAATAATATTAACATTCCCCAGGTTCATTATAACCATTACATTTGTTCTTGTCATAATATCAAATATATTACAACATTAACCCTATACTATTACATAAGTATTCTATGGGTTCGTCTTCGCCTTGTCCTTATCCTTGCCGGAGCCTTCGGTCCGTTCGATCTTAGCTGCATTTATATGGTTCAAGCAAGAGTGAGCATGACTAGCTCAGCAAGTACAACAATTCTAATAAACAACATGCTTGAAACATAGGAATCATATATCTTCAATAACTGAACAATAGTTACGAAGTACTATCGATAATTCAAAATAGCACTTCTTTTCCTTCAAAACGTTTTACGACAACAATATTCGGTAAAATATCAATTTTGGTCCAAGACCTTAAGCATTTTATACTTTGTTTAAAAGGACATCCTGGCACTAAGTTCGTAAATCTGACATTTCTTACGAGCACATCTAGGTGATCAGCCTATAGTACTATATGTTGATCAAAACTACATTCATTAAACGTATGTACGTTTAAGTTGTGGTAACCTCACGTGCCTATCGTTTGATGACAAAACATTTTTAGCATACTCAGTCTTCGTTTGAAAACCACACCAATATAACTTTGTAAACATTGACCATGCTTTGATAGAAACATAATATAAGTCTAGCCGAAAGAGTTGGCTTTGACTTCATCATACAATACTTCATGTGTAAGAATACATGAATTACAAAGCTTGTCCAGATTGAACTGGAACAAGGGTTAGAATACTTGCCTTTAGCGTCTGCTACAGTTATAACACGTTCACGTTAAGTCTTTAAGTCTCTACAGTAAATGATAACATCATATAACACATTAGGTCATGAATGAACATACATGGTTCCTAATGAATCTTAACCTTCTTCTCAATCTAATTACGACTTAGATTTGTTATTATTAGTTCTGACTTTTCGTTACGTCGCTCTTACATTCACATATAATTGACTTACTTTAACTTTAATTGATTATACTTAAGGTTTAAATATGTCTTTCAATGTCATAAATAAGCTTCATTTTATTTGTGAAACAATTACCATTAATGTTATATGCACAAACATTCTTCATTGTCTAAACCTAAGGTCAGCCATGGCTACGCCAAACTTTACTACTCAGCCCATGCCAAGCGCCGACTCGTTAGTAGGTTTTCCCCGTTTTCAGTGTTGCGGTGCCAACTTCAAGATAATAGCCCGTGTCTTGCAACGGGCCAAACTTCAAAGAGCTCATCGCCATATCAAGGCAAGAAGCATGACTCATCTAACCTTAATAGGTGCCACGGTGCAAGTACTCAGCACCAAAAAAATTTTGACAGTAAACTTTTTATATGAAATTCCCGGGCTCATAACTTCTTTGTTATAAGTCCAAATTGGCTCGTTCAAAAGCCTATGGTTCAAAAATTACATACTCTACACGTTCATGCAAGAATTTTATCCATTTGACTTCGTTTTCTAAACCTATTAGTCCATTTTTAACGAAAACGGTAAACTTTCGTGAACGTTCAACGCTCGTTTCTTCGTTCTAAGTCAGAATTCGGTCATTTACGAGTTCACAACTCTATAATGCCAAATACGACTTGTCTCCATCCAAAACCAATGTTTCTGAGTTCAAACACAAAATTCAACTTCCATTCCAAGAATTTCACGAATTCGACAATTATCGTCTAATCGTGTGAATTTCGGCGAAACTTCGTTACTAACGATTTGATCATCGTTCTAAATGGATTCTAACCATTATATGAACATCTTAAACTACATATTACCACAACTTATTTTCAAGTTAGGTTTTGACTTTTTCTCCATAAGTTCATGACTTAATAACTTATGATTTACAAGTTTTCATTCCTTATGACTTATTATAGAATTAAGTCATTTAAACAATATTCTTACATCTTATGAATCATACTATCTTCTTAAAGTAATCATATGACAAGTTCATAACTTATTTAGGTTTATCTTACTTATTCATGACTTATTCGACTTAAGTCCATTGATTATCCAATCCTTATGATTGCTTAGCATACTTGACCATCACTTCTCTATCAAGCTATTATGGTAGAGATGGAAAATTATTAGAAAAGAGTTTTACCCTTGATGAACTAGTCTTCTTCTTCTTGAAAATATAACAATGGAAGTTTTGACTTATATGTGCTTATTCTTTCTAACCAATAAGTTGCTTTATAAAGGAGAGTTGTTGGTGTTTTGAACAAGTAGCAAATGACTAGCAAGCTCCTTCTATTTATAGGAAACACAAGGTTAGGGTATTATGGTCATTAATCACCTCACCTCCTTAAGTCACCTCCTTACTATTCACTTACTTGCTACTCACAACACTTATCCTTTACTTGGTCATTACTTAAAGTTCTTGGTCATCACACAAAGTTCTTGTCCACCAAGATAACCCATATCAACATTGGTTGCTCCATGGATCAAGCTTAACCCATTGGATCATTACATTGGGCTTAAGCTTAACTAACATAGCTTATTCATTTTGGGCTTGCATTAATAACCACTTGGGCTTGCACCTTAATTCCATTGGACTTTACAAATTAATAAAAATCCTTTAAGTCTAATTCATTTGGCTAAAAGCCTTATTACATTTTCTCTATGTATTATACTTGTATTCTTACTCGTATATTAATTCTCAATATACGATATATCATCCATCGTATATATTCGTACAATACTTCATATTCAATATCTCGTACAATACATACATATCATACGATCATTACTCTTTCTTCTTAACGCTTAATATTCCTAACGTTCTCGAACTAAGTCCGCATGCAAAATATTGTGTTTTCCATACTTAGATTATTATTACATAATTCTTCTCACCTTGATATTATAACGTTACTTATTTCTCGGAAGTTCAAAAATAATTCCCGAGCAGAAATCAATGAAGTATTTTTTGGAATATTTCTCGAAAAACTTTTATTTTCGTCTTGGAAATTCAAACACTTTAATTCTCTCACGTAGTTAAAATACTACGACGTTCCGATGTTTCTAGGTTATAGAACGACATTCATCTTACTAACACATAATAATAACAATTAATATTATTTTATTCATTATTTTATTAAATAAAATTACTTTACAAAGGATCCAAATTTCTCGGTCGTTACACTTTGCATAGAGAACTGGGTTGCGTGCTCATGCAGTATGGCAAGGTCACTACGTATGCGTCACGCCAGTTGAAGGATTATGAGAAGGTCTATCTTACTCATGACCTAAAATTGGTAGTTATAGTTTTTGCCTTAAAAATATAGAGACATTATTTATATAGGGAGAAGTGTGAGATATACACGAACCATAAAAGTCTGAAATATATCTCCGTGCAGAAGGAGTTAAATATGAGACAGATAAGGTGGTTAGAGTTGATATAAGATTACGACTTTGATATCTTATATCATCCAGGAAAGGCAAATATAGTAGTCGATGTGCTAAGTAGGAAGGGTAGAGAAAAGCTATCAATGTTAACGACTCAGAATGAGTTAGTAACGGAGATGGCAAGAATGGAGCTAGAAGTTCAATTACCAAATGAAGCGGTAGAAATGTTATTCGCAATGGAGACTCAACCAACCATAGTGGAATGGGTTAAAGAAGTGCAATTAGATAACGAAGAATGTGAGCGAGTGAAGAAGAGGATGGAGGATGAAGAGAAGACTAAGTATAACCTTGATAAGGAAGGATTACTTCATTTTCAAGGAAAAATTTGGGTTCTAGATAATTTTGAGTTAAAAGAAGAGATAATGAGTGAGTCTCATAGTTTGAGTTACTCGATACATCCAAGTAGTACTAAGATGTATTAAGACCTTTGACAGAACTTTTGGTGGCCAAACATTAAGAGAGAGATCGCAGAATATGTTAGTAAGTGCTTAACTTGTTAGAGAGTTAAGGCTGAACACCAACGATCGAGCGGGTTATTCCAATCAGTAGAGATTCCAGAGTGGAAATGGGAGCATATCACAATGGATTTTGTGGTGGGACTTCCAATGACAAGCAAATGATACAACGCTATTTGGGTAATAGTGGATCAGTTGACAAAATCAGATCACTTTTAACTAATAAGAGTTAGGTATAACCTAGAACAATTGGCTAAACTGTATATCAAAGAAATTATTTCAAGACATGGAGTACCTATTTCGATTGTGTCAAATCGTGATCCATGATTCACATCGAATTTTTGGAGGAGTTTGCAAGAGCAAATGGGAACGCAATTAAAGTTAAGCATATCATATCATCCTCAAACGGCTGGAGAAAGTGAACGGACAATTCAAACACTAGAAGATATGTTATGATCTTGCGTTATGGATTTTAAGGGAAGCTGGGATGAACATCTGCCTTTGGTGGAATTCGCGTACAACAATAGTTTTCACGCTAGTATAGGCATGTCACCTTATGAAGCATTATATGGGAGAAAGTGCAGAACTCCTCTGTATTGGGATGAAGTAGGTGAACGTCGGATGTTGGGACCTGAGATGGTACAACAAACGGCTGACATAGTAAAGTTAATACGTAATCGATTGGTAGCGGCTCAAGATAGACAAAATAAGTATGCAGATCCTCATCGAGAGAAGACGGAGTTTGAGGTAGGATCGTATGTCTTTCTGAAGGTGTTGCCTTGGAAAGGGAAGATATGTTTTGGAAAGAAAGGGAAGTTAAGCCCAAGGTTTATAGGACCTTTTGAAATTTTAAGAAGGGTAGGAGAGGTAGCTTATGAAGTAGCTTTACCTCCAAAGATGGAACGAATACAAAATGTATTTCATGTGTCAGTGTTGCGTCCTTATAAACCAGACTACAAACACGTAATAGAGTACAAATCTATTCAGATAGAAAAAGACTTAACGTATGAAGAACTTCTAGTTCAGATTGTTGATAGGAAGGAACAAGTTTTGAGAAATAAGATAATAGAGGAACCATAATGCCGAAGAAGCAACGTGGGAACTCGAGATTAAAATCAAGGAAAATTTTCCTCATTTATTTATGTAATTGTAGTGAGATTCTGGGGACAGAATCCTTATAAGCTGGGGAGAGTGTAACGCCCGAGAAAATCAAATTTTTATGTGAATTAATTTTTTATTTGATTATTTGAATTAAATGAATTTAATTGTTTATTTATCTGAGTAAGTTGTTTGAAGGTCGTTCTATAACCTATAATGTGCAGATGTGGTTAGGATTCTAGCTATGTGCTAGGATTAATTGTTTTGAATTTCCAAGACGAAAATAAAAGTTTTCCAAGAAATTTCCGTAAAAACACAATTCATCCGTTTCTGCTCAGGAATTAAGTTTGAAATTTCGAGAAACGTGTAATTATAGAATTCTAAGTTGAAATGGAATATCCAATAATATTTCAGTTATGTCAAATGAAGTTTTTGCTTGCGGACTTAAAACCTAAGGGTTAGAGAAAGTGAGTTTCGGAAAGGAAATGACTGCGTATAATGATTAGGGTTATTATACGTGCGAAATACGAGTATGATACTAGTTATTATATGAGTATAGTATGAAGATTATTATGTCGTATAATACGAATATCGTACGAATAGTATACGAAGAGAATACATAAGTAATACGAGTAGAATACGATTAGTTCTTAATGGATTCTTAGTAATTGGACTTTGTCAAATCCAAATGGACTTGGATGATGTTAATCCTAAATTTTAGTAAATGAAGCCCAAGATTGAGTAGTATTAAAGCCCAACGTTAGGTTAAATCAAGCCCGATCCAAGAAATCTAACCGCGAATCGACCTGATGGATCACCACATGGGTAAAACCTATGAGGGCAACCCATGTGGGACCCAATATGGCATGTGGGTAAGCCACTTGGTGGCCAAGTAAAGTAGCTTTACTTGGTTGCAAAGTAATGAAAACTAAGGAGGTGAACCAAAAGACCATTTTGCCCTCCATTTGATTTCCTATATAAGAAAACAAGTGTTGGTCATTTGATTGTTTTAAAAACTTTAACCAACATATTTGAGAGAGAGAGAGAGAAGTGTTATAACAAGTAATTAAGTGAGCTTGAAACAAAACATCCAAGTTTTAAGCAAGAACGTGAAGAACGTTAAGGTAATAATTCGTAAAACCTTAGTCTTCGATTCTTTTATTTTTATTTTTTATAGAGAATCATGAATTGGTGGAGCGTGTCTCTTCCGGAGTAATAAGAATGGCTATTAGTGAATTAAACATTGATAAGCCATTTATAAGTAGGAATCATAAGCGTTTAAGTAAGTTAATTGTGGATAAACCATTGAACATTGATTTGGTTGTTGATGGACAAATTGAAAATCATCATTTATAGGGTATGTGCATTTTTCTTGGTTAGGTTATAGATAATGAATTAATGGATTTTTTCCATTTGATTTTGAGTATAAAACACGAGTAACGAAGTTATGGCGCGATTTATGAAATTAGGCGTTAAATGTTAAAATAATATAATTCCAGATTAGTAGTCAAAACTCGTTGATTAATTCGAAAACCCTAGTTTTTTGATGGCATAATGTAGAACAAGGTATTCAAGAGTCATGGACTCAAGAATGGTCGAATTCTGACTTAGAACAAAGAAAACGAGCTTTAAATGCTCACGAGCGTTAAACAAACGCGTAATAGAATGTTAAATAGTGAATTCATCGTTAACAGATTTAAAAACTATTTTTGTCTGGTTGAAATCAAAGTACATGAAACGTGTGAGAAAACAGCTTTTAAATGAGCCAATTCCGACTTAAAACGACTAAGTTATGAGTCCGGGAAGAATCGTATTGGAAAATGTAAAAAACATTCCAGGGTTCATGGGAGGCGACGCAGCGCCACCCCAAGCTTTATTTATCATTCCGCAGCACCGGGTAGGGAGACTCAGCTACTGGAGAATGGCACTGCAGCGCCACCTATATAGAGTAAGTCTCATAAAGAAAGCCGCCAAGACCAGAATAAGCATATCGTTAGTTTGTATAACGCCAATAGTGTATTGAATAAATTTGGCAGCCATGGTGTAGTGGAGAGAAAAGTTGACCAAGTTGGTTCCTAATCCCAAATTTTTGTAAACCAATAATGGGGTATGTATACACTTAATATACATGGTAAGACCATTCCTATATAGTATATATAGTGATGACTTTAGGAGTTGAATGTAATATTAAAAAATGAAGAACGTGATGTATAAGGAAGTGAATTGTATTCAACGTTGGTATAGTTGAGTATTGTTTTAGTGACGTAAGAACGTTAATAAGCCGTAATTGAAGATAGTTAAGTCAAAATAACTTTTATTATTGAAATAAATTCAATTAAGATATAGAAGAGAAAGAAGTTGGTAAAAACAATGTGATTAGATTGTTTGGTAGCTAATTACAGTCTAATACGTAAATATATCATGTAAAGACTATAAAGACCAAGAACTGTTGAATAATTATTTGAAGACACTTGAAGGCAGGTTTTCTTAACGCTTGTCTAACCTTTCGTGTTAGCCATGTTTTCTGTTATTCATGTTCTGAAATGCATGAATTGTTTTATGAAAGGGTCGATGCTAGATTTAACTCGGCTAGACTAATCTTAAGAGTTAGATTGATTTTTTTATAAGTCTTTCGATATAGAACTGTTAACGCTATACTATGCCAAGTATTTTGTACTGATTCAAGGTAAGCTTGAGTATGAACAAACAAATGTATTTTACATCGATTATTCGATGGGCATGCGAGGTTGCCAAAACTTAAACGTAGATACGTTTAACGGATGAGTGTTGATCAACATAGATTACTATAGTCTGATCACCTAGAAGTACTCGTAAGATATATCAGACTTACGAACTTAGTGTGGAGTTTTCCTTTTTCATGAATGAAAACCAAAAGAGAATGGCCATGGTCTTTTGATCAGCTCATAATTCCTAAGTTATTATATGTACTATGGAATTGTGTTATGAAATGAAAAGTGTTATTTAATATTTCATAGTACTTCATAGCTACTTATTCAGTTATTGAAGATAATCATATAATTCTTGACGTGGTATTAATATTATCTATTGATAGACTTGCTGAGCTGAGCTAGTTATGCTCACTTCTTGCTTGAATTATATGATTGCAGCTAAGGCCGAAAGAACTGAGGATCCTAGTAGGGATAAAGGCAAAGCTAAGATGTATAAGTAGATTATCTTGTAATAGACTAGAATATTTTTAAGAATCATATTATGATAAACGAAGAATGTATCGGTTACAGAACCTGGAAAAAGATTTATTATTATTATTATTGTAATAAGAATGTAATAAATATAATTATTTTGATGTTGTTTCAATGGAATGAATGTATAGTTAGAAGTACCATGTAGCACCATATCTGTGGGTTAAAAGTATCTAGATTTGGGGGCGTCACAGCTTTAATATCTTGAGCTAGTTGCTGAAGGCGAGCATAACTAGGAAACTACCGATGACAAAAAACTGTATCCGTATGAAACCTATCTGATATTGTCGTTATGACCATCGAGAATACTTTGTCGTCTAAGCCAGCATTAATAAATAAATTCTTATGTAGTACATATAAAGATATGTATATTTTTATAAATTAAGATATAACGAGAAACAGAAGAAATATATATTATTACCTCCAGGTAGGGTATACGCGAGTATCCTGGACAGGCCCAACACGTGATACCTGCTGTTACTATTAGTAGCGGGATCTAGAGACGTGAACCATAGTCTCAGCTCCTCATCCCGAGATAGCTCGATCTCACATAGGAGTGGTGGAATTTAATGGCTCAGAATCCCCATAGCAAATCACAATTCAACTACATGGGCGTCCCAAAGCATCTGAAATCGGTCCTGTAATTTGTTTTGTATACTTGAGTTAATTATATCATTTTATTAACTACCTAATAGTAATAATAGCTAAAAATTGAGATCACTCTTACCCGTATAGCTATTATTATGGGAGACATAAGAGAGTCCTTAGGGGTGTGGGCTCTATCCAAAAACTCGGTCATGGTAGGAGGTAGACCCAAGCTCTCAAATCTGGCCTGATGATAAAGAAATTCAAACCTTTATTAAGTATGCTAATGACAAATGACTAACTAAACAACAAAATACACAATACTTACCAAATTCACCGCCTCAAAGGACTATGAGCCAGTCCTGCGTACGACTTGGAGCTGGCTACAATTTTTCTTCACCTGCTACAACTTCTTCTTGAACACCTTATCATCCCAGTGTCGACACATAGCCTCCCAAGATAGATTGAAGACTATGTGGTGCTGATGATCTCTGATCGTAGTCCTGGGCTGCCCAGGTGGCCCGCTATCTCATCTCATATAGCCAGCCAGTGTAGTTATTCGTGACATATGCGGTAATAAAACTGTTGTTAGCTGCTAGAGATATATATATTAATGGTGTAAGATTGTAAGCTACAATGATCACTGGATAAACAGAGTAGATCTGACTAAAATTATTAAATGGGAAAAAGCCATCTGTAACCATATATGCCAAGCCTGACATTTCTTACTTCCTTAGTGAATTTTGGGAAATTTTCATCAAACTTCTTCCATTCATCTCCATCTACAGGGTGAGTCAGCTGACCAGGTGTTGACCAATTTTGTTAATGACAATTATGTACAAGTATACACGAACAATAAGTAATAAAGTGACTAGAGAGAGTGTCGAACCCACATAAATCCCTATTTAACAAATTCCAACTACTAGCTTTATATTAATCCAATTTTATTTAAACAATCAAATTTTGTGATTATCAATTAAAAACTAAATTAAAGTAACTAATGCTCTTCTTAACACAAAGAATTGATTCAGATAATAAAAGCTTAAGACTACAATATCCCCAATTATGCAATATAAATCACTAACTCAATTTATCCAATTATTAAATCCACATAAGTTGTTAACTAGAATTCAAAGTATTTATAAGCTCTGTCCTAAGTGATAAAAAAAATTATTCAATTCAATTAATTCTGTGATATTCCTTGCAAAATAAAAGAATTAAATTCATTAAACACCAATTCACAACCCTAATTATTCATCAAATGTAAATAACTAAGAAAACCTGCTATCACATTCAGATCTAACCCTAGATTTAATCTCCCGAATTTATCTAGTATATCAAGATAATCGTTGGCCAGATAATTAAAAAAAAGTATGAAATATGATAGACAACTCAATTTGAATAAATAATTGGATTTTAAAAGATAATTAAGTCATAAGCATAAAATGTTCCATTGTAATCTTAATTATGAATTTAGTTCATGCTGAAATTTAAAGACATAAATCCCAAATAAGTCATCATCATAAAGTTTCAAATCTAAGATAAAAGAATAGAAAAACTCAATAGAAGTCTTCAATCCTCAAGTCTCCAATTCTGACTTCCTTGTGATGCTTCTTCCAATCTCCAACTTCAATCTCTAGTTATCTGCTCTCTAAATCTTTGAGTTGATTTATGTAAATAACCTTCTCCCTTTTATAGTTTTAGGTCTCCTCCAAGTCAGCTTTTCTCAAAATTCTATCTTGAATAAAAATTGGCATTAAAATCTCAGCCTTTAAAAATCTCGACCAACTCTGCCTGACCTCTAACGCCCCGGCGCTGGAATTATCGATTTGCCATTAATGATACTGAAATGTCCTAATTGCCCTTGCTTTACCCTATTCTGTAAATTAACATTTAATCAAGTAAAAATGAAAACACTCAAAAACAAGCACAATAATAAGTCTGAAAATACCTAACTCATGGGTATATTACCCACTTATCACCAGACACGACGTCTCTTGTTCTATGCCAAGTCATATGTTGAGCTGTGTGGGACGACATGAATAGTCATTGAAGCCTCAACGTAAAAGGAAAGTACCATAAGAACTTCTTGGGCACATGTTTCTCCTTCCCCCACGTTTTATCATCTTGTGCGAAGGCAAGCTGAATATATCACACTGTTCCTTATCTGTTTACCACATAATATTACATGCAATCTTGTTCATAAGCATCGATTTTCTGATACCCCATATTTAACCCCTTGACTATCTCCTTTTGCGACTCCCCGAAATTCGGTCTATCTTCACACCCGGATTCCGTATATCATGAGTACATCTCCTTCCAAACATACATCATTATATATCTAAATATAACAACATACATTCTTAAATCCCATGTTCTAATACCTTATAACCTCGTTCATTACAAATAATGATAGTTACATTATTCTTTACATCTTACAAGAGTGACTTTTATCCGCCACCAAGGATACATAATAGCTCATTAAACTATTCTTTATTACAAGTCTTGGCTTAATCTTCACACTCATTCATATACTAAATGACACTTCATCTGGATGCCGGTCCACTTGATCTTTACGGGATCTTTAAGTTCTTCTACTCGTATACTGAAAATGTTTTTCATTAAAAGCAAGTGTGAGCATTCAATTGCCCAGCAAGTTATAGCAGTTGAATAAACAACATTAAGAATTTAAACATTCCTTTACAACTTCCATAACCGAACAAAGTTTATGAAGCAACTTGAATAATAGGAATAATTTCTGATTCCTATCATTTTAAAACATTAGTCACATTCACTTTGAAATACTTTCTTTCTTCTACCTTTTTCATACACATTCTGTCTGGCTAGAATTATTAGCACATGCATAAACAACATATTTTTATATTGAACAGTTTAATCACAGAATAGTTCATCTCATAGAAACACCGAAGTGTTAAAATTATAGCACAAGGCCTCATACATTCTACCACCTTTACAAATATCACACATATGAACATAGATAAAACTTCTCAAGTTCAACATTTGATAAAGTTTAAGAAACTAGCATTCACTTAAAATATGAATGAAGTTAAAAAACTTGCCTTGCGTACAGCTACAGCTTACAGTTTCTGCTGAACTGCTCATCGCAATCCCTATATATCCCATAAGGAATAACATACACCAATTAGATATATTATTAACTTACACATTGGTTTAAACTTAACTTTATTTCTTAATGCTCGTGTTCTTGTAATCTAAGTTTACGCGACCAAATTTCTTTACCATTTTACGGCGTTACGACATACAAAGATGTCTTAACTCATATGATCATCATCTTTGATGATTTTCATTCTTATCTTTTTTTTATAACTTTTATAGGGCTTAGCACGCATCGAGTCTCTACTAGTAGTCCATATGGTACTCTGAGTGGTTTCCCACAAACAACAAACAAACTATTTTCCCGTCTCATCTACACTGTCTTTCACAACGAGTTAGATCAGTTGCCAGTTTCGTATATACCTCCTCTCTTTGAAGGAATTTTTTAGCCCAGCTCCCATATGTCAACCATTAAAGATTACGATTGTACCACAACCTAAACTTAACATAACTTATCCGAACCATTAAAGCTATAATGTTCATTAAGTTGATTTCACATTCCTTGTGGCTTTCTGGCAACTAAATGTCATATCTCAGGATTTATTCCTTATCTTTTAAGTCATACAGTTTTTTGTACACTTAGAACGATCATTAAATGTTAATATTATGCTTACATACCATTAATCATTTTACATTACCTTATTCATATCCTATAACGCCAGGTTCAATCAACTCAGAACGTTATCCAAGTTATTATCATTAACTCGGCTTCTTATCATTATACGTCATTGTCTTTAATTTAGTTTCTTCATCATTCATAGGTTTAATCATTATTCTTCATTACCTTATGGTCAAACCATACACGGGGTGTAGGTTCTGCCCTTTTAATATTCGCGTACACTCAACCCTCATGTCAGCTAAAGGGTTTGACGCTTACATTTTATTCTCTATCCAACTCACATTCGGACATTCATTAATCTTATGATCGTTTATTATGGCTTTCTGGATAATTCATATGTTACTACCTTCGTCAACGTCTAAGTCATACAACAAATGTATACTTAGAACGTTCGCCCGATGCTAATACGATTCACGAAGATCGTTTATGTATTATGCGTTCACGTTGCGTTTATATTTTTTATCTTATAATCCCATTCAATCTTTTTGATCAACCTTTACTAAAGGTTTTAATCACTTTATTAAGTGTTACATTATGTTCATCATCTTTCCTTACACTTTCCCCAGGAGTTGAGCAATTAAAAGCTCTTCTCTAGATTTTTCCATGTACTGGCACTGCGACGCCACTTCCTTTGTTATTTCAGCCGCAGCCATAAGTCACCATTAACTTACTTACGGAGCCAAGGCCATTGTCGCACCTCCTTTCTTGTCCAAATCTGGTATCAGAAAGCACCAGTTCAAAAACTCAGCTTTTCCAGCATTTTTTCTAAGTGTTGGAATGCGTACGAATCAACTATTTTACAGTCTCATAATTTCATCATTATAACTCAGAACGAAGTCATTCCAAAGCCATTTTCTTACCTATCTTACGTACTTTAACTTCCCTCAGACAGAAATTCATTCCGAATCCATTAAAATGTCATTCAATTGGCTTATATTTCATTATTAGTTCATTTTACATTATTAACGTTCTTCGTTCGTTCGTCCGTAATTGGGTCATCCGAACTCGAAATTCATTTGTTCTTGAGTCCACGACTCATGTTTTCTAAGTTTTCTTATATTCTTATGAAACCCTACACATTTAGGTTCATTTATATACTTTCTACTCTTTGTTCGTCTTTTACGAAAAATTTTGCCATAACTTCATTATAGCTAAGTTTAATTCGTTCTTCATGAAAGTTTCTATCATTTATAACCAAGCAATAAGCATCTAACTTATACGGGATGGTTTTAAACTTGTCCATCAACTACAAGTTCTAACTACGACGGTTTTAAACTTGTCCATCAAAAACATTCTTTATGTTCTTTGCGTTCTTCATTCATTCTTCATTTTTAATTGATACTTTGATTATGATTTCACTTTTTCTTGGAATTTGGTGTTATAAAACACCATTCCTTACTTATTTCACCGAATCGTTCATATGATTCATTCGGATCATTCAAATTCATTACAAAATTCATACTTAAGAAATTTATAAACTAAACTTGTAATTCTTATTTCTTTGTTTTCTCATGATTTCAACCATATGAAAATCATTCTTAACATCTTTTACTTCCCTTTTCATTAAGCTAAATTTTTAACATATGAAACTTAAAGTAAAATAACTTATAAGTTAGGTTTTCAATACCTTTCCTCTTTATTATTTTTCCTCTAGACAAAGTCGGCGATTTAGTAGCTTTTCTATTTCTCGACCTTCTCCGATCTGAGCATCCATGCTCTTTCTCTTCCTTATTCTTCTTCTTCTTCTCTAAGCTCTCAAGCTTTCTCTCTCTCTCAAAGTGTTGGTTGATTTCAAAGAAATCAACTGACACTTCTCTTTTATAGATTTTCAAGGCTAGGGGCAAAATAGTCATTTCACCCCCAAAGTTACTATTCCCACGTCCTTAATAACCTCCTTACTATTCACGAAGCTTCTCTTGAAAGCTTCGTGGTTTTGTTTTTCGAGATTCATTCGACAATTTAAAAAACTACGATTCTTGGAATCCAAATATTTTTGGATATTTCGTCTTTCCTTTACAGATTTACTTTTACGAATTTCTCGAAACTTCAAAAAATTGAAAAACACTTTTTGATTATAAGCGTTTTCCTTCACGTTTTCCCCTAATGTAGTTAAACGAATAAAAAGTACATAACAATATTTTTTGTCGTTTTTATTTCGTCCGATTTCTACATATTTTTTGAGAAAAACTTTTATAGGCTAACTTAACTTTTTACAACATTTTATAGTCAAATATTTTGACTGAATGTCATTTCGATATACCGAACTCTCGAAAAGGCTTAGGTTATTCAAGCCTTAACCATTAGGGTTTCATCGGGTGAATAGTGCATATTTCGTCTTTTTCCTCGAAAATATTTTTGTTCCCGAAAAAAGTTTATTTTAGTCTTGAAAATTCTTACTCGTTTAGTCTAGCTCGTATCTAGAATCCTTCTATTTTATAATCATCCTATGTTCTACAACAATTAATAAACACATATCACATAATATTTTTAATAAAAATTCATTTTATTAATAACTAATTCTTTAAACTTAAATTCTGGACAATCTGGTATTTTTCTCGGGTTGTCACATCTTCACTTCCTAATAATTCGCGGGTAAAGCGTGATCCTTAGGTAACAACTCGCTGATAAGAGCAAGAAAATCATTGAAACCTCTCTCACTATAGTTATGCTCATTATTGAAGTGTAAGAGATTAATCACTGTAGAGAGCCTGATGTGCTTATCATTTCCAGGATACAATGGGACCCCCGATTTAGATAGCATCTAGTAAAAGACAGTAGTTGTATCATTTGGTTCTTGCTGAGCACTGTCTGACGCATGCTAATTTTTATCCCAATTTATATTGTTAGGCCCGTATGCATCGACCAACATATCCACGACATCATAGTTATCTGTGTATGAATCCCCATAAATAGGTTGTTGAGCATTGTCGGTTAGTTCCCTCAACTTAGTTAATTCCCCATGATGAATCCATACTGAATATCCATCCACAAACCCACAAGAAAATAAGTCGAATTTAATCTCGTCGGCTTTTTTCTAGATAAGGTTTTTACACTTGACACACGGGTGCATCTCATCTTTCCTCCCGGATCATCAGCATGTTCTATTGCATTTTTCAAAAAGTTACACACACCCCATCAGGATAAGCTGAGACTAATGCCTTCCCATCAATGGGTAGCCTACCGTACATCTAACTCTAGTCGGATGACTTCTTTAACTGAACAAAAGACACATTAAGAATAAAGATATTCATATATGTGGTCCATACATAGATTATATTCTCCTAGTATCTCCATTCTACAAGATTTATGTTTCTATCCCGTTTTTGGATGCGCTCCTCACTAGTGTCAATCTAGAGCACATTTCTTACTTAGTTTATTTTACCAATGAAAAACTAAGTAAATGCTACTTAGTTTATGAGAACTATTATTTGAATATGGGGACTACTATTCGACATTCACTCCTACTTGTCAAACGAGTTTCTAAGTTCCAAAGTATAATACATATATGTATATATATAGTACTTATTTAGTTTATTTTAATTGCATGCTACTTAGTTTATTTCAATTATTTTATGTTAATTTAGTAAGCTCTATTTTATTTTATTATATTTTATTTTATGTGATTTTATTTTATTTTATTAGAACTGATTTTAAAATTTTGATTTGATTTTATTTTTTATTATATTATATTATTTAATTTTTAATTTTTTAAATTTTATTAAATTAAATTTATTTTATTCTAATATATTTTATAACTTATTATTTTATTTTAGTTTGTATTATATTATATTATCGATTTTTTAAATTTATTTTATTTATTAAATTATATTTATTTTATTCCAATTTATTATTAATTTATATTTTATTTTAATTTTTATTATATTACATTATATTAATTAATCAAATATAATTATTTTATTTTATTTATTAATTAGATATGATTTAAGTTATTTCATTTAGTTTTATTTTATTTTTTTTAATTTAATTTAATTTGTATTATATTATATTATATTATATTTTTAGAATTTATTTTAATTAAATTATTTTAATTTATGTTATTTTATCATATTTGATTTTAAAATTTTGATTTGATTTGATTTTTTATTATATTATATTATGATGTTTAATTTTATTAAATTTAATTTAATTTATAACAATTATTTTATTTTATTTTAATTATATTATGTTATTCTATTTTATTATTTTATATAATATTATATTATCTTATATTATATTACGTAAATTGAATTTCATTTATGTTATTATATTATATTATATTATATTATTTAATAGTGTTAAAACAAAGTAAATGCTACTTAGTTCATTTCATTTTATTTTAGCAGTAATAAACTAAGTAAATGCTACTTAGTTTATATTAATATTTTAAAACTAATTAAATAATACATAAATACATGCAAGACCCACAAATTTTGCAATTTAATAATTATGACATAAATTTCGTCGGAAATTTTGTCAGAAATAGCAAATATACCAATCCCATATACACAATATCAAGATGCGAATAACAATTGCAAGAAAAATCCATACAATACTAAGGCAGTCCTAACATCAGTAAAACAATTCAAAAATCAATCCCAATTGAGTCCCAAAATCAGTCCCAACACGATCAATTAACATATAATCAGTCCTAAAATTAGTCCCATCATTATCAATTAATGTAAAAACCCAAAACCCTAATAAGATTCGATTATATATAATTCAGTTATATCAATAAAATTTCTTAATTCTGAATGTGTTATGTGTTAATATATACTCTGTTTAACAAATTTGAACAAAAAAAATTTTGTCCGAAAAACGTCGTGCTTGACACCTCGTGCTTAAAAATTTTCTTCCGAAATTAGACTTTTCGGTATATTTGTTGGACAAGCTGCTTTGACATTCTTACATTGACAAAACGCTTTGTCATGCTTGTTAGTATTAGTGAGAAATCTAGGTTAGTAACCCTAGAGTAACAAACCCTAATCAGCAAAACCATAACCCTAATTTGTAAACCTGACCCTAATTAGCTAATGTAACCCTAATTAGATTATCTTAACATCTAATAATGGTTACTAAACTTTAATTAGGTACTAATCAACATCATTTAACAAACCTAATCATTAAAAACAAAACCATAATCAAGATTAATGAAAATTAGAGCATAATTAAGCTACTAAACTAACCTAACTAGCTCACAAGTAGGTTAGGACTCGCCAATGCAAGTCCCTAGGATACACATGACATGCTTGTAACTCCCAAGCATGAGTAGAGCCATCAGATCTGATATTTGTGGAGGCAAGTAGCTTAAAAATGTCCAAAAATCCAAGTTGAAGAATTTTATAAATAGGAACCTTAGGTCTGAGTAAACTCACGAAATCTTTAAGCCAATATACACTTATTTCCTTACCAAATCAAGCCTGGGTGATAGCAGCAACAAATTCAAAAGCTAGAATCAAAAGATCAATCAAGAAAGGTACAAACCCTAGTTTATAGCTAGCTCTTTGATCCTGTGTTAATTTTGTTGTTTAGATGTTTAGAAATATGTATTAGTATGTTAGAAAGTATGTTAGATTGATAGAACGCATTTTCATAACATCTAGATGCCTTAATTAAGTGTTTTTAGAAATCTGGAAATTTTGGAAATCAAGTCTGACAGCCGAATGTCAGAGATTGTGGATTCATATGTGTTTATGTTTAGGTCTGCTAATTGTATGTTACTTGTAGCCTGTTATTAGTTCTTTAATTTGGAAAAGAAAACAAGTTCATTTGAACCATATATTTCAAGTTATAAGTGGTTAAACTGGGTTGACCGTTCACGGATTTCAGTTTTCTGGGTTACCCAAAAAACTCAAGAACAGTTCGAATTGGCTACTTTGACTAACTTTTTGATCGCTTTCTGTTTGTTGTTATTGTAATGTTTTGTTTTAAATTAACACCTAGATATATATACTACATATCTATGATCTTAAAGTACTTAAATAACACAACCGATTACTAGAATTAATGGTCAAAAGTCGTTGACCGAGCTGGACCAAGTTTTCTGGGTTATCTAGAAAACTGAAGAACAACGTTGGTTGTACTTTGACCAACATAATTAGAGACCTTAGAATTATGTTTTGTTCCCGTTAGTGTTATATATATGTACCCTGACATATATACTACATGTTACAACAAACACAACACACATCTAATACACATAATCAAAGTTATTAAAGCCACAAAATCGTTGACCGGTCATGACCACTGTTCTGGGTTGCCCAGAAGCTCAAGAACAACTTTGATAGTGACATTAAGCCTCTATAACTTCTTGTTAGATTTATATTAAAGCATGAAATTTGGTTAATGTTGTACTACTGTAAGAGTACTATAACAACAATAAATGTCCAAACCCAGAATCATAAACCATAGCTTTATAAATCATAGTCAAACTGGTCACTCGACCATGACCAAACTATTGCCCAGAAACTCAAGAACACCTATAGCGACACTTCCTGTCACTGTAGTGCTTTAGCGAGAAACAGAAATTGATTTTCTAAATATTAATTTATAAAAATTAAAAATAATTAATAAATAAATATAAATAAATACAAAAACATTTTTAAAAATTATATTAAATAATTATAATTTAATTTATGATATTTTTACATAAATTCAATAAATATTTTATTTTATTTAGATATTATTAATAATTAACTTAATAATAAAATAATTAGAATAATTATTTATAAATACTAAATAATTATTAAAAATAATATTAATGATATAAAAATCATAATAAATTATTATAAATTATTTAAAAATATTTAACAATGTTTTTGTAAAATTTTAAGTAAATATTAATTACTTAGAAATAGAAATAAATAATTTAAAATTATTTAAATGATAAATAAATGTTTTAAAAAAATATTTTAAAAATTATAAATAAAATTTATAACGTGTTAGATTATTATAATGGATATATAAATTATCTAAAAATATAATAAATTTTATAAATAAAATTTAGTCCATATATCAACTTATCTAATATTCGATAATGACATTGAACATCGAAACCCAATTAAATCTAATCTGATCTTATGTAAATTTTATATTTAAATATTGTTATCAATACTAACGTGTTAGATTTATATATACGAACATCGTAGGTATTTATTAAACGATTTGAGTAGCAAAACTTGACTGATCTACGATCAGGCAAGTTCTTCTTAAACCTTAAACTACTTATGCAAATTTCTCAACCTTGTTTATGCGTTAAACAAGATTTTTATCTTGACATATTGTTGATATAGTATACTACACCTACATTTGAATTACCTCTTATTGTAAGGTTATTGCAATAGCTTCAGCATAACTAAGAAATGAATTGTTTTTTTCATATTGATTGTTAAGCTTAAATTATTGTGTCAAACCAAATTATTTGGTAAGACATCCTATTCTAAAGTTGGGTATCTTGTATGGGATCATACTTCGGTCGATAATATATTGACATTAATTTGGGTGCATTTGAGCACTGGTAGGATGAGATGCATACTCCTAAGATGTTGAATAGGCTGATCCCCTATCTCATATCTAAACAAAATTTCTAAGTCTGTGTGACTGACAGAAGTAAAAATCTATATAAAAATGGTAACAACTATCAGTCAAAATTTGAATTATTGTGTTTCTTCAAATCATATATTGTTATAAATACAAAACTTGATAAGCATGTCATAGCTCACCCTTGAAAATTATTCCCTCTATAGTTTTAGATGGTAATCCTGGAACATCTGAAGTACATAAAGGGAAGCGTCCCTGCTTAGATTAGATTATTTACGAGGGATTTATTTCAAACACAATATTTTGTCGGAACTAACATTATTTCGACGGAATCGAGTCTGTCGGAAATAAATTGGTTGGAATTAGAAGCTTTTCTTGTAGTTTCTAATCCTAATATAGTTGGATTCGGCTTCTCAGAACAATTAACCTAATTTATATATCAACATAACAATATAAGATCTTCAAGTCTAACTATTTTTCTTGTTCTTCTTTATAAATAAACTAGCTTCAATATGAAATTCTAAGCCAAATGTGAAAAAAACCTACTTGTTTAGTACTAAAATTGCAATTGCAACAACTAAAGAGTTGCCCTTACAAGTCGGTTAAAAATGAGACAAGAGGGGTTGCTCATTTGTACGACAAGTTGTTCGATCAAAATGGCATCAAAGATATGTATGGGTTAGTCCCAATCTTTAACTATATAAACAACCTGAACATAGTATGGGCATTATAGTTTATCACTAAGCTTAGAATTGATCATTTATAATTACAACTTACTATCAAGATAAATATCTATAAGCAAAGGATAAACACATTTTGAATACACTTGGGTCAAGAAACTGAAAAATGCCAATGCGATTCAATTGTTCACGGTACATGTATATAGGCCATCATTAGATGAATAACACTCTCCCTAATTACGTTTTATATATTAATTCCTATAGGACAATTATTCATAAAAAGTTATGCCCAGTAGTCGAGAGTGGAGTATCCAGAAAAGAATCCTTTTTAAACACCAAAAGTCACTCCAATTCATTTAACATAAACCGATACTAATAATATTAGAAATGGAATGCAATCAAATAAACTTGCATTGTAAAGAAAACCCTCAAATATAATATCATTACTCGCAAGAATTTAACACAAACAGGTCATAGAGCTTTAACATAAAATGGATTTGATATAAAAGCATAAAAAGTATAGAAACCTTCATGGGGTTTATCATTATCAAGTTACTTACAATCATTAACACTGGTCAATTAAACAAAAAAACAATCTGAAACCCTGAAATCAAAATACCATTGAAAGATGAACAAATTAAAATGACATTACTCAACCTCTAATTATCCAACAATTCACCAATCCATTAAAGATTCAAACACAATACAAACTTATATTATTTATGACAACCTTTATGTAAGACCCCGAATTTTATGAAATAAAATTTTTCTATTCAGTAAATGATTAAATTGATAAAAATTTAAAGTTAAGGGTGATATGTAAAAATTTTACAAAGTAAGCAAGTTGTCATAAAACATTCGTCGTGTCAGGGAATATTCGTTTGGTAGGTGAATATTCTTTTTGTTGGAGAATATTCGTACGACGATGCCATCATTGGTGGACCCCACAACAGAATAACTGTCAGATATAGAAAGTGAGGCTTGCAAAAAATTTCAGATAATTATTACCATTTAAAATGATTTTCCAATCATTAATATCGTATTTAAATGAATTAAATACCACAATATTCCTTTATCATTAATATTTATTTATTATTAAATATTAATAAAAATCATAACATAATATTATAATAAAATTATAATATTACAAAGTATTTTTAATACCTTAAAATCATATTTATACGATTTTTAAACACATAAATCCATTATTCGATAATTGATATTAATATTAAAATATTAATATTTTCATGTCCAAATATCAAAAGTTATATTTTATAACTCAAAATATTTTTATAACCCATAAATCATTTTTATATGATTTTTAAAACATTAATTCTATTTTTTCCTACTTTATTTAATATATTTAGTAAATAAATTAATTACCATTAATAATAAATTATTAATGAAATTCATCACAAAATATTAAAAGTCGTCAAAAATAACTTAAAATATTTTCTAATATCATAATATAATTTTTCATTGTTTTTCATGAATTAAAACCATTTTTAAATAATTTATTTAATATTATAATTAAATAAATAAATACTTTTGATATTCCAAAATATTAAATATTTTTGAAATATACTCAAAATAATTAAAATTATTTTTCGTGCTTTAAAATAATTTTTCATAATTTATTATGTATTTTTAATAATTAAAAACTAATTATTTCAATTTATTAATTAAAATAATTAATTTTTATCTGTCGCTAAAGGTATTTTAGGAGACACAAGCATCGCTAAAAGTGTTCTTGGGATGTTCTTGACTATTTCCAGAAATTCATGTCAGTCATCAAGGCATGAGGTTTGACCGATTACAAATCTATGTTCTAGTTTATTTCTAGGCTTGTGTCTGTTTTAATGTTGTAGTATACATGTAATACTACAACATTCAATCAATTACATGACCAAAATATAATTAAATTGACATATCTAAGCTGCAGAAGTTGATGTCAGACGTGTTCTTGAGTTTCTGGGCAGCCCAAAAACTCAAGCAGTGTTAAGGGTGCTAGGTTGAAGCTTTAAATCATTGCTTTCTAGGTCTTGTTTATATGATGTAAAGGTTCCATTGTGTAGTTCGTGTGTCAAGGATCAACAAACAATTACCAGATCAACTTAACAACATCATATTTGTACAATCTGAGCCGGTCAAAGTAGGATGAAAAGGCGCGCTTGAAGCAGATTCGGGTTTCAGATTGTTCTTCAGGAAGTTCGGTCAACGTAGTTTGACCATCATTCTCTACTATTTTGTTCAAGATATGGGGGATCTAAGGACTTGTATATGTATTTCACATGGCAGGCTACAAATATCAATCAAAAAATTTATTTAAACATTAAGATACAACACGATCAGAAGCCTAGAACATGCTTGTTAGACTTTCTAGAAAATCTAGGCTGCCCAGATTCCAAACTTCGTGATGGGTCAACGTTGTTTGACCAATAATAACTCTCGATCTACACATGATCTGGACTTGATTCAAGTTCCAGATCAAAGACCTTATAACATACAACAAGTAGAAACTCTTAAAACACATAAACAATTAACAAGAAAGGATCTATGAGACCTGACATTTGACTGTCAGACATTATTTTTCCAGATTTCCAGATTTGAAAAATATTTAAATTCGAGCATCAAAATGATATGGATCTGAGTTTTGGCAACCCAGATCATCAAATGACAATCTATAACACAACTTTAACCAACAACCTACAACATCTAACATAAAATACAAAGATTTTAAGATTTAGGCTTCTTATACCTTTGAGCTTTGATTTTTGATTTCTGACTTTGTGATCTGATCATGTACTACTAAAACTTGATCATGACTTATTTAATCACTCACTCTTACTCTATATTTCAAAAAATTTGGAGAGAGAGAGTCTTGGGAGAAAATGAGAGTAAAGTGGCCCTTTTTCTCTCTCTTTAATCTATAATATCTTTGATTCAATGCATCTAAGTTGCAAGGTGGCACACAATTGATCTTGCAAAGATATTAGACACATGGGATAAACATTAGAGTGATGACTCATCAAGATTGCCATATCTTTTACTTAATTTTTAAGAAAGGGCATTTTGGTCATTTAGCATACCATTTTAATTCTATAATTGTCATTTGATCAAACCCTTAGGGTTTAACCCTTAGGGTTAAAATCTAAGGTTTCCACAAATAACACTTAGGATTTCCAAATTAGGGTTTTAAAAATAAAAATTAACATTTATAAATTATAATTAGGATTCTATATTTATAATAAAATTTCCTAATCATAATCCAAGCTTGCTAATTAGGATTATTATTTCCTAATTAAACTTGCTAATTTAGCGATTAGGGTCAAAATTGTACATTAGGGTTTATAACCCGAAAATTAGGGTTTTAAAATTTTGAAATTAGGGTTTGCTAATTAATTAAGCTTTACCCTAATTAATATTAATATCACTTAAGCATTATAATTATCCATTAAATTCCCTTATTAGGATTTCCAATCTTCGAATTAGGGTTTCGGATTCCCGAAACTGAAATTAGGGTTTCAGAACCGATTTTAGGGTTTCTTATCAGTCGTTAGGGTTTTCTAACTGAACGTCGATATTCGACAATAATATTAGGGTTTGACACTGATAAAATTTATCTAGTCAACCTTTGACCCTTAACCACATACTATACACATATAATATCATATTCACAGAACATATTCACGTATACCCTTAATCCTTAATAATTCACCAAAATCCTTCACAGAATTTTGAAATCCTCAAAATTCCTTCATAAAAATATCAAACGTATACACTTATTTTCTATCTAGGTCTATTATTTGACCTTAAATCCATCATTTAAGATTTTAATAAATTGTCTAATTTCTCGGGTTGTCACATTCACCCCTTCTTCTAAGAATTTCATCCCTGAAATTCACCTTACACCTTACACCATACTGCTTACACCATTCACACATCATCATATGCTACCCACACTACAACAAAAGGCTATCAATGATCGATTATCGTCGACAATCGCAATCGGTCAGCAGATATAGCTATCTGATCGAAAAGTGTCACGATAATCGTCGCGATAAAATCTGTCATTGGGATACACATCGGTGACCACTATTAGCGACCGCTATATCTCTGCGATCGCGTATGAGCTTAATCGAAATGACAAATGCGGTCGCCGAGCCGAGTCGACAAGATGGTCCAGGCCAAAGTCGACGTGGTCACGCGTGTTAGCGATTATTATCAATGACCGCGCGGTCATCCGATACTATGCCGTCGCTAATAACTTTCAATGACCTTGCGCGTCGGACGATATGGAAAAAATTCTGACCAGATTTTTGCTATTTTGCGAATTCCTAAAAACTGCACTGTTTTTCTACCGCTTATCCCAACACACATACACACCAAGATAAACAACATACAAAACAATATAAACATCCATCGTCCACCAACACATACACCAAACTAGTATATAAACCTTTAAAAACCAATATGATTTGAATAAATATAATAACATTTTAAAACTTGTTTAAGTAATATATATACAAACATCCAAATAATGAATATACAAGTACAAGGTTATGTCAAGCGCCATCCCTCCTCGATCACCCAGTAATTAACAAAATAATAAAATAGTTTAGTACATAAACATGATAAAGTTGATATAAACATGTATATATATGAATATAAAATGACAATAAACAAAAGTTGCATTTAAATAGTTTAGTACATAAACATGACAATGATATAAAAACATGTATTGCTAAACATACATTTCATGAGTTCAAGTGTCAATGTCTGATTCAGAATCATCTTGTATACGTGTTGCAGATTCATAACCATCATCCGCCTTGATTACGTGGTCGATTCAACCAATAACTCTTCCTCCTCAAGATCAATGTCATCCGACACAAGTATTGACTGGGATCTAATTCATGTGGTTCATCTCCACCATCTAACTGGATTACTTCATTGTCGTCCTCCACATTTATTATTATCCGACTATGAAGCATCTTCTCTTGGTAAATCTCCCCATCAACTAATTCTACACGACGACTACGCGCGCAGGAGTATAAATTACAACTTGCCAATCGTAGGGGGTCTATCCTTTTCCTAACGGGACTAGGAGTGTAGTATACTTGTCATTGTTTGAGTTGGTAAAACAAAAAGTTCGTTGGAGTACGCAGACCTATGGAGGTCAATATCGACGATTCCATGTCTGTCAACACGTATCCCTTTTTCTAAATCAAACCAACGGCACTTGAACAAGTGAATATGACCCCCGTACGTGCCCTTGTACGACAACTCTACGATTTCCTCCAACTCCCCATAAAAGGCACGACCAAGCTCATTGTATCAATCTCCTTGGACACACACTCCAGAGTTCGTTGTTCTTTTACCGCGCCCATATGCCTTTGTGTGAAATTCACAACCATTTATTTTGTAACCATCATGGTGACTTGATCCTTATGCGGTCCCATAGCTAGGACTTGTACATTAGCGGAATCGTTGATCCCTCAATCAAAGCCTCACAAAACTCCATCTTATTAAATGAAGTCATAGTTAACATATGGAGTATATATATATATATATATATATATATATATATATACACTACGTGTTTAAAATTGAACTTACTTTGTCCTTTAGCTAAAGTGCAAAGTTTTTATCCCGATTGATTTGAATATCTTTATCGCTTATGTCAAGCATGCTTCACTTTTTTAACTCGTCATCGTACAATCTATACCATGTTATAAACATTAACATATTAGAATAAATTTTCAACTTAAAAGATAAAATATCAAGTTTACATGTGTACCTCACAAATTGGCCAATCTCCTCACAATTGAGAAGAATGTAGTAGTATGCGGCATGTAATTCTTGCTTTCGAGAGAGAGGAATACGCGCTTCCCTTTTCCATAAGCGCTACCGAAAGACCAAAATGAGAGAGCCAACCATTTAGTTCAACATTTCCCCCATCATCATGTCTCGATACTCGATTGGCCTTTGTCAAGACTTCGTCCGAAAAATAGTCTGAGACAAACGTAGATATCTCATCAAAACTGTATGCCTCGCATATCGACCCATCGACATAAGCTCTATTCTTCACCTTCCTCTTAAGGTTTCCCATCACCCTCTCGAAAGGGTACATCCATCTATATTGAACTGGACCCCCAACACGAGCTTCATAGGGAAGATGGATTTGCAAATGCTCCATGGAGTCAAAAAACCAGTGGGAATATTTTTCCGCTTTACACGTGATCTCTATGATGTTCTTCTCAAGTACAAACATGTCCTTCTCATTCAATGATTTTGAACACAAGTCTTTGAAGAAACGACTAAGATCCATCAAAGCATCCCATATTGGTTTATCAAGCGAGATCCCGAAATGCTATGTAGGCATGAGTCTCTCCATGAACACATAGCGGTCATGACTCTTCATCCCTTGCAATTTCCCACCAGAATAACACACCTTGCAATGTTCGACGATATCCATCTGGTAGTTTCAGAGACTTAACCCATGTGCACACATCTTCAACTTGCTTTTTGGACAATGTGTACCTTGCATGCGGTTTGACAATCTTACCATTAGGAGATTCATAAAGTTCTAATCCAGGACGCTTACAAATATCTTTCATGTCCAAACGTGCCTTATCGTTATCTTTTGTTTTCCCATAACATTCATCACAAAGTGTTAAACACATTGTCAAACACATTCTTCTCAATATGCATCACATCTAGATTACGAGCGAATAAAATTTGTAGACCAATAAGGCAATTCCCAAAAGATGCTTTCTCGAACCCAGTTATGAGATTCACCAAACCCATTGATTATGTTTGTCGCATCAACCTTACCAAATGGGATAACCGGCAATCTCATCACACGATCTCGCATCTCCGTTCCTTCGATAATCGCGGCAAGCATATCATTATCTACTTTCCTTTCCGAAGTGTTCTCTATTTCTTCAAGCGGGTGATCTCTAGAAGTAAGAACCAACGATGATGATCAAACCAACAAGGCTTTCGACCTTTTGATAGATTAAAAGACTTTGTATGCTCCATACAATACGGACAAGCCAACTTCCGTGTAGTGTACTCCATCCACTAACATACCATAAGTCGGGAAGTCACTTATAGTCCACATAACCACGCCCTAAGGTTGAAATTTGTTTTCGTTGCAACATTCCAAGTCTGCAGACTCCATCCTCCCACAATACCTTTAACTCGTCTATAAGAGGTCTCAAGTAAACATCTAAGTTCTTTCCGGGACTCTTAGGACCGGGAATCATGAGTGAAAGAAATAAGTATGGTGTTTCATACACATCCAAGGAGGCAAGGTGTGCATGAGTAACAATCGCGAGCCAACATGAGTATGGAGCAATTTGAGTGGCCAAAACGGATTGAAACCATCGGTGGACAATCCAAGCCTCACATTTCTAGGTTCCAATGCAAATTCGGGATGTGCTAAGTTGAAATCTTTCCAAGCACCGCCCATCTGCGGGATGATTTAGTTCTCCATCTTTAGTTGGAGATTTCAGCATGCCAACTCATATGTTCAATTTGATCTTGAAGACATGTACAATCTTTTTTAGTCGATGTGTTATTGGAAAATACCTTAGAATCTTAAATCCGGTATACTTGATTTTTTTTGTAGTCACACCCTCTTTATTAGGCCTAAACCGATCATGACCGCAAAAGCGTGCACCTTGTCATCTGTTCATTTTCCTTATAAAACAACATGCAATCGTTGGGACATGCATCGATCTTTTGGTATCCAAGACCCAACTTCTTCACCATTTTCTTACAAAAGTAATAGTTACGGTGTAATTTCTCACCGTCAGCAACATAATCTTAATTGCCTTCAAGAGTGACTCAAAACACTCATGGCTCATGTTGTGATCACCTTGATGTTAAGTAATGTCGCCAATCGCAGATAATGTAGTGTGTTTGGTGCAACCATGCCACAATGGCTTGCTACCCTCGCCTAACAACTTAAAGAAGTCTTTGGCATCAAAATTCATAGGTTGCTCTGCCTTTGCTCCCAATCAAAATCGGCCTCGCAATATCATGGACCATTTCATTCATAATACGATGAGTACTCTTTGCCTTAATTGTGTACTTGTGTGATGTCACCATCTCTTCTCCCGCCATGTGCCCACTGGCATTCTTCGTAATTTCTCATGAACCCGAAACAAGTAAATGATAGTTTACCATGTCTCTCGTCCATATAATTTACATTCTTACACTTTAAACATGGACATCGATATCTGCGACTTACCATTCATACATTACGGGTGACTATCACGATACTCCAAAAACACTTGGCAACCAAACTCTAAATTCAATCAGTAGCTTTATATGAGCACTTGACTTTCGTCGTGCCATCCAACTATGGTCTGAATAGAGGTCCATGATTCCACGGTACCTACTACAGACAACATTATAAATTTTAATTAACATATGACTTGAGCATACTTGTAAGCATGTATAACTTGGTTGAGCAATTTATAGCTTTTATAACATTTTGTAGCTTTATTCTTATATACATAAGTGTTAAATACCCTTGTTAAAAAGATAAACAGTCTCTTTATTGACCATGTGTCTCTAGTTACCTTCTGTTGCACTAACAGGTTCCCTAAAGATCGCTTATTTTGGCTTAATGTACAAATTTCAATAGCTTACCATGCTAACAACCAAGCTTGGCTTGGCCCCGTGAGGCTTGGCTAAGCTTGGCGTGGCCTCGTGTGGCCTCGTTGCCCAAGCCCAACCCATCAACTCCAATAGCCCCTTAATAGGCTCTAGTGGATCAACAATAGGCTCGTTAATAGTATAAATGTTCGCAACAACCCGACTAATAAAAAAAAAATTCGCCAGAGTCTCCCCTATAATATGGACTAGCCACATGCACGACAACATGTATATAAAGTCATTTCTAGGCACCCAAGACACAAACCAAGAGAAATATACAAATTCCCAATATAATAATGCAAATTAAACTAGTATACTCAAAACAGCTTAATTGGAAGTATATATGAACTTCTCCAACAAAACTGCCATTATCAAAATAAGAATTTCTTCATATCACTACCCAAAGTCGATTATTAACAAAATATGAATTTCTTCCTATTCATAAGGAAATATGAACTTCTCCAACAAAATCAGTCTCCAACAAAATATGAGCTACCCATAATATACCCATAATTTTGGAACGAATATACCCATAACATACAATAAAGTAAATCAGTCTTCATATCAGTTACCCATAATTTTGGAACGAAGAAAGTAAAAAATTGTGAAAGGAAGATTGTAATATACAATAAATTATGAAAGGAAGATTAAAGGGGTTACCGACGGTGGTATGGTGATGGTGAAGGCGTCGGCCGGCCGAATGTTGGTGGTTCCTCTTCTCTTCTCCCCCTACTCCCTCTTCTCCCTCGTCTGAGTTTCTCCCTCTTTTTTTTTTCCTTGTCGACTGGTTCGAACGAATGCCTGAATCTGATTCAGGTTATAAGAATCAATGATCACATCAAATAACGCATGCGGTCGCTAGTTTTTAATGATGTGGATATATTAGCTAACCGCTAGCGATCGTTGATATAGATAGTTCTGCTACCAAAGTTTCGCACCAAATTTTTGGGGGGAAATTCTTCTCAGCGACCGATCAGCGACCGCATGCGGTCGCTGATCTCTACTAGCGACTAGATTTCTTTGTGGTCACAGATAGCGGTCGCTAATACTATTATCAGCGACCAGATAGGGCGGTCGCTGATATCATTGGTCGCAGATGGCCCTTTTTCTTGTAGTGCCAATACACCACTCACAAGAGTAAAAGTTTTCAAATTGTGCTAAGGAGTCATAAAGACTATTTGTTTGTCACTTTCGCAATGGTTTTATAGAAATTCATCTGCAAATTGTCATTACTTACGGACACAAAGGGTGATTAGCTCAATATGCCCTGTACTGGCCAAGTACTGGTTTTATCTGTTTGTCGTCACTACCATAGGCACGAAACTTTACCTCAGTCTTACTGGATTTCGCACCAAAATAATTTGGTTCAGGAAATTTCTTTCAATGAACACTTGGAGTTTTCATAACATTAGTCTAGCTGAATCGAATAGTGTAGACTCATATCAATAATTCAATCTAATCGAATTATTTAGGTATAGCCAAACCCCGTTGGAAAATTAAAATTTTTGAAAAATATTTTTGAGAATGACATCATGATGCCGTACTGTATTAACAGTCCGTTTGAGGATGTCATCATCATATGAATTTGTTATAACACATCATACAATAGTGGAATAACGATTTTAGATCAAATTCACACTAAGTATTCATGTATTTACAACTCCATCACATGTTTATCATCTCTGCACCAGGTTACATGGTACATAAGTGATAAATAAAATAAATTTTGATATTTCAAGTCATTTGCGTCTAGACGAAATAAGTAGCATAGACTGTACTTTAAACCGTTTCAAAAATGATTACGAGTCTACATTTTTTAAAGCACATAGTGCGTATTTAGCTTGATGTCAAAATTTTGAAGTCAAGCATAACTAGGAGTTTTGGAAAACTTATTTCTCCACTAATGATCAATTGCTTAAACAGTCTATCTGTTTCTCTTATCCTTAATACTGCATTCACACAGAAACTATACCCAGTTCGTCAAACCACACTTATGAGTTCATAAATTTGCCACAATCATGTGAGTTTAAGAACTTACCCTAGTTAGACCTTTGGCGTCCATTCGCTGAGGGGTTCATAAACATTTCATATAACTATGAGTCAAGAATGTCACATAAGTATAAGTTTGAAGAACTCATACTTAACCCTATATTCTCTACCTATAACCTATCTATCTGTTATACACATGAGAAAGGAATCACCCTCTTAACATGTATATAGCAAATAGCGCGACACAATATTTCAATGATTATCAATGCCAAATACTAAATTGTTTTTACACCAAGTAAAATTCCCTGCCCATACAAGGAATCATACAACTCAGCTGCTGACATGAGTCCTCAATTGAAATCCCCACCTAAGCTTAACCCCCTTCTCACTACAAATTGCATTCAAATCGTATTCATAATCCTTTCCTGAATTTGTACCAATTCATAGTATAACTGATACACAGCAATCTTTGCTGTAAACTTTCCAATCATTAGATTGATTCTTATCCCTGCTATCACTTTATCAGACATGGGGTGATCTCATCGTATATATTATGATTCATTTTTATACTATGATCATTTTGCTTTACGATGTCCTATCACTGTACTTTCAGTCTTTTAGACTTGATCTATTCACCACTACTGATCAACTTTATTATCAGAGTTAGGAAACTCCGTATCTTAACAACTCGCCGAGATCCGTCTTTGAATCTTACTGACCAACTAACTCTATATGAGTTAGATCTTATCATGATCACTGCGGTTATTGGTCTCAAGTATTCCTACCTAAGGTTCATAACTAACAGCTTTGATACCAACTATGAGAGCCCCAAATCCGGGTCCCAAATCACCACGGATCTAGTATAATCATTCTATAACTAATTGCGGAAGATATAAACATAAATTGTTTATACAATACACTTTACACACTATTCCCCAAAATTGAGTAACCTTAACTTATACACAATTCATAAACTATCTAACACATAACATTATTATCAAACTATACTATAACAAATTAGCCGCACATTTTATCCCAAGCTAAACTTGGCTTTATTCTTTTTCCTTAATCCGAACGTATTCGCCTTATCTGCAATGTTTATCATGATATAGCAAGGGTGAGCATGAAAGTTGCCCAGCAAGTTTAAATAAAATTTAAGGATACATCATGATTGAAAGAGTCTGAATAATAAGCTGGCTATAATTCATCAATATAATTGAGAACTAGCACGAACAAACTTTTGCCTGAACAAGTATTGAACATGAACAAATATATCTGGACCAACTGGTAATGAAGGTGATCAACCTTTCATACCTGACAGATTACAACTCTACATGGCAATCAACAATGATTAACCATAAGCATATCCGAAGGAAACAACTCTTAGTAGAGTTAAGAAAGACTTGCCTGAACCGTTGATTACCGATATATATATATATATATATATATATATATATATATATATATATACACACACACATAGAATAATCTAAACACATAACACATAACCCTATTAGTCTATTCAACACATAAAACTTAGCATCAAGTCAGACTATTTAAGTCTGAGTTGAACCCGACAAAATTCTAATATATATCCTGACGGTCTAGTCGGACAATACTCGAGTTTAAGTTCAATTAAACTATGCCTAAACAGTTAATAATATCTTAGATAATTATATTATCAGTCAAAATATTTTTCCCAGGCTTGTATTAGATTTCAGATAATTATTACCATTTAAAATGATTTTCCAATCATTAATATCGTATTTAAATGAATTAAATTCCACAATATTCTTTTATCATTAATATTTATTTATTATAAAATATTAATAAAAATCATAACATAATATTATAATATAATTATAATATTACAAAGTATTTTTAATACCTTAAAATAATAATTATATGATTTTTAAACACTTAAATCCATTATCGATAATTGATATTAATATTAAAATATTAATATTTTCATGTCCAAATATCAAAATTTATATTTTATAACTCAAAATATTTTTATAACCCTTAAATCATTTTTATATGATTTTTAAAACATTAATTTTATTTTTTCTATAATGTATTTAATATATTTATTAAATAAATTAATTACCATTAATAATAAATTATTAATGAAATTCATCACAAAATATTAAAAGTCATCAAAATAACTTAAAATATTTTCTAATATCATAATATAATTTTCATGATTTTTAATGAATTAAAACCATTTTAAATAATTTATTTAATATTATAATTAAATAAATAAATACCTTTGATATTCCAAAATATTAAATATTTTTGAAATATACTCAAAATATTTAAAAATTATTTTTCAGGCTTTAAAATAATTTTTCATAATTTATTATGTATTTTTAATAATTAAAAACTAAGTATTTCAATTTGTTAATTAAAATAATTAATTTTTATCTATCGCTAAAGGTATTTTAGGCGACACAAGTGTCGTTAAAAGTGTTCTTGGGATGTTCTTGACTGTTTCCAGAAATTCATGTCAGTCATCAAGGCATGAGGTTTTACCGATTACAAATCTATGTTCTAGTTTATTTATGGGCTTGTGTATGTTTTAATGTTGTAGTATACATGTAATACTACAACATTCAATCAATTACATGACCAAAATATAACTAAATTGACATATCTAAGCTGCAGAAGTTGATGTCAGACGTGCTCTTGAGTTTCTGGGCTGCCCAGAAACTCAAGCAGTGTCAAGGGTGCTAGGTTGAAGCTTTAAATCATTGCTTTCCAGGTCTTGTTTATATGATGTAAAGGTTCCATTGTGTAGTTCGTGTGTCAAGGAACAAAAAACAATTACCAGATCAACTTAACAACATCACATTTGTAGAATCTGAGTCGGTCAAAGTAGGACAAAAAGACTGTTCTTGAACGAATTCTGGGTTTCCCAGATCGTTCTTCAGGCAATTCGGTCAACGTAGTTTGACCATCATTCTCTACTATTTTATTCAAGATATGGGGGATCTAAGGACTTGTAGTTCACATGGCAGGCTACAAATATCAATCAAAAAAATTATCTAAACATTAAGATACAACACGATCAGAAGCCTAAAACATGCTTGTCAAACTTTCTGGAAAATCTGGGCTGCCCAGATTCCAGACTTCGTGATGGGTCAACGCTGTTTGACTAATAATAACTCTCAATCTACACATGATCTGGATTTGATTCAAGTTCCAGATCCAAGACCTTATAACATACAACAAGTAGAAACTCTTAAAACACATAATCAAGAAAGGATCTACGAGACCTGACATTTGACTGTCAGACATCATTTTTCCAGATTTCCAGATTTGAAAAATCTTTAAATTCGAGCATCAAAATGATATGGATCTGAGTTTTGGCAACCCAGATCATCAAATGACACTCTATAACACAACTTTAACAAACAACCTACAACATCTAACATCAAATACAAAGATTTCAAGATTTAGGGTTCTTATACCTTTGAGCTTTGATTTTTGATTTCTGACTTTGTGATCTGATCTTGTACTGCTAAAACCTGATCATGGCTTATCTAATCACTCACTCTCACTCTATATTTCAAAAATTTTGGAGAGAGGGAGTCTTGGGAGAAAATGAGAGTAAAGTGGCCCTTTTTCTCTCTCTTTAATCTATAATATCTTTGATTCAATGCATCTAAGTTGCAAGGTGGCACAAAATTGATCTTGCAAAGATATTAGACACATGGGATAAACATTAGAGTGATGACTCACCAAGATTGCCATATCTTTTACTTAATTTTTAAGAAAGGGCATTTTGGTCATTTAGCATACCATTTTAATTCTAAAATTATCATTTGATCAAACCCTAAGGGTTTAACCCTTAGGGTTTGTAGACACTCAAAATTTTCTTTTCCCGTTACTAACTGTGTAGGAGGGCAAAAATGCCTTTTCACACTCCAGAGGTAATCCTGGAGGACCACAACATCAATTCCAACCTCAGAGATAACCTTAAGTACATTCAGAGTCAACAACATGACCATCTCAGAGATAACCTTGGGAAAAACCTGCTACAACTGTGCAAAAACCGGAGATAAACCCGGGAGGGGAAAAATGGTCATTTTGCCAACTCAACTTCACTTCAAATTAAATACACTCATGTCAACTCAAATTGATTCAAAATTAGTCCCACAAGACTCGTATCTTATCTTCAGAGCGAAAACTACGCGAAACAGCTCACCGGATTGCCTGACGGGAACCCGGGAATGCTATTTCGATTATGGACCCATCTTCCCGACGTCGACAAGTGGCGACTCTGCTGGGGACTCCAGTAAGAGGGCTTCAACCGCTATTACAAGCTTTTTAAAATTGTTATATGCTTGTGTGTGAATGTTACATTTACATTTATGATGAATGTGTACGAATGCATCTTAATTACTGCACTGCTAAATATCTATCTGTGATATTAGTGCTTCGCACCTGTCATCATTTTGCATAAACGGTGAGACACGTTGTATGTGAATGTATGTTGTGTGGTCCCTCAACCAGGAGGCTATCCTGTCAGTGTTTGATTACTGGACTCGTGGGAAGAATAATTCCCCGGGGCTCAGGAAAGGCACCACTCATATTCGCTGCAATTGAACGACCGGATTAATTTCCCGTCAAGTAGATTGTGATGATCTGGGAACCTTCATGCCAAAAAGCCGCGAGAGTAACCCTAAGATAGGTCAGCC
This sequence comes from Panax quinquefolius, assembly GCA_020205615.1. Classification (NCBI taxonomy): domain Eukaryota; kingdom Viridiplantae; phylum Streptophyta; class Magnoliopsida; order Apiales; family Araliaceae; genus Panax; species Panax quinquefolius. The sequence continues at coordinate 109,206,272 of CM035163.1, forward strand.
TCTGATAAACCAAACGCAGAGGAAAGTCTCTTCATACTTTCCATTTTCAATTACTTGTAAACGCTTTTACTTGTAATTTTATTCCATGTTCATCCATATGTAATGGAAAATATGAACAATATATGTGCATGCATAACATGTTACCAATTAACAACCGGTTTTGCAGGACAAAATTCCTAAACGGACATGTTATGATAACATTTACATTACCCTAAGACTAAACTACGTAAGTCTTTTGTAGGGAAGCAATTGATCTCGTTTCCCATTCAAAGACCAAAAAGGCATTAAGCCCACAGTCAGACATGGATAAAAGTGCCCAACCTGATCCAACTTCTGTCTCTCGTGAAGAGTTCAAAAAATTAAGCTATCAAATGACAGAGTTGGCTGTTATGCTCAAAGAACTACACTAATCTATTTAGGGTCCACAAATACCCATCCACACAGAATCCTTTGCACATGGAGGAATCCAGTGCCAAAAAATTCCTACTCTACCAGAGTCATCCACACCAGGGGGCAGTCAAGGTATTGGTAAAAAGGTGGAAACCCAGATACCTAAACCTCATTCCAATAAAGAAATAACAAATCTTAGGGATGATCGAGAAACTGGAGATATAAGAAAGAAAGTCCAACAAATGGAGGAGACCGTCCGGTCAATCAAAGGGACTAAAAATTATGGGAGTGTCACCTATTCATATCTTTGCATATTCCCCGGGGCTAGCTATCCTTACAAATTCATAGTCCCAGAGTTTGAAAAGTACAATAGGGAAGGTGATCCCTATACGCACCTGAAAGTGTACATTGGCGAACTGGGGTCTTATGCTGAAGATGAAAGCCTAAGAATGCAGCTTTTTCAGAAGAGTCTCACTGGAGAGGCTAAGGCATGGTATGCCCGACTTGACAATGCCAAAATCCACAACTGGGAAGAATTGGCCCACGCCATTCTAAGTTAGTATAGTTTTCAGTCACAAATGGCACCTGATCGATACCAAGTGACTAAAGTCAGAAAACAAAGTACTGAATCTTTCCGAGAATATGCCCAAAGGTGGAGACATCTCGCAGCGCAAGTTATTCCATCAATGACGAAAACTGAGATGGTGATGACGTTTATTGACATTCAAGAGGCGCCTTACTATGAGAGGATCCTAGCAGGCATAGGAAAGCCATTCTCGAAAATGATCAAACACGGTGAAATGGCAGAGATGGGCCTGAAGGCAGGCAAGATTAAAGACTTCACTGCCTTGGAAGCAGTCGCCAAGCATATACAGACTAACAAGTATGCGAGCGATCCCAAGGGTGTACTTGATAAAGGCAATTAAGATATATCCCTTGTTATACAGGGGCAAGCTAGTAAACCAACCTACAGTCCCCGCATTTGGAAAAAATGAGATAATCTGCCATTTCAACAACAGGCTGCATTTAACCAATTCTAAGACAGGAAAAGAAAATTTAAGAGAACGGAAAATCGTGTGTTCACTCCACTAGGCGATTCTCTTGAAAAATGTATTGGCGATATTGATGGATCATAAGCAAATTACCGAACTAGCTCCACCTCTGGAACCAGGGAGCAAAAGATACAATCCAAGCCAGAGATGTGCTTACCACTCAGGGTCTCCTGGACACGATACACAAGATTGTTGGTCCTTAAAGCATAAAATTCAAAATCTAATCGAAAGTGGCATTATTGTGGTCCAACAACCTGATCAACAAAATGTCAACACCAACCTTCCATTACAGCATGATACGGGGGAAGTAAACATGATTGGGTCAGGAAACGCTGAAATGTATCCAATTCGTAAGTGCATACGAAGGATAGAGGACTACCCCCAAAGGCACAGAGCAGATGTCCTAAAATGGGAAAACTCGGAGGAGGGTATGATAGTAATGCAAAAGTTAGAGATAATTCAGAATCAAGTCAACCTGCTAGCTAAGCTGATAGTGCGCCAACATCAGGATACGAGGCATTTCTTCGCTCAACTATCAGAAGGCCAAGAAAAGGGGGATGATAAAATTGCTAGCAGACCTCGCCAACGGAAAAATCGCTTGGGGGAATGCGAACTCTCAAAGAAGAAAGATCAAATAACCTCCACAAGAGTCCGAAAATTCACCCCTCTAAGAAAATCCAATGAAGAAATGCTACACTTTTTGATAAGCGAATGAAGAATTACTGAGTTGCTGCCTCCTGTAAATCCCAAGGTAAAGAGCTATGATTCCACCAAGATATGTCTCTACCATTCTAACTCACTTGGACATCTGATCGAGGAATCTTTGGGCTTGGCGACATAAAATCCAGTATCTCATTGAAAATGGAGAGCTGGAGATAGAAATTCCCATGACCAAAAAAGGCGAAAAGGAAATAAAAATCTTAAGATGTCCACTTGAGACAAGCATTGCAAATGAAGTGAAGGCTATGAGCGATAATCCTGGCAGAACACAATATGGAGTGATCCTAATGCAGGAAATGATAGAGGAGATAAACGAATCCCCAAAAGAGATTCCTCCGCCAACATCCAACATCTTGTGGTCTAAAGATGACAACCACATTACAAATCTTATAACCTTGGATGATACGGAGGAAATACTTATCCTTTCCAAGGAAGAAAAAGCAAAAAAAGAAAGTTCCTTGCAAGAAATGCGACAACAGTTTGAGGGAGATTTCATGGTCGAATCCTCTCAAGCCCATGAAAAGCGTGAGGGAACAGATGAAGGAAAAAGTGGTGGGGTTATCGGGGAAACCAACCCATCAAAGAATCAAGAGTTCATACCTTTTTGCGATGGGCCCAGCTCAAGCATCCCTGAGGAATGTACTGAACCAGGAAGCGATCAAGTTATGGCCATAAGTGAAGACATTCAAAACCAAGAAGTAATCTTTGTCGCGAGCCTTGAAGGCAACATAGCCACTGACGACTGGACTATTAGGCCTAAACTAGCCAAAAAGATGTAGATCCGGGGGATAAAGTTGCGAGTTTTAGAAGATGTTGGGACGGTATCACTTCCTTCACAGTATGCTTTTTATTTTCCATGCATGTATAGAAAAAAAAAGAGAAAAAAAAGAAGAAAAAAGCAAAGAGAAAAAGAAAAAAAAAGAAAAAGAAAAAAGAAAAAAGAAAAAAAAAAATCAAAAATCAAGTTATTCAGGTTTCAGCTCATCAAGCCTGAACTACGAATGACATGATCTCCCCTCTTCAATGGGAGTACGTAGGCAGCCATTTATGGTGCGGTCACACCAAACAAAAACCCAAACAACCCAAACCAAACACTTCTAACCAAACACTTCTCAAACCAAACACTTCTCAAACCAAACACTTCTCAACCAAACACTTCTCAAATAAACTTCTCAAACAAAAACTTCTCAAACTGTTTATCTTATCAAGAAAGAACTACGCAGACCTGATCTCCCACACATCCAGGAGTACGTAGGCAGCCATCAGTGGTGCGGTCGAACCCTCAAAAGAAATATTCAAACCCGAACATCAATCCCAAGTCTACGCTCAAGAACAACCCTCCAAGTCAGTGACCCAAGTTGAGAAGACCCAATAATACTTCAATGTCATTCCATCAAATCTAGCACAAATCCCAGAAAGGAAGAAATAGCGATACGCCATGACAACCAGCAGCGAGGACCTTCAAAGAGCCGACACCCTCAATAAATAAGTCTTTATAAAACCATCAAGGTTGATTGCGAGAACAAGTCAAGAATAATGATTAAAGACATCCAAGCCTAAATCCATTACCTGCTCACCATCTGGTACGGAGGTAAAAGCCTCTTGCGATCTCAGTATCTTATCAGCCCATTTGTCAAGGCGACTATCCCAGACAATAAGCAAGGCTGGGGCAATTTCAAAATCGATGACAACCCGATATTGCGACCACTACAACAAGACTTGGGCAATCTGGAAAATAGCGACAACTCAACACTAGGGCATTTATCAAACATCCTAAAGAGGAAAATGCCCCAGTCAGCATCATCAGCATGGTCCATCATCATCAAAGCTTCTCTCACATCAGCTCACTAGCGATTTGGATATTACTCACTTGCAACTTCATCAACAAAGAGAGTTTCTCGTATGAATCCCCAACATCAGTATGCGAAAGGACTGGGGCATTTTTTGATTCCAAGAAAGCGAAGGATTTTAAGGCGGGATCAAACCTCTCATTAAAAGAAGGAAAACTTCTGAAAGAAATCATGGCGACATTAGCTTGCCCCTACAAACGAAGGGGAAAATTCTCAACAAAGTTCTTAACTTAAGAGCAGAAGCCCAATGACAAAGGGTGTGGCGAATGAAATCTACACCATCAATTTGCGCCAAATCCTCATAAGCTGAGGCCTCTACACTAAAGTTCAAAGTTCTGCGCAATGAAAAGTCTGCACGACACCCTCTCCGTATATCAATGCCAGCATTGGTGTCATTCGATCCAAGTTACAAATCAAATATTCAAGGAAATGGGGCACAAGCACCCAACAGCGAAAGGAAACTCCAAATCACCTCAAAAAAGGTGAGAAAAAATTCTACTCCATACAAATTATAATCTGCATCAATATAGGACAATAGGCTCCTAAGAAAATCTAGATCATCACATCATGCGTGATCTGCACGTGTGCAAATGCGCCACATCAACGTACATCTCTATCAAGCGTCACATCAGGCAGAGTCTGGTGAAGCAAACCTTTGAATCTTACTTCAGCGAAGGTATCCGGAGATTCGGTATTCAAAACCATTGATATCAATTCAGTGCAACATCAAGACAGTCCAGCAATGAAAGCTTTGTATACTACCTTTCGAGTGGGAACCAAAACAGTTGGGCGATGTCAACTACCAGCAGGGTAGGATCTGTTATCAAACTACCATCATGGTAGGCACCATTGTAAACTACCAGCGTATGCATCAGCGACATCTCAATTTCTCTTCATTAAACAGGCATTAGCGACACCGACAAAAAGCCAAGCCGTTGTAGTCAACACCAGCATAGGCATCAGCAATCCCCGGTAAAGGTAAAGCGATTTGTGAAAACATTTTAAACATGCATCATAACATTCATTACATTGCGATTTGCGATTTTTGATTTGCGATATGAAAAATGCGATGTGCGAGTTATGAAGTGCGATTGGCCAAAAGCGAAATGCGAAGTACGAAATACGATGTGCGATTTGCAAACTGCGATTTGCGAATACATTTTAAACATTCATCATCACATTCACTACATTGCGATTTGCATCATTGAAAATACATTGTCATGTTTCAAGTGTCTACTAATCTTTATCATGCCCATTCCATTGCATTGTATGAACATGATAAAGAGGGGCATCTGTAGACACTCAAAATTTTCTTTTCCTATTACTAACTGTGCAGGAGGGCAAAAACATCTTTTTCACACTCTAGAGGTAATCCTGGAGGACCACAACATCAATTCCAACCTCAGAGATAACCCTAAGTACATTCAGAGTCAACAGCATGACCACCTCAGAGATAACCCTGGGAAAAACCTGCTACATGTGAGACCCCAGATTTTATCAATAAAGATTTAAATTTTGTAGAAATAATTTTTAATATTATGGTGTGAATTTGAGATAATATTATAGTTGTGGGTAGTATTTATAAATTTTGCAAAGTATGCAAGTGGTTATATTATATTCGATTGGTGGGGAATATTCGATTTAGCAGGGGAATATTCGTATAATGGCTCAATCATTGGTGGACCCTAATGTAATTATTATCGGATCGAGAAAAGCGACAAAAATATTTTATTAAAATAACGATGAAGTTTTACCGTTGATCTTGTTGAACTACTCGGTAGTAAAAAAGTGCGATGTCGTGTGGTTGCATAGTAGCACGGTATTGACGATTATTGATGCTTATGTGAGAAGTCACTCGGTTTGATTCCATTATTGTCGATTAATAATATGAATTATTATAGCGATAATGACGTTTTTGTTTTATTCAGTATTATTAACGTAATAAAAATGAAACATCTTTTTATATAAAGCAGACTACTTTATTAAAGTTATTCTATAAATAGAATATATTATATTTTATTATGCATAGTTTTGCATAGTGTTTTTGCATAGTGTTGCATAGTGTGTTTGCATAGTAAAATGTTTTTATATAAATAGAATATATTATATTTTATTTAAAAGATTTTGCTTTAAATATGGACCGTCAGATTAAAGTAAATCAATCTTGATTGGATTCATGGATTAATTATTATGCATTCTATTTTCCTATAAATAGAAGCTCATTCCTTCATTATTTTCTTACGAATTCTTGAAACTCTAGAGAGAGAAATTATAGAGAGAAGCTATAGAGAGAAAATCTATAGAGAGAAAGAAGAAGAGTATTACGGTACTTCACTACTTTGATATCCGGTGTCTTTTACGGTAAGGGGTATTATTTGTTGTGCAGTAAGGGATATTATTTGTTGTGCCGTAAGGGATGTTATTCTTTCTTATTCATGAAGAGAACACGTTATTTCATTCATTATTATTACATTGGAATAACTTTGTAAAAAAAAGTGGCATACCCTATACATAACTTTGTATATGTGGATACCTATCGTGGTGAAATCCTTATATTATTCCATTCTTATTTATTCTATTGAAATAACTTTGTATACGTGAATCCCCTATACTTGGTGATCTTCTTACATTATTCCATTCTTTATTATTACATTTGGAATATCACATGCGTGTGTTTTACAGGACACGGGTTCCATTGTTTATTATTCGCATTTATTATTACATTTGGAATATCACATGCATGTGTTTTACCAGGACTGGTTCCATTGTTTATTATTCAAAGCATTTATTATTACATTGGATCATCACGCCGGTGTGAATTTTCACGACTGGTTCCGTTATTATTATTACATTGGAATAACTGCTTACATCAAGTACCGCATGCGTGGTGATTTCTTTTGTTATTCCATTCTTTATTATACCCGGTTGGTTAAAACTTTGACTTCTATACTCCATGAAATTAGTGGAATATCCTTGATATTTGCGCTTCATCGATATCTTTTCATGGAAATATTCTTACGATCATTCTTGAATTTTACTCTACAAAACGAAGATCTTGTTGACAATTTGGACGTTAATAATTCCTAGATAAATTAATTCTTGAACTTGTTTTATTGAATTATTATGTCATTGTCATCATCCTCATGTTATATTATGTTATCTTTGGCTTACGTGCATAGATGAACTTAGTATGATTATGACCATCGGGGATCATTCGGTATAATCATGGCTTGTTATAAATGATGTGATAAAAGTCCTCGGTGGTCCGTAATGCAAAGTTGATGGATAGTTTTTGGTATGATTATGACCGGGGGTGATTCGGTATAGTCATGACCATTGATAATTTGATGAAAATCCTTGACCAGTAGTACGAGGATGATTAGATGTGGTGGTTTATTTATTAAAATTTGAGTCTAGCGATAAAAATTGATGAAAACCTTTTAAAACCTAAAAGATAGTAGATTTTATTCTCTACTTGACTCTTTTAATGGATTGCATATTCGGCTGTGATTAAACCTGGTTGTCTATTGTATTTTATCGGTTTAACTTTGTTGAAGGCTAATGATAATTTATTCGCATTATCTTAGTCATAATATTTCTTCTTGGGCTAGTTGAGCTCACCCTTTCTTTCTTTGTTCTCTTCGTGAAATGAGAACATAACCGGGGACGAGTCGGGGAGCGGAGTAATGGTCCAGAGGATAGCATTAGTAGTCCTCACTATGCGTGAAATAGTGTGATAATAGTTGTAATGAGGACTCCTTTTGAGTTTGTATAATATCTAGTAGACAATATTTGTATTCAAACTCACGCTTTATGTCGTATTGCATACCTGACAGTTAGGTTAGTAAGTTGTATTTGAATTTATGTACCATGTAAGTGGCGACCCAAGATGGGTGACGTATACCTAATTTTGGGGGCGTCACACTACAACTGTGCAAAAACCGGAGATAAACCCGGGAAGGGCAAAATGGTCATTTTTCCAACTCAACTTCACTTCAAATCAAATACACTCATTTCAACTCAAATCGATTCAAAATTAGTCCCACAAGACTCATATCTTAACTTCGGAGTGAAAACTACGCGAAACAGCTCACCGGATTGCCTGACGGGAACCCTGGAATGCTATTTCGGTCATGGACCCATCTTCCTGGAATCAAAAAGGGAAAATCTCATGTCATTGCGTAAATCTCGACAAAATCACACTTAGGATTTCCAAATTAGGGTTTTAAAAATAAAAATAAACATTTGTAAATTATAATTAGGATTCTATATTTATAATAAAATTTCCTAATCATAATCCAAGATTGCTAATTAGGATTATTATTTCCTAATTAAACTTGCTAATTTAGCAATTAGGGTCAAAATTATACATTAAGGTTTATAACCGAGAAATTAGGGTTTTAAAAATTTGAAATTATGGTTTTCTAATTAATTAAGCTTTACCCTAATTAATATTAATATCATTTAATCATTATAATTATCCTTTAAATTCCCAGATTGGGATTTCCAATCTTCGAATAAGGGTTTCGGATTCCCGAAACTGAAATAAGGGTTTTAGAACCGATTTTAAGGTTTTTTATTAGTCGTTAGGGTTTTCTAACTGAACGTCAATATTCGACAATAATATTAGGGTTTGACACTGATAAAGTTTATCTGTTCAACCCTTGACCCTTAACAACATACTGTAAATATATAATATCATATTCATAGAACATATTCACGTATACCCTTATTCCTGAATAATTCACCAAAATCCTTCACAGAATTTTGAAATCCTCAAAATTTCTTCATAAAAATATCAAACGCATACACTTATTTTCTGTCTAGGTTTATTATTTGACCTTCAATCCATCATTTAAGATTTTAATAAATTGTCTAATTTCTCGGGTTGTCACAAATACAGGACATAACAGGCTGATCACACTAGCCCGTAAGTTATGACAATTTACCGAAGAAGTTCTGTTTAACCTTTTCAAAAATTGAAAACAACGTTCATAGTTTGTCGTCTATTCACCAATTATAGTCAGTACGTAGTTTCAAAATTTAAAATAGAATTGATATGTTGTTTAGAGATACTTCAGTTTTCTTCACAACTATTGATTCGTTGTAGAAGTGTCATTCACAGAAAACATTTACTTCTTTCAGCTAACATTTATTGTTTGTTGTTGCTTCTTGGGCAATCAAATGCTCATTCTTGCTTAATCTAAATGTTTTCAACTAAGTGTGATCGACCTGAAGGTTTTGACAAGAACAAAGGAAAGGGAAAGCTAGCAGAATAAAATTTATAGTATCTTGTGTAATAGCTAGACTATATTAAGACAATGATATTTATTAATTATCATGTAATGTAATGTATTAAAGATTGTGAACTTGGAGATTAGACAACTCTGATATTGTATATTAAGTTTGATATTTATATTATTATTATTATTATCCCGCTCAAAGAAATGGTAATGTGAAGCACCGAATTCGGGTTTCAAGTACCTGAATTTGGGGGTGACACAGTTGTATAATTGAAGTTTGTATTTGGATTATGTACCGTATATCTGGCGACTCAAAATGGGTCGTGTGGACCTATTCTGGGGGCGTCACACTTTAGTTCACCATAAAAGAATTAAATCACCTAATAAAGAAAAAAGTAGATGTATATATGAAAATATGGTAACGTGGGCGGCGTGCACAAGTCGGTGGGGGTGGTCGGGGTGACGACGTGGGGTTGTCAATGGGGGTGGGCACTCATTTCTTCTCTTTTCTCTATATCTTCTTCTTTTTCTGTTCGACTGCCTGATTATGTTCGATTGTTTGGGATTAAAATAGATTAACAATCATTATCGACGAATCGACGTGTGGTCGCTTATTTTTATCGACGCGATATTTGTATTAGCGTAAGCGCTGCGATCTTTATTAATAATCGATCGTAATAAGCCTTTGCTTCAACTTTTGCGCCTAATTTCTGGCAGCAAAACTATATCAGCAACCGCATGCGGTCGATAAAAATCAATATCTACTATTTTTATATGTAGTTGCTAATAGCGGCCACTATTGTATGGCATTAGGAACCGGATACTGCCGTCGTTGAAGTTGGTAAATGTTGAGCCTTTTTTCTTGTAGTATTTTTTTTTAAGTATGAAGTGCAATCCTTATAGTTCCAAGTGCGAGTTTGGCATAGAAATCGCACCACTTAAGGAATCACACCCATTTAAAGTTCTAAATTATTTAATACTTCTTATGAATTTGTTTATATTTTAATATTATTCTTTAAGTTCTATTCAAGTATGGTTGGAAATTTAATTTTGAAATATTTAATTTTTCATGATTTAAGATTTTAAGTTTGAAACAAGAGTTGTATTGTAGTAATGTATACATTTTGAGAATTTACATGGTATTAAATTTAAATTTTAATTTGGAAAATTAGAAGTTTTGAATTACTTTATGATCAGTAATGATATATATTGTGAATGTTTTACGTCGACTTTTTGATCATGAGTTACATAGATAAATATTTGTGATAATATTTTTGGAGAGATGTGTAATAACCCGACTCTCTTATAATTTCTAAATCTCATGTGTAGTGATATTCTTATAATAAATTAATTTGTAGTAAAAATATTTTTATTAATTATTTTCCATGAAATTAAGTTTATTGTATATATGAAATGATTATTAGAATTATTATAATAACTATTTTATTATATGAATTTATTTTAAATTAGTTAAGTTAATTATTTCAACTTAATAAATAAAGGTATATATGAAAGTTATGTCAGATATGAATTCAAAACCCTAATTTTGGATTTTGAACAAGAAATGAGAATAATAATATAATATTATTTATATTTCAGTGCTATAAATATGTACTGTATGTGTAGACTGATAATGGTTGGTCAGTTAAGATGCAGTATTACAAAACCCTAGTAATACTTTGATAAATCCTAATTTGAAAAGTCAAATTCAAGTTCAAGATTGTTTAGTGATTAGGTTATACGATAAATATCAAGTACGGTAGATTTTATTCTTAATCAGGGAAAACCCTAATTATTAAAAACCTTAATTAGTAATTATAAACCCTAATTACTAAACTAGAACCCTAATTGCTAAATTATAAAGCTTATTGTTAATTAGAGAAACCCTAAATATTACTTAGAAAACCCTAATTACTAATTGAAAACCCTAATTGTCAAATTTGGAACCCTAAATGCTAAAATAGAAACCCTAATCGCTAATTTAGCACGCTTAATGTTAATTAGTGAAAACCTAAACCTAATTAAGTTACAATTCCTAAGTGATTAGGAAACCTAATTTAATTATGAAACCCTAAATTCCATTTTTAAAAACTAAAATTTTCATTTTAAACTTAATTACAAAATCCTAGAAAAACCTTAGGGTCAGACCCTAAGGGTTAGTTAGGTTACCAAAATGCCATTAAATTTGCAATTCAAATGATCAAATTGCCCTTCTAGTATTATTTATTAGGAAGCTTGCACGTTTTGCCAACACTTTAGTTGGTGAACCACTCTTGACTTTCCCATCATGTTATATATATATATATATATATATATATATATATAGAATTAGAGAGACAAAAGTCCATTATTTAGCCCATTTGTTCATCATATACTCAACCAACTCTCTCTCTCTCTCTCTCTAAACCCACGAAAATCTTTAGCATTTCAGTCCCTCAGTAAGTCCCCACTACCTCCATTAACAAATCAGAAGCTAGAATAAAGAAATTGTTCAAAATAAGGTATAAACCCTAAACCAAATCTGATCTTGAATGTTATGTTAGAAGTTAAGATTTTGTGTTGAAATATGTTATTTATAATATATATATATATATATATATAGGTGATCTGGGTTGGTGTTTGTTAGATCCATAACATCTATAGGTTCGAATTTGAAGTTTTTCAACATTTGGAAAATTTTAAAATGTGTCTGACACTCGGTTGTCAGGTCTCATAGATCTCAACTTGTTTATGTTTTGATTGTTTAAATGTTTGAACATGTAGTATGATATGAGTTCTGTATTCTGGAAGTTGAAGCAAGGTCAGAACTAGTATATATTGAAAGTTATTCATGGTCAAAGTCGGTTGACCGACCATGACCAAACAAATTTGGGTAACCTAGATGCTACCCAGAACGCTCTGACAACAAGTTCATGCCCTTAGATCTTTCTGATGTTTGTTGCTTTGTTATTGTTGTTGTATTCATGTTGTAGTATGGTAGATTAACTATAGATTCATGCTTTTAGATCACTAAATCATCAAACGGGTTGAACACAGTGGCTGGTCAAAGTAGGCCAGATGATCACGGATTGTGTTTTCTAGGTAACATAGAAAACTCAAGAACGTGATTTCTGACAGACTTTGACTGGCATAGATCTGCTTATTTTGTTGTTGTTATGTGTTATATGTGTTAGATTTGTACCATGTCATGTTGGCTACAATCTGGAATCCATAAATCACTAAAACATCACAAGGATCACAAGTTGTGGAAGCCCAAATATGGCAACTCGAACTGTTCTTCATTTCTAGGTAACGCAAAAATGAATAACAGCTCTGACAACTACTTTGCAAGCTCAGATCTCCTTTGTGTAATGAATTTTGACTGTTATTGTTGAATCATGTAGTGTTACACTAGTACTACAAGATCAATGTATTACCTTGTCCAGAAACATCATAGATTAGAAACTATTGTTGGTCAAACATGGTACCCAGAAACTGTCTTATGAATGTTCTTGGTGTTCAAGAACACCTAAGGCGACACTTTTACGTCAGCTAAAGGCTTTATGATGAGACTTATTAATTTTAATTAATTTAATTTTCAAAAATCTTTTAAAAATAGAAAATAATTTCTAAAATTACAAAAAAAAATTAAAAAATTATTTTAAGTTATGAAAATTAACTTTTAATAATTTGACATATTTTCATAAATATTAGTATTTATTTGAATATTATTGATATATAATTTATTTAATAAATGTACAAAATAAATTAATTAAAAATGATTTTATTATATTAAAAATCCTTTTAAGCGATAATAAAGTATTTAAAAATATTTTAAGTTATAAAACATAACTTTTAATATTTTAAGATAAATTTCATTAATTATTTAATATTAATGATATTTTGATTTATTTAATAATTATATTAAATAAGTTAGATAAAAATGATTTTAATAATATAAAAATCATTTTAAATGAAAATAAAAGTTTAAAAATATTTGAAGTTATAAAATATAACTTTTAATATTTAAAGGTAAATTTCATTAATAATTTAATGTTAATGATATTTGATTTATTTAATAATTATATTAAATAAATAGTATAAAAATTGTTTTATTGAATTTAAAATCATTTAAAATGGATATAAATGGTTTTAAAATATTTTAAGTTATAATAAATGACTTTTAATATTTTGATAAATAATACATTAATATTTAAATATTAATTTTAATTATTTAAAAGGATTTTAAATGTTTTAAAAATCATTTAAGGGTAATATTAATACTTTAAAAAATATTTTGAGTTATTATAAATAACTTTAATATTTTGGCAATGATTTCATTAATATTTTAATATTGTTTAAATATTAATGATAATAAAATTATTTAATATTTAAATCATTTAATAATGATTCCAGTGTTTGAAAAATCTTGATAAATTATAATAATTATTTAAAAATTATTATAAGTCATTTAAAAATAATATGACCGATATTTAAATTATCTAAACGAATATTGAACTACAGAATAGAGTTTTAGACTCGATAGTTACTTGATAAATTCATCGGTACACCGAAATATTTCAGACATTGATCTGGACTTAGATAGTTTGACTAGATACGTGTTTGTTTATGATTCAATGACTGTTAAACATATGTGACAATGTGATTAGGTTATGTGTTGACTACAAATAATAGTACTATATATTACGATATGTTATTCTAATCGAAAGTATAATCTTATAAATGATAGGTCGTTGTATTAAAGATAGAACTAAGTCGTGTACTGTAAGTAGCAGACTAGAAAAGTATCCTACCCTTTGCATTTACTTTATGCAATGGACATGTGTAAGCCAATTTCAGAATTATATCGTTGTTGTGCTAGCTTATTAACTCTATTATTATTGTTCATGTATCTATACTTTGTAGACATGTTAGTTCTTGAATTCGATCCAATCATTGTTTATCAATACAGTACAATTGTACAATCCAGATATTAATTCTGTTCGTAAATTTCTAAAATTGGTTATACAAGTGTCTTCGCTTGGATAATTGTTGTACATGTTGATCCATACCTATTAAATTCTGGTATGTATACATTGCCTTAAAAGTCGTCTAAGCTGTTTGAACCGGCTAGACACAGATTTTTAAAATATTGTTGAACATGATAGAACTTTATTGTTATCCAACTAAATTATTTTGGTTCGAATTCTAGACTAAGTATGAATATCCCGAATATGGGAAACTTTTATGCGCCTAAGGCGGATATGCTGGACCAAAATATCGTTCGAACATATAGTATTAATCAATACAGGGCATAACAGGCTGATCACCCCTAGCCCGTAAGTTATGACGGTTTACAGAAGAAGTTCTGTTTAACCTTTTCAAAAATTGAAAATAATGTTCATAGTCTGTCGACTACTCACCAATTATAGTCAGTACATAGTTTCAAATTTTAAAATAGAATTGATATGTTGTTTAGAGTTACTTCAGTTTACTGCACAACTGTTGATTCGTTGTAGAAGTGTCATTCATAGAAAATATTTACTTCTTTCAACTAACATTTATTGTTTGTTATTACTTGTTGGGCAATCAAATGCTCATTCTTACATAATCTAAATGTTTTCAACTAAGTATGATCGACCTGAAGGTTCAGACAAGAACAAAGGAAAGGGAAAGCTAGCAGAATAAACTTTATGGTATCTTGTGTAATAGCTAGACTATATTAAGACAGTGATATTTATTCATTATCGTGTAATGTAATGTATTAAAGATTGTGAACCTGGAGATTAGACAAATCTAATATTGTATATTAAGTTTGATGTTTATATTATTATTATTATTTCGCTCAAAAAAATGGTATCGTAAAGCACCGAGTTCGGGTTTCAAGTACCTGAATTTGGGGGCGTCACAGTTGTATAATTGAAGTTTGTATTTGGATTCTGTAACGTAAATCTGGCGACTCAAAATGGGTCGTGTGGAGCTATTCTGGGGGCGTCACACTTTAGTTCACCATAAAAGAATTAAATCACCTAATAAAGAAGAAAGTACATGTATATATGAAAATGGGGCAACGTGGGCGGTGTGCACAAGTCGGTGGGGTGGTCGGCATGACGACATGGGGTGCTCGATGGGGGTGGGCACTGCCTGGTTCTGTTCGATTGTTTGGGATTAAAATAGATTAACAACCGTTAACAGTGATCGCATGTGTAAGACCCCAACATTTTATGAATAAAATCGAGTTTTCTCTAATTATTATTGTGAATAATAAGGTGTTAATTAGATATAATGTTTTGGTTATGGGTGAAATGTGTAAAATTTTCAAAATACGTAAGTGGTTATAAAATATTCATTTGTTGTCGGGGAATATTCGTTTGGTCGTGGAATATTCATTTTGTCGGGAATATCCGTACGATGGGACAGTCATTTGTGGGCCCCATTACAGAATAACTGTCGGATGAAGAAAACGATAAGTTTGAGTTTTTATAAATAACGGCGTAGTTGTTATCGTTAACATTGTTAGAATACCCGGTGGTTAAAATACGATGTCTGGCGTGGTTAAAGATAGCACACGGTATTGCATGAAGATATTTTGAATTATTGATTCTTACGTATGAAGGCACTACTCAATAATTGTTACAGTAATTACTGTTCAATATTTTATTTTATTGGTTCAATAATTGTTGCGTTAGTAGTTTATATTATTGTTGTTTCAATAATGGTGACTGCACAGTATTTCCCATTATCAGATCAATAATTCATATTATTTGAATAATATTATTAGATAGCATTATTGGCAATGTCTAGATAGTTCTGTCAAGGAGAGGTTTGGTCACCTAATTGCGCGCCAGTAAAGAAAAATCCTTATTGGAAAGCCCCCTCTTTCTTGGGAACGGCATGGTTATCATAATTATGATTTTCTAATACTGAATAATTAATTATTGATTTATATGATAAGGAAATATTTATTTGATGTGGATATAAATGATGGATTTATTTATGTGGTTATAAATGAACGAATTAATGTTGAGGTGTTTTATTAGTATTTTTTGTCGGAATAGAGGTATTAAAAATCAAACCAGTGTTCTTGAGATATATTGCGTGAGTTATAATTTTTAATCCGACCGTTGGATCGTTGTGATTTTTGGATATGTTATACATATATAAGTTGAGTATATGTCCACAAATTTTGAACCGTTAAAAATGAACGTATGATTTGTTATGAATTTTTGGTGGAAAATTCTAGAATTGGTGGGCCCCACTTTTGGTTGGTGAGAAATGTGCTCAAATTGAATTTCAAATGTGGTGGGTGGTAATAGTAGGAGGTAAAGCCATCAAGTAGCAGGTCAAGTCTGCTTCGGTGTGTTAACATTTTCCTATAAATAGAGGGCTAAGTTAGAATTGAAAATCAAACCAGAAACATAAGCTTTCTCTCTTTCTCTCTCTATATCATCGAGCGTATTTTGTGAGTATTTAGATACTTTGAGAGTTGCTATTCAGTACAAGTTTCATTCAGCATCATATTCGACATTTCATTCTGAATTATTATTTCTTTTGAGGTAAGGGATGTTATTTTCTTATTAAATGATATTATTTTCTTTAATATCATTATGCTGAGATATTGTTATGAATTTTATTATGGATTTTCTACCTTTTTGTGTCAGGGTTACTATTCACATAAACGACACTATTCACATATACGGCACTATTCACGAATACGGTACTATTCACGAGTATTCTTCACGAAGTATGATTTTTCTTGTGGAATTTCTACCTTTTTGTGTCGGGGTTACTATTCGTGTATACGGTACTATTCACGGATACGGCACTATTCCCAAATACGGCACTATTCATCAAAAAATTAAATTTTCTTTTTTCCGTCCCAGATGTCTATTATGGTTACTATCTTTGATTGTATCCATGTTTTAATCTTCATTCTTGAATTTTACTTCATTATTGTTTATTATGGAATATTTTTGAACTTGGATTATCTAAAGTACGAATCCTTAATCTTTGATCTTTTATCTTACTGCAGTCGTTCTCTAAAATGTTTTTCATTATCCTCAGTCCTTAATGATGATACTTGATGAATATCTTTGTCCTATAGTGCAAAGATGAATGATTACCTGATGAATATCTTTGGCCCGTAGTGCAAAGATAAATATTTGATTCAAGATGTATATTGATTGTTGTTACAGGGATAAAATATTGACGATGGACTTTTAAATTAATAGATGATAGTAGATTTCATTCTCTACTTTACTCTTCTAATGAATTGTTGTTTCCGCTATAATTGTTGATCTAAAACTTGTTGTCTATTATATTCTATCAGATTTTTTCCTGTTGAAGACTAAGGATAATTGTTGTATATTATCTCAGTCATAATATTCTTTATTGGGCTAGTTGAGCTCACCCTTTTTCCTTTTTGTTCTATTTTTCTTCTCAAGAAGCGAGAACATAGCAGGAACCAGTCAGGGTATAGAGTGATGGTCCTAGACAGTTATTTTAGCAGTCCTTGCTATTTTTGTAAAATAGTGCATCAATAATTATAATGAGGACTTTATTTGAGTGTGGATATTGTCTAGAAGACAATATTTGTATTTAAACTCATAGTATGTGTTGTCGTATTTTGCACGATAATTGTATTAATAAAGTTGTAGTTCTTTCTGTACCATGTATTTGGCGACTCAGAATAGGTTGGGTGGATTGGACCTATTTTGGGGGCATCATAGTTGGTATCAAAGCTTAGGGATATGATCCCTGGCTGAGATGTGAGACTAGAACTAGGAGGGAAGAGACAAGTAAATCCTTCGCTAGTGTGTCCTACCTAAGCTTATTTGTTGGTCGGTCATAATATAGGGATGTTATGTGATATGTTAATTTGTTTAATTAACCCTTGTTTTATGACAGTATTTAAGAATGGCAGCTGAGAACGTTAACAATGGAGTGTATGAGACTGTGGAAACACATTTAGTCACCAATCAGGAGAACGTGCAACAGGATGGCAATATTCCTCCGGTAAACAACACTAACGAGCAAACGATGAATGATGGGATATTTAGAAACTTTTTGCAGTTCATGCAAAAGCAGACGAGGGAGACTCGTGTACAAAATATGGGTGGAAATGATAGCAACACGCGGTTTGTCACAGCCAAGCAGTTCAAGGAGTTAGGACCACCAAAATTCTTTGGAAAGCCAGACCCGATTAAGGCGGAGACGTGGGTAAAGAAAATTACCAAGATATTCGATGTCTTGGGATGAACGGAGGAACAGAAGGTTCCATTCGCCACCTTTATGTTTCGTGGTGAGGCAGATTACTGGTGGAAATTTGTGAAGCATACCCAGCCTGCCGCACTTAATATGTATTGGGAAACATTTCAGAAACTGTTCAATGACAAGTACTTTCCTGAAAGTATTCGTCATATGAAGGAGGTAGAGTTTATTAGACTGGAATAAAATAACATGACGGTGTCCCAAGACGAGACGAAATTCGTGGAGTTATCTAGGTTTGCGCCTCATTTGGTAGAAAATGAGGAACGTATGACGAGGATGTTTTTGAGAGTCTGAAACCCGATATTTGTCAATACCTTAACTCTTATAAATTTTCTCTGTATTCAGATGTTGTCAACAGGGCTCAGTTATTAGAGCGAGATAGTGAGTATGTTCAACCGAGGGACAACAACGAGGTCATCTGGGGTGGCAGCGATCATCGTGAGCGATGATAACCATCGTGGAGGAAATTATCATGCCAAAATGGTAACCACTTGGTGGTAATCATGGCGAATAATAGAAGAAATAATTCAAGTGGAAATTTTAAGAAGAGAAGATTTAACGATGGCGAGGAAGGCGTTGGCGGCACCAACACCAACACAAGAACAAATTCTAGGGGAGGAGAATGACCGCCAGTTAGATGCTACAGATGCAGAGAAGAGGGACATATAAATTTAAACTATTCACATCCTTTCAAGGTATGTTTTAGTTGTGGAAAAGACGGTCACATAGCTCGATTTTGTCCTGTAGCGAAATCAAGTCCAGTTGGGACGGTGGCACCAGAGGCGGATACGGACAAGTCAAAGTCAACGGTTCCTGGAAGAGCGTTTATCGTGACTGGCCAAAATGCTAGTAACACGAACGAAGGTATCATGGGTTAGTTAATTATAAATTCTTGCAAAATCTATACCTTATTAGATACCGGTTCTACCCATTCTTTTATCTCTCCTACTTGTGCTCAACGTTTAAACTTGACTCTGGAGCAATTAGACTTTGACTTATCTGTGGAGACTCCGTTAAGAGAAACTTTTGTTACATCCACTGTTTATAAATCTTGTTTGATCCAAGTTGGCACCATCACATTACCTGTTGATCTTATCTCTTTAAAGATACTTGCTTTTGATGTGATTTGAGGGATTGATTGGTTAACTACTCATCATGCCAAAATTAATTGCTTTCGTAAGGTTTTTAGTTTTCATATTCCTAAGCAACCTGTTATTCGAATTCAAGCAATCAAACCATTGAAGTCAAACACTTTCATATCAAGCCATAAAGTCATTCGTTTATTAAAAAACGAATGTCAAGCTTTCTTAGCCATGTTATGGATTTAAACAAAAATACGTCAAATTTGAATGATATTTCTGTTGTTAGTAAATCTCCTGACGTATTTCCTGAAGAATTTCCTAGCCTACCCCCAGAGCGTGATATTAAATTTTGTATCGACTTTGAACATGGTACAAAACCCATTTCTAAAATCTCATATCGAATGGCTCCTATTGAACTTTAGGAGTTAAAAACCCAAGTACAAGATTTGGTACCCGAGCCTCTATCTGGTGACTTCCTTTGTGGAATGCACCAAAGCCAACCTCTCCGTAGGGGACTTTATATTTGTGTGGTGGTAAAAAGATAGGTGCCATTGTGATGTGCTATCCAAGATTGGGATATGAGTCACAGTTGAGAGCAACCTAAGTCAGTAATCGAAATATCTAGCTTTCTAGGCTTAGCTGGTTACTATCGGAGATTCATGGAAGGATTGTCTCGAATCGCTACTCTATTAACTCTGCTGACTCAAAAAGATACAAAATTCGTATGGAGTGAGGAATGCGAGAAGATTTTCCAAGAGCTCAAGAGGCGACTCATTTTGACACCTGTTCTGACCATACCATCTTTGAAAAGCGAACATGGTAACTGACGCGTTGAGTAGAAGCTCGTACGCGAGTACGAGTGTGATATTGTTGAACACAAAGACCTATTTTATATAATTTACAAATGATAAAGATAGAGTTAAAGACTCTAGGGACCCACGTTATGATGTTAAATATACGAGTAGAAACGACTTTAATTGATAACGTTAAAACCGCTCAAGCTACACACCAGAGATGATGAATATAAAGAAGAAGGTGTAAGAAGGCGTTATTCTAGAAGTAAGAGTCGATGAAGAGAAGAAAGCTCAAACCTTCAATTTATTTGAAATCCTCGATCGAGTAAGAACTGTGGCCTATAGACTCGCCTTTAATGTCTCGTGTTCATAATGTTTTTCACATATTTATGCTTCACAAATATGTGAAAGATCCAAACCACATTTTTGCGTTAGAACCAGATGAGATAGCTGAAGATTTAACGTATGAGGAGGTACCTGTCAAGATCTTGGATAGTAAAGAGCATGTCCTACGCATAAAGGTTATACCACAAGTTAAAAGTTTTGCGGATGAACCATTCAATTGAGGAAATGACATGGGAGTTGGAATCGGAAATGAAAGCGAGGTACCCTCACCATTTCGAAACACCAGGTACGTACGTCAATTTCGAGGACGAAAATTCATAAGGAGGGCAGGTTGTAAGACCCCAACTTTTTATGAATAAAATTGAGTTTTCTCTAATTATTATTGTGAATAATAAGGTGTTAATTTGATATAATATTTTGGTTATGGGTGAAATGTGTAAAATTTTCAAAATACGCAACTGGTTATAAAATATTTATTTGTTGTCAGGTAATATTCGTTTGGTTGTGGAATATTCTTTTTGTTGGGAATATCCGTACGATGGCACAATCATTTGTGGGCCACATAACAGAATAACTGTCGGTTGAAGAAAATGATAAGTTTGAGTTTTTATAAATAACGGCGTAGTTGTTACCGTTAACACTGTTGGAATACCCGGTGGTTAAAATACAGTAATACGCGTGGTTGCATAGTAGCACACAGTATTGTACAGTATTTTTGAATGATTGATTCTTACGTATGAAGGCACTACTCAATAATTGTTACAGTAATTACTGTTCAATATTTTATTTTATTGATTCAATAATTTCTACATTGATAGTTTATATTATTGTTGTTTCAATAATGGTGACTGCACAATATTTCCCATTATC
Source organism: Panax quinquefolius (assembly GCA_020205615.1). Taxonomy (NCBI): domain Eukaryota; kingdom Viridiplantae; phylum Streptophyta; class Magnoliopsida; order Apiales; family Araliaceae; genus Panax; species Panax quinquefolius. The sequence goes on from CM035163.1 coordinate 109,227,867, forward strand.
AGATCAATAATTCATATTATTTGAATAATATTATTAGATAGCATTATTGGCAATGTCTAGAAAGTTCTATCAAGGAGAGATTTGGTCACCTAATTGCACGCCAGTAAGGAGAAATCCTTATTGGAAAGCCCCCTCTTTCCTGGGAACGACCTAGTTGTCATAATTGTGATTCTGTAATATTATTTGTGAATAATTAATTATTGATTTATATGATAAGGAAATATTTATTTGATGTGGATAAAAATTATGGATTTATTTATGTGGTTATAAATGAAGGAATTAATGTTGAGGTGTTTTATTAGTATTTTTATCGGAATGGAGGTATTAAAAATCAAACCCGATTGTTCTTGAGATATATTAATGTGAGTTATAATTTTTAATCCAAATAGTTGGATCGTTGTGATTTTTGGATATGTTATACATATATAAGTTGAGTATATGTCCACAAATTTTGAACCGTTAAAATTGAACGTATGATTTGTTATGAATTTTAAGAGTTGACTGGTTCAGAAATTGTTGAAGTTTCGAAATTTATCATTTTGGTGGAAAATTCAAGAATTGGTGGGCCCCACTTTTGGTTGGTGAGAAATGTGCTCAAATTGAATTTCAAATTTGGTGGGTGGCAATAGTAGCAGGTAAAGCCATCAGGTAGCAGGTCAAGTCTACTTCGGTATGCTAACATTTTCCTATAAATAGAGGGCTAAGTTAGAATTCAAAATCACACCAGAAACATAAGCTTTCTCTCTTTCTCTCTCTATATTATCGAGCATATTTTGTGAGTATTTAGATACTTTGAGAGTTTCTATTCAGTACAAGTTTCATTCAGCATCATATCCGATATTTCATTCTGAAGTACTGTTTCTTTTGAGGTAAGGGATGTTATTTTCTTATTAAATGATATTATTTTCTTTAATATCATTATGCTGAGATATTGTAATGAATTTTATTATGGATTTTCTACCTTTTTGTGTCAGGGTTACTATTCACATAAACGATACATTATTCACATATCTGCACTATTCACGAATACAGATTATTCACAAGTATTCTTCACGAAGTATGATTTTTCTTGTGGAATTTCTACCTTTTTGTGTCGGGGTTACTATTCACGTATACGGCACTATTCATGTATACAGCACTATTCACGAATACGACACTATTCACCGAAAAATAAGATTTTCTCTTTTCCGTCCCAGATGTCTATTATGGTTACTATGTTTGATTGTATCAATGTTTTGATCTTCATTCTTGAATTTTACTCCATTATTGTTTATTATGGAATATTTTTGAACTTTGATTATCTAAAGTACGAATCCTTAATCTTTGATCTTTTATCTTACTGGATTCGTTCTCTAAAATGTTTTTCATCATCCTCAGTCCTTAATGATGATACTTGATGAATATCTTTGGCCTGTAGTGCAAATATGAATGATTACCTGATGAATATCTTTGGCCCGTAGTGCAAAGATGAACATGACCAACTGGTGATGCAAATGAATATCTTTGGCCCGTAGTGCAAAGATGAATATTTGATTCAGGATGTATATTGATTGTTGTTATAGGGATAAAATATTGATGATAGACTTTTAAATTCATAGATGATAGTAGATTTCATTCTCTACTTAACTCTTCTAATGAATTATTATTTTCGCTACAGTTGTTGATCTAAAACTTGTTGTCTATTATATTCTATCAGATTTTTCCCTATTGAAGACTAAGGATAATTGGTGTATATTATCTTAGTCATAATATTCTTTACTGGGCTAGTTGGGCTCACCATTTTCCTTTTTGTTCCATTTTTCTTCTCAGGAAGCGAGAACATAGCAGGAACCAGTCGGGGTATAGGGTGATAGTCCTAAACAATTGTTTTAGCAGTCCTCACTATTTTTGTAAAATTGTGCATGTATAATTGTAATGAGGACATTATTTGAGTGTGGATATTGTCTAGAAGATAATATTTGTATTTAAACTCACAGTATATGTTGTCGTATTTTGCACGACAATTATATTAATAAAGTTGTAGTTCGGGTGCGGTCGCTATTTTTTATTGACGTGACTGTATTAGTGTCCGCTTTGCGATCATGGTTAATAATCGATCGTAATAAGCCTTCCTTTCAACTTTTGCACCTAATTTCTGGCAGCAAAATTATATCAGCAACCGCATGCGGTCGCTGAAAGTCAATAGCGACTATTTTTATATGTAGTCGCTAATAGCGGTCACTATTGTATGGCATTAGCAACCGGATACTGCGGTCGTAGAAGTTGGTCGCTGTTGAGCATTTTTTCTTGTAGTATTTTTTTTAAGTATGAAGTGCAATCCTTACAGTTCCAAGTGCGAGTTTGGCATAGAAATCGCACCACTTAAGGAATCACACCCGTTTAAAGTTCTAAATTATTTAATACTTCTTATGAATTTGTTTATATTTTAATATTATTCTTTAAGTTCTATTCAATTATGGTTGTAAATTTAATTTTGAAAGATGTAATTTTTCATGATTTAAGATTTTAAGTTTGAAACAAGAGTTGTATTATAGTAATGTGTATACATTTTGAATTTACATGGTATTAAATTTTAACTTTTTAATTTGAAAAATTAGAAGTTTTGAATTACTTTATGATCGGTAATGATATATTGTGAAACTTTTAAATCGACTTTTTGATCATGAGTTACATAGATAAATATTAGTGATAATATTTTTGGAGAGATGTGTAATAATGACTCTCTTATAATTTCTAAATCTCATGTAGTGATATTCTTATAATAAATTAATTTGTAGTAAAAATATTTTTATTAATTATTTTCCATGAAATTATTTTTATTGTATATATGAAATGATTATTAGAATTATTATAATAACAATTTTATTATATGAATTTATTTTAAATTAGTTAAGTTAATTATTTCAACTTAATTAATAAAGGTATATATGAAAGTTATATGGGATATGGATTCAAAATCCTAATTTTGGATTTTGAACAAGATATGAGAATAATAATATAATATTATTTATATTTCGGTCTTTATAAATATGTCTTGTATGTGTGAATCGATAATGATTGGTCAGTTAAGATGCAGTATTACAAAACCCTAGTAATACTTTGATAAATCCAAATTTGAAAAGTCCAATTCAAGTTCAAGATTGTTTAGTGATTAGGTTATACGAAAAAATTCTACTCCATACAAATTACAATCTGCATCAATATAGGACAATAGGCTCCTAAGAAAATCAAGATCATCACATCATGCGTGATCTGCACGTGTGCAAATGCGCCACATCAACGTACATCTCTATTAAGCGTCACATCAGGCAGAGTCTGGTGAAGCAAACCTTTGAATCTTACTTCAGCGAAGGTATCGGGAGATCCGGTATTCAAAACCATTGATATCAATTCAGTGCAACATCAAGACAGTCCAGCAATGAAAGCTTTGTATACTATCGTTCGAGTGGGAACCAAAACAGTTGGGCGATGTCAACTACTAGCAGGGAAGGATCTGTTATCAAACTATCATTAGGGTAGGCACCATTGTAAACTACCAGCGTATGCATCAGCGACATCTCAATTTCTCTTCATTAAACAAGCATTAGCGACACCGACAAAAAGCCAAGCCGTTGTAGTCAACACCAGCATAGGCATCAGCAATCCCCGGTAAAGGTAAAGCAATTTGCGAAAACATTTTAAACATGCATCATAACATTCATTACATTGCGATTTGTGATTTTCAATTTGCGATATGCAAAATGCAATGTGCGAGTTATGAAGTGCGATTGGCCAAAAGCGAAATGCGAAGTGCGAAATGCGATGTGCAATTTGCGAACTGCGATTTGCGAAAACATATTAAACATTCATCATCACATTCACTACATTGCGATCTGCATCATTAAAAATACATTGTCATGTTTCAAGTGTCTACTAATCTTTATCATGCCCATTCCATTGCATTGAATGAATATGATAAAGAGGGGCATCTGTAGACACTTAAAATTTTCTTTCACATTACTAAGCGTGCGGGGAGGGCAAAACGTCTTTTTCACACTCCAGAGATAATCCTGGAAGACCACAACATCAATTCCAACCTCAGAGATAACCCTAAGTACATTCAGAGTCAACAGCATTACCATCTCAGAGATAACCCTGGGAAAAACCTGCTACAACTTTGCAAAAACCAGAGATAAACCCAAGAGGGGCAAAATGGTCATTTTGCCAATTCAACTTCACTTCAAATCAAATACACTCATTTCAACTCAAATTGATTCAAAATTAGTCCCACAAGACTCATATCATAACTTCAGAGCGAAAACTACGCGAAACAGCTCACCGGATTGCCTGATGGGAACCCTAGAATGCTATTTCGGTCATGGACCCATCTTCCTGGAATCAAAAAGGGCAAATCACATGTCATTGCGTAACTCTCGACAAAATCAGTCCGAAGATGTTCTTGTACACCTCGTTCGGATGCTCGGATTGAAGTTCTGCAAGTTCGAGCGGACATTACATTGCATGAGTGCACGTGCTTGAGACAGACGGGACCATGAGGCCGGATGCACCACGACCACCCCGAGGTGTAGTCAGAGGTGCCGCAGTACATCATGACCATCGATCAATAAATATAGACCTTGGGAATTCACCATTTGAGGGGAGAGAGAAAAAGCGAGGAAGCCCACATCCATTTTACTACTGTATACACATCTTTTGAATGTTTCCTCATCTTTAAACACTTGTTAGCTCACATATAGCTATCTTTTATCCGGCGGGAGATTAGTGTTTATCCACTTAAAGTTATAGAAGTGTACATTGGCAGCCCACTGTAAGCCTTCTCACATTATATAAAGCCTTCTTCTCATATTAGCATACACTGTTATACACATTGAGAGTCGTGTTGTGTGCGTTTGCCCGGACATCGGTCCATGGTTTTCATTTATGTCTGTATATATATACTTATATATATGTATATATTTTATATATGGACTAACATTATCGAGTTATGCCTCGATTGAGCCTGAACTTCGCTTCTGGGCGTTTTTTTCTTTATATATATATATATATATATATATATATATATATATATATAATTATTATCATACATATCGATGAGCTTTGGATTTTACATTGATTGCATTTACTCGCTTTTATATATGTATATATACTTATATATATAATTATTATTGGACATATCGATGAGCACGGATTTACATCCGGTCGTTTACTACTTTATATATATATATATATATATATATATATATATATATATATATATATATATATATATATATATATATATTTACATTTTAAATCTGCTGAAGTTTACTTAAGTGGTAGTTGATCGCTTTTACTAACTTTATTTACATTTTTCGTCCCACAGAGTTTACTTCGGTGGTGGTTGATCATGCTCTGTATATATATATATTTACTGACTTATATATATCTATATATATATATATATAGCGCTATCGCTTTCCATACAAATTACAAAGATCATGTGAGCCTAGGAATCATGTGATCACAGATTGATCTCATTGAATCTAGATTAGGTTCTATGATGGACATTTTTCAACCTGTAAGCGACTTGTACATTATTTTACATTGTCTCGAATTTCCTTGGATGGTCATCATGCCCATGAGGAGTTTAAGATTCTTTGATATATTTTCTCGAGAATGCTTCGCATCTCGAAAATAAAAGTAAACAAGACGAACATTTAATAATAAAATGGAAGCATCAAAGGCCTCAATTACTATTGAGCACAGGTACTGCACTACTCCCAAATAATTGCACATTGATCCACACACACACATACACACATTCATATAACAATTTCTTTTAAAAGTGGCGGTCATCGTGGTAACACGAATGTCAGGGGGTGCCTAACACCTTCCCTCCACATAATCAAGCCCCCGGTCCCAAAATGAATCTCGGTTTCACAGACCCATCTAGCAGTGTCAAATCACTGGGTCAATGTGCAAAACTTTTTCGGTCACGTTGGTGCAACCAGTTAAAAACACCAACTGGCAACTCTTAAAGTCAAATCGCCGACATTATACATGTCGGACCTTTTTCACTTGTTTTTTTCAAACAAATCTCACATTAACATGAGAACACCAAAGATCAAGTAACGAAAAGGGACACTAAAAAATCCCGACGTCGACAAGGTTAAAACCTAAGGTTTCCATAAATCACACTTAGAATTTCCAAATTAGGGTTTTAAAAATAAAAATAAATATTTGTAAATTATAATTAGGATTCTATATTTATAATAAAATTTCCTAATCATAATCCAAGATTGCTAATTAGGATTATTATTTACTAATTAAACTTGCTAATTTAGCAATTAGGGTCAAAATTATACATTAGGGTTTATAACCCAGAAATTAGGGTTTTAAAAATTAAAAATTAGGGTTTTCTAATTAATTAAGCTTTACCCTAATTAATATTAATATCACTTAATCATTATAATTATCCTTTAAATTCCCAGATTAGGATTTCCAATCTTCGAATAAGGGTTTCAGATTCCTGAAACTGAAATTAGGGCTTCAGAACCGATTTTAGGGTTTCTTATTAGTCGTTAGGGTTTTCTAACTGAACGTCAATATTCGACAATAATAGTAGGGTTTGACACTGATAAAATTTATCTATTCAACCATTGACCCTTAACAACATACTGTACACATATAATATCATATTCATAGAACATATTCACGTATACCCTTAATCCTGAATAATTCACCAAAATCCTTCACAGAATTTTGAAATCCTCAAAATTCCTTCATAAAAATATCAAACGCATACACTTATTTTCTGTCTAGGTCTATTATTTGACCTTAAATCCATCATTTAAGATTTTAATAAATTGTCTAATTTCTCGGGTTGTCACAAATACAGGGCATAACAGGCTGATCACCTCTAGCCCGTAAGCTATGACAGTTTACAGAAGAAGTTCTGTTTAACCTTTTCGAAAATTAAAAACAACGTTCATAGTCTGTCAACTACTCACCAATTATAGTCAGTACGTAGTTTCAAAATTTAAAATAGAATTGACATGTTGTTTAGAGTTACTTCAGTTTACTTCACAACTATTGATTCGTTGTAGAAGTGTCATTCACAGAAAACATTTACTTCTTTCAGCTAACATTTATTGTTTGTTGTTGCTTGTTGGGCAATCAAATACTCATTCTGGCTTAATCTAAATGTTTTCAACTAAGTGTGATCGACCTGAAGGTTTAGACAAGAACAACGGAAAGGGAAAGCTAGCAGAATAAACTTTATAGTATCTTGTGTAATAGCTAGACTATATTAAGACAATGATATTTATTAATTATCATGTAATGTAATGTATTAAAGATTATGAACTTGGAGATTAGACAACTCTGATATTGTATATTAAGTTTGATATTTATATTATTATTATTATTCCGCTCAAAGAAATGGTATCGTGAAGCACCGAATTCGGGTTTCAAGTACCTGAATTTGGGGGCGACACAGTTGTATAATTGAAGTTTGTATTTGGATCATGTACCGTATATCTGGCGACTCAAAATGGGTCGTGTGGACCTATTATGGGGGCGTCACACTTTAGTTCACCATAAAAGAATTAAATCACCTAATAAAGAAGAAAGTAGATGTATATATGAAAATATGGTAACTTGGGCGGCGTGCACAAGTCGGTGGGGGTGGTCGGCGTGACGACGTGGGGTTGTCAATGGGGGTGAGCACTCATTTCTTCTCTTTTCTCTATATCTTCTTCTTTTTCTGTTCGACTACCTGATTCTGTTCGATTGTTTGGGATTAAAATAGATTAACAACCGCTATCAGCGATCGCATGTGGTCGCTATTTTTTATTGACGTGACTGTATTAGCGTCCGCTTTGCGGTCACTGTTAATAATCGATCGTAATAAGCCTTCGCTTCAACTTTTGCGCCTAATTTCTGGCAGCAAAACTATATCAGCAACCGCATGCGATCGCTAAAAGTCAATATCTACTATTTTTATATGTTGTTGCTAATAGCGGCCACTATTGTATGGCATTAGCAACCGGATACTGCCGTCGTAGAAGTTGGTAAATGTTGAGCCTTTTTTCTTGTAGTATTTTTTTTTAAGTATGAAGTGCAATCCTTATAGTTCCAAGTGCGAGTTTGGCATAGAAATCGCACCACTTAAGGAATCACACCCATTTAAAGTTCTAAATTATTTAATACTTCTTATGAATTTGTTTATATTTTAATATCATTCTTTAAGTTCTATTCAGGTATGGTAGTAAATTTAATTTTGAAATATTTAATTTTTCATGATTTAACATTTTAAGTTTGAAACAAGAGTTGTATTGTAGTAATGTATACATTTTAAGAAATTTACATGGTATTAAATTTAACTTTTTAATTTGGAAAATTAGAAGTTTTGAATTACTTTATGATCGGTAATGATATATATTTTGAATGTTTTACGTCGACTTTTTGATTCATGAGTTACATAGATAAATATTTGTGATAATATTTTGGAGAGATGTGTAATAACCATCTCTCTTATAATTTCTAAATCTCATGTAGTGATATTCTTATAATAAATTAATTTGTAGTAAAAATATTTTTTATTAATTATTTTCCACGAAATTATGTTTATTGTATATATGAAATGATTATTAGAATTATTATAATAACTATTTTATTATATGAATTTATTTTAAATTAGTTAAGTTAATTATTTCAACCTAATTAATAAAGGTATATATGAAAGTCAGTATGGGATATGGATTTAAAACCCTAATTTTGGATTTTGAACAAGAAATGAGAATAATAATATAATATTATTTATATTTCAGTGTTATAAATATTTACTGTATGTGTAGACTGATAATGGTTGGTCAGTTAAGATGTAGTATTACAAAACCCTAGTAATACTTTGATAAATCCTAATTTGAAAAGTCAAATTCAAGTTCAAGATTGTTTAGCGATTAGGTTATACGATAAATATCAAGTACGATAGATTTTTATCTTAATAAGGGAAAACCCTAATTATTAGAAACCTTAATTAGTAATTATAAACCCTAATTACTAAACTAGAACCCTAATTGCTAAATTATAAAGCTTAATGTTAATTAGGGAAACCCTAAATATTACTTAGAAAACCCTAATTGTCAAATTAGGAACCCTAAATGCTAAAATAGAAACCCTAATCGCTAATATAGCACGCTTAATGTTAATTAGTGAATACCTAAACCTAAGTTACAATTCTTAAGTGATTAGGAAACCTAATTTGCAAAACCCCAACTTTTATGAATAAAAATGAATCTTCTATAAATATCATTTTTGAATATTATGGAATAAATTTGATATAATGTTATTGTTGTGAGTAATATTTATAAATTTTGCAAAGTACGCAGGTTGTTATATAATATTCGACTCTGTGTCCTAGACTTCAAGGGTAGTTGGGATAAGTATTTACCATTGGTGGAATTCTCCTACAACAACAGTTATCAGGCAAGTATAGGTGTGGCTCCATTCAAAGCATTATATGGACGAAAATGTCGTTTCTCAATATGTTGGGATGAGGTGGGTGAAGAAACATTGTTGGGACCGAAGTTAGAAACGCGATATGATCACCGAAAAGATCCAAATGATTCGACAACGTATACAAAGCGGCACAAGATCGACAAAAGAGTTATGCGGATCTTCATCGAAAGAACGTGGAATTTAGTGTAGGGATCATGTATTGTTGCGAGTTGCTCCATGGAAGGAGTTACAAGATTTGGGAAGAGAGGAAAGCTCAATCCACAATTTATTGGTCCATTTCAAATTCTTGACCGAGAGTAGGAAATGTAGCTATATAGACTCGCGTTACCTCTGAGTATGTCTCTCGTGTTCATAATGTGTTTCACATATCGTACTTTCGTAAATATGTGAAAGACCGAATCACGTTATAGAGTTAGAACCAGGACGAGATGATAGAAGACTTAACGTATGAGGAGGTACTGTCAAGATCTTGGATAGGAAGGAGCATGTCCTACGCCAAGAAAGGTCATACCACAAGTTAAAGTTTTGTGGAGGAATCATCTTTATAGAGGAAATGACACGGGAATTGGAAAGCGGAAATGAAAGCGAGGTATCCTCACCTTTTCAAACACCGTGTACGTCACGCCAATTTCGAGGCGAAATTTCATAAGGAGGGAGGTTAGTAAGACCCCAACTTATTATTAATGAAATTTATTTTCTCTATTTATTATTTTGAAATAGTAAGGGTTGATGTGATTAATGTGGATAGTTAGGGGTAAAATACGCAAATATTTTAAAATAAGTAAGTGGTTATAAAATATTCATTGTTGTCGGGGAATATTCGTTTGGTCGTGGAATATTAAATGCTTTGTCGGGGAATATTAAATGCGACAGTAGCGACCGTAATGTGGGGCCCATAACTGGAAAGCGATTGGATGAAGAAAGCGACAAATATAAGTTGGTTAAAAATAGCAGGCGTAGTTATTCACAGAATTATCTTGTTAAAATACTCGGTGGTTAAAACACGGTAGCACGGTATTGCACCAATTATTGATTCTTACGTGAAGAAGCACTACTCAATAATGGTTACGATAATTCTTATTCGATATTTTATTGAGTTAATAATTCTTTGCGTTGATATTTTATATTCTTTGTTGTTTGATAATTGTCATTACGGTATTTTTCATTATCGAAGCAATAATTCATATTATCTGAATAATATTATTAGATAACATTATTGGTAATGTCTAGAAATTTCTATCTAAGGAGAGGTTTGGTCACCTAATCATGGCGCCAAGATGAAGAAATTCTTATTGGAAAGCCCCCTTCTCTCTGAGGCGCCTGGTTGTCGATATTGTGATTACGTAATATTATTTGTGAATAATTAATTATTAATTCATATGATGAAAAATATTAATTTTATGTGGATATAGATGGAGAAAATTTTATTGTGACAATTGTTGAAAATTGAAATTTTATCTTTTACGATAAAATAATTCATTTAAATATATTATTATATTTTAATAATATAATAATGGTGATATTTTACAACGAATGTGGGATATATGAGTATCTGAGGAGGAAGAGTATTTTTGTTGCAATAAATGTTTATAACATGTTAAACATGTCGGTGGACCCCATTTATTATTTGAAATTTGATTATAGCTTTATAAAATCGCTTGGTTTGTGGATTTGGTCAATTTCGATTGAAATTTGGAAAAACTTTCTTACGCAAAGTTGTAGAGAATTGAATTTTCTATAAAAACTAGCGAGATTGAATTTTACGATAAAAGGGCTATTTATTATGAATTATTGAAGTTACGAAGCTCAAAATAATTGATTTTTGGAAGTTTAAAATAATTTAAATTAGAAAAACGTTTTTGATATGTTTGGTGGGCTTGGTTGGTTGTTGAAATGAGCTGATTTCAGTTTATAAGAATGTGCGTAGAAAAAAAAATTTATATATTAATATTATATTAAATTTTCTGCTTTGGTGTTCTAAGCAATTTCCTATAAATAGGGTGCTTAGGTTAGAATTGAAAATCACACCAGAAACTGAAGTTATCTCTCTCTATATTATCGAGCGTATTCTTTTGAGTATTTTGAGTATACTTTGAGTATTGTTAGACGGTGCAAGTTTCCTTCAGCACTATACCCGGTATTCCAGCTAGAAGTGCTAATTTTTCGAGGTAAGGGATGTTATTTTCTTCTCAAATGATATTATTTCTTCAATATCATTGTGCTGAAATATTGGTTGGAACTTTTTATCAAATTTGGAACTTTTGGTGTCGGAGTTACTATTCACGTATCTGACTTTATTCACGTATCAACACTTTTTATTTGACGAATCGGCACTATTCATCGAAAAATGAAAATTTTCCTTTTCGTTCAAAATATCTATTCTGGATACTAGCTTTGATTGTATCCATGTTTTGATCATTCTTGAATTTTACACCACTATGATTATTTTTGAGGTATTTTTGGACGTGGATAAAACAAAGTACGAATCCTTAATCCTTAATCCTTGTCATTTTGTTTTCTTTGGATTCGTTTCTTTAAAAATATTTTCATCATCTTGACCTTAAATGATGATATTATGGAATATCTTTGGCATGTAGTGCAAAGATGAATGATTTGAAGAATATCTTTGGCTCGTAGTGCAAAGATGAGCAGGAGTTTAGATAAACATGACCCGGTGATGAATATCTTTGGCACTGTAGTGCAAAGATGAATATTTGATTCAGGATGTATATTGATTGATATTTGAGGGATAAAAGATGAGCGGTGAACTTTTAAATTCATACATAGAAGATAGTAGTTTGCATTCTCTACTTAACTCTTCTAATGAATTATTATTTCATTGCGAATATTGATTTAAAATTTGTTGTCTATTGTATTCTATTAGAATTTTCCTGTTGAAGACTAACGATAATTTGTTGTATATTATCTTAGTCATAATATTCTTCTTGGGCTAGTTGAGCTCACCCTTTTCCTTTTTGTTCCATTTTCTTCTCGGGGAGGCGAGAATATAAGCGAGTGCAGTGGGGTATGGAATGAAGGTTTTAGAAAGGATTGTTTAGTAGTCCTCACCATTTTTGTAAAATAATGTATCAATAAATGTGATGAGGATTTATTTGAGTATAGATATTGTCTAGAAGATAATATTTGTATTCATACTCACAGTTTACTATTGTAATAATAAAGTTGTAGTTGTTTACATACCATGTATTGACAACTCGGAATAGGTGATGTATACCTATTTTGGGGCGTCCACGGTTGGTATCGAGCTTAGGGATATGATCTCTGGCGGAGATCGGGGAATAGAACTAGGAGGAGAGGCGAGTAAATCCTTCGCTAGTGTGTCCTACCTAAGCTTATTTTTTAGTTGGTCGATATATAAGGATATTATGTGATATATTGATTTCCTTAATTAACCCTTGTTTTATGGCGGTATTTGAGAATGTCGATTGAGAATATTAACAATGGAAATGAGACCAGTGGAGCGCTTTGTATTCACTGATGAGGAGACGCGTGCAGCAGTGGGCAATGTTCCTCCTGTGAACAACACCAGCGAAGCGAGATGATGAGCAGGGGATGTTTAGAAGCTTTTTGCGATTCATGCAAAATCGACGCGAGGAGACTCGTGTTCAATCTGAGGAGGAAATGATAGCAATTCACGGGTTGTCACTGACCAAGCGAGTTCAAAGAGTTGGGACCACGAATTTAAGGAAAGCGAGATCCGATCATGGCGAAACATGGGTCAAGCAAATTACCAAGATATTCGATGTCTTGGGATGCGGAGAACGAAGGTTCCATTCGCCACCTTTATGTTCCGTGGCGAGGCAGACTCTTGGTGGGAGTTTGTGAAGCGTACCCATCCGGCCGCTTTTCGGCATGTCTTGGGAAGCGTTTTTGAAACTATTTAATGACAAATACTTTCACGAAAGTGTTCGTCATATGAAGGAAGTGGAGTTCATCAGATTAGAGAAAAACAACATGGCGGTGTCTCGATGCGAGGCAAAGTTTGCGAGTTATCGAGTTTGCACCTCATTTGGTGGAGAATGAGAGCGTATGATAATCGGATGTTTCTTAGAGGTTTGAAACCCGGCATACGTCGATATCTCATTTCTCATAAATTTTCTCTCTATTCGGATGTTGTATGGAGGGCTCAATTATTAGAGCGAGATAACGAAACTGCAGTGTTGAGGGACCACAATCGAGGATCATACCGAGAGATAGCGATCAGCAGAATAATGATAACCGGCGGAGAAAAAAGCAGACGGACAAAATGGTAACCACTCTGGTGGTAATCATGGCCATGAAAATAGAAGAAGCGAGTCGGGAGGAGATTTTAAAAGAGGAGATTTAACAAGCGACCATGTGAAAGGCAGCGGTCTTGGTGACAAGAATGGTTCTAAGGGAGAGAAACGACCACCGGTCGTATATGTTATAAATGCGGAAAGAGGGACATATCGGTCAAGCGCCCACAACAGTTCAAGGTATGCTAAAATTGTGGAAAGGAAGGACATATCGCTCGAGATTATCGATGGCGAAACCTAGTTCAATGTGAGACGGTGACTCAAAAGACTGTCCCGAGAAAAGGCAAAAGTCAGCGATTAGGGAAGGCGTTTGTTGTGATTTGGTCAAAATCGAGGAACCCAAACGAGGTGATCACGGGTAAACTATTTATAAATTCTTCGAAGTTTATACCTTACTTGATCTGGGTGCTACCCATTCATTTATCTCTCTGCATATGCTCAATGTTTAAACTTGACTCGGAGAAATTAGACTTTGACCTATCTGTGGAAACTCAGTTAGGAGAAACTTTCATCACATCCACTATTTATAAATCTTGTTTGATTCAAGTTGGCACCATTACTTTACTGTTGACCTTATCTCTTTAAAGATACTTGCTTTTGATGTGATTTTAGGGATTGATTGGTTAACTACTCATCATGCCAAAATTGATTGTTTTCGTAAGGTTGTTAGTTTTCATATTCCTAACCAACTTTGTTTTATGCGGATTCAAGCAACTAAACCATTAAAATCAATCCTTTGTCATATCTAATCATAAAGCTATTCGTTTATTGAAAAAGCGGATGTCAAGCTTTCTTAGCCCATGTTATGGATTTGAATAAAGACACGTCAAATTTGAATAATATTCTGTTGTTATTGACTTTCACGGCGTATTTTACGAAGAACTTCCGGTCTACCCCAGAGCGTGAAGTTGAATTCTTTATTGATCTTGAACTGGTACAAAGCCCATTTAAAACCCCATATCGAATGGCTCTATTGAACCCGAGGAGTTAAAGGTCCAACTACGAGAATTGTTGGACATCGGTTTCATTCGTCTAGTACATCTCCTTGGGGTGCTCTGTTTTATTAAGTAAAGAAGAAAGGCGGGAGTATGCGACTTTGTATTGACTATCGGGGAATTGAACCATGTCACCATCAAGAATAGGTATCCTCTACCTCGTATTGATGACTTGTTTGACCGATTGCAAGGGGCACAATTCTTTTCAAAAATCGATCTTCGATTACGGATATCATCTGCTGAAGATTAGAAGGCGAGGATATTCAAAGAGCGCCTTTAGAACTCGATGCGGGCATTATGAATTCTTAGTCATGTCTTTCGGATTGACTAAGGCTCCTGCTGACTTTCATGGATATGATGAACCGAGTATTGAGGAATATTTGGATCGATTCGTTATTGTCTTTATTGATGACATCCTTATATATTCAAAAGTCGTGAAGATCATGAGCACCATTTGAAATTTGGTACTCAAAGGCTTCGTGAAAACAAACTATATGCCAAATTGAAGAAATGCGAGTTACGGCGAGGAAGTAGCATTCCTTGGGCGCGCGTGGTGTCGAAACATGGAGTATCTGTTGATCAAGCGAAGATTGAAGCAATACAAAGTTGGGAGCAAGCAAAAGTCGGTGGTTGAAGTACGTAGTTTTTGGGTTTATTTGGTTATTATCGGAGATTCGTGGAAGGATTTTCTCGAATCGCTACTCCATTAACCTTGACTAACTTTCGAAAGGATCTGAAATTCGTTTGGGGCGAAGAATGCGAGAAGAGTTTCCAAGAGCTTAAGAGGAGACTTATTTTAGCTTTTTGTTCTAACAATACCATCTGGTTCGGATGGATTTGTTATCTCTGATGATGCTGAGGGTGCAAAAGGGTTAGGATGTGTTCTCATGCAGCGTGGGAAAGTCATAGCCTATGCCTCGCAACAACTTAAAGAGTATGAGAGGAATTATCCTACTCATGATCTAGAGTTAGCGATGATCGTTTCGGCGCTAATGATATGGAGGCACTATCTATATGGGGAGAAAGTGGAGATATATTAGGACCATAAAAGCCTTAAATATTTCTTCACTCAAAAAGAACTCAACATGCGGCAAATGACGTTGGCTCGAACTATTGAAGACTACGACCACACTATTCAATACCATCACGGTAAAGCGAGCGTGGTAGTGGCGCGCATTGAGTAGAAGATCATATGCGAGGAGCGAGTGCGATGATGTCAAGTATACGATAGAGCCGACTTTAATAGAAAAAGTTAAGGTTGCTCGAGCCATGCAGGCCGGGCGATGCGCGTATGAAGAAGAAAGTACAAGAAGGAGCTATTAGGGGCGAGAATTGATGAAGAAGGAATACTTGAGTCCACTCTAGACTTTGTGTTCTAACGACTACGATTTGAAGTACAAGATTATGATGGAGGCACACAATACACCATTTGCAATCCATCTGGAAGTACTAAAATGTATCGTGATCTTGACATACATTTTGGTGGAACAATATGAGAGAGAGATTGCAAAGTTTATCTCGATGTGTTTAACTTGTCGGCGTGTAAAGCGGAGCATCCGGTACCTAAGGGTCCGTTGCAAAAACTTGAGATTCGAAATGGAAGTGGGAACACATTACCATGGATTTAGATTCACGGGTCTTCCTACGGTTTCTCAAGGCATCAATGCTATTTGGGTTATTGTTGATAGATTAACCAAGTACCGCTCATTTTTCTTGCCGTCACGGAGACTTATTCCTTGAACGTCTTGCTAGTATATACGTGAATGAAATTGTGAGGTTGCATGGCATGCAGTATCCATAGATTTGGATCGTGACCCAAGATTCACTTCAAGATTTTGGGTTAGCTTGCAAAAAGCTATGAGCGCAGATTTGCGATTTAGTTGGCATACCATCCCCAAGCAGACGGACAATCGAGAGAGGACTATTCAAACTCTTGAAGATCTATTAAGACTACGTGTCCTAGACTTCAAGGGTAGTTGGGATAAGTATTTACCATTGGTGGAATTCTCCTACAACAAGCAGTTATCGAGCAAGTATAGGTGTGGCTCCATTCAAAGCATTATATGGGCGAAAATGTCGTTCTCGATATGTTGGGATGAGGTGGGTGAAGAAACATTGTTGGGACAGAGAGTTAATACGTATGACTAAAGAAAAGATCCAAATGATTCGACAGCGTATACAAATGGCACAAGATCGACAAAAGAGTTATGCGGATCTTCATCGAAAGAACGTGGAATTTAGTGTAGGGATCATGTATTGTTGCGAGTTGCTCCATGGAAGGAGTTACAAGATTTTGGGAAGAGAGGAAAGCTCAATCCACAATTTATTGGTCCATTTCAAATTCTTGATTAGAGTAGGAAATGTAGCCTATAGACTCGCGTTACCTCGAGTATGTCTCGTGTTCATAATGTGTTTCACATATTTGTACTTAAGTAAATATGTGAAAGACCGAATCACGTTATAGAGTTAGAAGCAGGACGAGATAATAGAAGACTTAGCGTATGAGGAGGTACTGTCAAGATCTTGGATAGGAAGGAGCATGTCCTACTGTATGTGAAAGGTCATACCACAAGTTAAAGTTTTGTGGAGGAATCATCTTTATAGAGGAAATGACACGGGAATTGGAAGCGGAAATGAAAGCGAGGTATCCTCACCTTTTGAAAACACAGTGCGTCACGTCGATTTCGAGGGCGAAATTTCATAAGGAGGGAGGTTGTAAGACCCCAACTTATTATTAATGAAATTTAATTTTCTTTATTTATTATTTTGAAATAGTAAGGGTTGATGTGATTAATGTGGATAGTTAGGGGTAAAATCGCAAATATTTCAAAATAAGTAAGTGGTTATAAAATATTCATTGTTGTCGGGGAATATTCGTTTGGTCGTGGAATATTAAATCTTTGTCGGGGAATATTAAATGCGGCAGTAATGACCGTGTGTGGGCCCATAACGGAAAGCGATTGGATGAAGAAAGCGACAAATATAAGTTGGTTAAAAATAGCAGGCGTAGTTATTTACAATTATCTTTGTTAAAATACTAAATTGGTTAAAACACGTGTAGCACACGGTATTGCACCAATTATTGATTCTTACGTGAAGGCCTTTACTCGATAATGGTTACGATAATTCTTTATTCGATATTTTATTGAGTTAATAATTGCTGCGTTGATATTTTATATTGTTGTTGTTTCAATAATTGTCATTACATAGTATTTTTCATTATCGAAGCAATAATTCATATTATCTGAATAATATTATTAGATAACATTATTGGTAATGTCTAGAAATTTCTATCTAAGGAGAGGTTTGGTCACCTAATTGCGCGCCAGTAAGAAGAAATTCTTATTGGAAAGCCGGGGTCTTTCCTGGGAACTGCCTGGTTGTCAATATTGTGATTCTGTAATATTATTTGTGAATAATTAATTATTGATTCATATGATGAGAAAAATATTAATTTTATGTGGATATAGATGGAGAAAATTTTTATTGTGACAATTGTTAAAAATTGAAATTTTATCTTTTTTACAACGAATGTGGGATATATGAGTATACGAGGAGGAAGAGTATTTTTGTTGCAATAAATGTTTAAAACATGTTAAACATGTCGGTGGACCCCATTTATTGGTGAAATTTGATTATAGCTTTATAAAATGCTTGGTTTGTGGATTTGGTCAATTTCGATTGGAATTTGGAAAAACTTTCTTACGTAAAGTTGTAGAGAATTGAATTTCCTATAAAAACTAGCGAGATTGAATTTTTACGATAAAGGGCTATTTATTATGAATTATTGAAGTTACGAAGCTCAAAATAATTGATTTTGGAAGTTTAAAATAATTTAAATTAGAAAAACGTTTTTGATATGTTTGGTGGGCTTGGTTTGTTGTTGAAATGAGCTGATTTCAGTTTATAAGAATGTGCATAGAAAAAAAAATTTATATATTAATATTATATTAAATTTTCTGCTTTGGTGTTCTAAGCAATTTCTATAAATAGGGTGCTTAGGTTAGAATTGAAAATCACACGAAGCTGAAGTTTTCTCTCTATATTATCGAGCGTATTCTTGTGAGTATTTTGAGTATACTTTGAGTATTGTTAGGCGGTCTGAGTTTTCTTGACCTTATACGGTATTCCAACTAGAAGTGCTAATTTTTCGAGGTAAGGGATGTTATTTTCTTCTCAAATGATATTATTTCTTCAATGTCATTGTCTTTGAAATATTGGTTGGAACTTTTATCAAATTTGGAACTTTTGGTGGTGTGGAGTTACTATTCACGTATCTGACCTTTATTCACGTATCTGACACTATTTACGAATCTGTGACTATTCATGAAAAATGAAAATTTTCCTTTTCGTTCAAAATATCTATTACGGATACTAGCTTTGATTGTATCCATGTTTTGATCATTCTTGAATTTTACACCACTATGATTATTTTTGAGGTATTTTTGGACGTGGATAAAACAAAGTATGAATCCTTAATCCTTAATCCTTGTCATTTTGTTTCACTAGATTCGTTTCTTTAAAAATATTTTTCATCATCTTCAACCTTAAATGATGATATTATGGAATATCTTTGGCACTGTAGTGCAAAGATGAATGATTTCTGAAGAATATCTTTGGCCGTAGTGTAAAGATGAGCAGTGTTTAGATGAACATGACGGTGATGAATATCTTTGGCACGTAGTGCAAAGATAAATATTTGATTCGGATGTATATTGATTGATGTTCTGAGGGATTAAAGATAGGCGGTGAACTTTTAAATTCATACATAGAAGATAGTAGTTTGCATTCTCTACTTAACTCTTCTAATGAATTATTATTTTTCTTTGCGAATATTGATTTAAAATTTGTTGTCTATTGTATTCTATTAGATTTTTCCTGTTGAAGACTAACGATAATTTGTTGTATATTATCTTAGTCATAATATTCTTCTTCTTGGGCTAGTTGAGCTCACCCTTTTCCTTTTTGTTCCATTTTCTTCTCGGGGAGGCGAGAATATAAGCGAGTCTGCAGTGGGGGTATGGAATGAAGGTTTTAGAAAAGGATTGTTTAGTAGTCCTCACCATTTTGTAAAATAATGTATCAATAAATGTGATGAGGATTTATTTGAGTATAGATATTGTCTAGAAGATAATATTTGTATTCAAACTCACAGTTTTACTGTTGTAATAATAAAGTTATTGTTGTTTCTGTACCATGTATTGACAACTCAGAATAGGTGATGTATACCTATTTTGGGGGCGTCACAACAGCTCTCTTGTTGTATATTAAAGATTGTATTTGTATTATGTACCATGTATTTGGCGACTCAGAATAGGTGATGTATACATATTTTGGGGATGTCACAGTTGGTATCAAAGCTTAGGGATATGTTCCCTGGCTAAGATATGAGACAAGAACTAGGAGGGGAGAGACGGGGAATTCCTTCGCTAGTATGACCTACCTAAGTTTATTTTGTATTTAATTGGTCGGTCAGAATATTGGGATAATATGTGATATGTTAATTAACCCTTGTTTTGTGGCAGTGTTTGAAAATGACATCCGAGAATGGTTAGAACATCAATGGAGCACAGGAGACCGTTGAGTCTCCATAGATCAATAATCAGGATAATGATCATCAGGAAGGCGACAATCCTCAGGAAAACAACAACACTGACCAGATGATGAACGATGGAATGTTCAGAGGCTTTATGAAATTCATGTAACATCAAGGAAGAGCGGCTCCTGTCCAAAATGTAGGTGGAAACACTGGTAACTCTTAGACGGTCACCGCTAAGCAGTTCAAGGAACTGGGACCACCGGAGTTTTTTGGAGAGCCAAAACCACTTAAGGTGGAGACGTGGATAAAGCAGATCTGCAAGATATTTGATGTCTTGGGATGCTCCGAGGAGCAAAAGGTTCCCTTTGCCACCTTCATGTTGCATGCAAAGGCAGATTACTGGTGAGAATCTGTAAAACGTACTCAACCTGCTGCACTGAAGATAACTTGGGAGAAGTTCCAAGAATTATTCAATGACAAGTACTTTCCCGAAAGTATTCGTCACATGAAAGAGGTAGAGTTCATCAAGCTGGAGCAAAACAACATGGCCCGTGTCATTGTCTGATGCGAAGCCAAGTTCGGCGAGTTGTCCGGTTTGCGTCCCATTTGGTTGATAATAAGGAGAGAATCACGCGAATGTTTCTAAGAGGTTTGAAACCCGAGATACGTCAATATCTTGTCTCTCATAAATTGTGTTTGTATTCAGATGTTGTTAATAGAGCTTAGTTATTGGAGCGCGATAATGAGTCAACCCAACCAAAAAGAAGCGGCCGCGTAATGATAATACTAGTGATAGCAGTCATCGAAGCGGTGACAATAAGCATGAAGGGAATCAATATGCCATAAATGGTAACCACTTCGGTGGTAATCATGGCCAAAACAATATGAATGGACATTTCAAGAAGAGGAGATTTAACAATGATGGAAAGACGCCAGCACCAGCACCCGTTATTAAGGAATGAGAACGACCACCTATCATATGCTTCAAATTCGGAGGGGAGGGACACTTCAGTCCAAACTGCGTGATGTGGTCCAAAGCATGTTATAATTGTGGAAGAGAATGTCACCTAGCCTGATTTTGTCATTCACCAAAGACAAGTTCAGCTAGGATGGAGGCACCAAAGGACGTCCCAAAAAAGTCAAAGCCAGTAGTGCAAGGGAGAGCGTTTGTCGTGACCTCCCAGAAAGCAAGGAACCCGAACGAGGTCATCACGGGTAAGCTTATCATAAACTCTAGCGAAGTATATACCTTATTTGATACCGGTTCTACCCATTCTTTTATTTCTCCTACTTGCGCTCAACGTTTAAATTTGACTCCGGAGAAATTAGACTTTGACTTATCTGTTGAAACTCCGTTGGGAGAAACCTTCATTACATCCACTATTTATAAGTCTTGTTTGGTTCAAATCGGTGCCCTCACATTACCTGTCGATCTTATTTCATTGAAAATACTTGCATTTGACGTAATTCTAGGGATTGATTGGTTAACTACTCATCATGCAAAAATTGATTGTTTTCGTAAGGTTGTTAGCTTTCATATTCCTAACCAACCTATTATGTGAATTCAAACAACCAAACCATTAAAATCAATCATTGTCATCTCAAGCCATAAAGCTATTCATTTATTAAAAAATGGATGCCAAGCTTTCTTAGCTCATGTCACGGATCTAAATAAAAATATATCGGGATTTTGAATGATATTTCTATTGTTAATGAATTTCTGACGTATTCACGAAGAACTTCTAGCCTACCCCAGGCGTGAAATTAAATTTTGTATCGACCTTGAACCCGGTAAAAAACCTATTTCCAAAGCCCCATATCGGATGGCTCCTATTGAACTTCAGGAGTTAAAAACCCAACTGCAGGAATTGTTAGACATTAGCTTTATTCATCCTAGTACTTCTCCTTGGGGTGCTCCTGTTCTATTCTTGAAGAAGAAAGATGGGAGTATGCGACTTTGTATTGATTATCGGGAGTTGAATCATATCACCATCAAAAATAGGTACCCATTGCCAAGTATTGATGACTTGTTTGACCAGTTGCAAGGCGCCAAATTCTTTTCAAAGATTGATCTTCGTTCCGGATATCACCAATTGAAGATTAGAACCGATGACATTCCAAAGACGGCTTTCAGAACTCGGTACGGGCATTATGAATTCCTAGTCATGTCTTTTTGATTGACTAATGCTCCTACTACCGTCATGGATATGTTGAACCGAGTATTCCAGGAATATTTGGATCACTTTGTGGTCATCTTTATTGATGACATCCTTATTTATTCCAAAAGCCGTGAAGATCATGAAGCAACACTTGAGGCGATACTCCAAAAGCCGTGAATATAAGCTTTATGCCAAGTTGAATAAAATGCGAGTTACGGCTTGAGGAAATAGCATTCCTTGGGCACGTGGTATCAAGTCATGGAATATCATTGACCCAAAGAAAGATTGAAGCTATTCAAAGCTAGGAGCAACCTAAATCGATGACAAAGTATGTTACTTTCTCGGCTTTAAATTTGGTTATTATCGGAGATTCAGTAGAAGGGTTTTCTCGAATTGCTACTCTCCCTTAACTCGGTGACTCGAGAAAGATACAAAATTCGGTTGGAGCGAGGAATGTGAGAAGAGTTTTCAAGAACTCAAGAAAAGACTCATTTATTTTGTTACGACAATACCATCGGCTCGGAGGATTTGTCATCTCTGATGATGCTTGTGCAAAGGGTTAGGATGTGTTCTCATGCAACATGGGAAAGTTATAGCCTATGCCTCTCGACAACTCAAAGAATATGAGAGGAATTATCCTACTCATGATCTAGAGTTGGCAGCTGTTGTCTTCGCACTTAAAATTTGAAGGCATTACTTGTATGGGGAGAAAGTGGAGATCTTTATGGATCATAAAAGCCTCAAATATTTCTTCACTCAAAAGGAACTCAACATGCGACAGTGACGTTGGCTTGAACTGTTGAAAGATTATGATCATACCATCCAATATCATCCTGGAAAAACAAACGTGGTAGCTGACGCATTGAGTAGAAGATTATATGCGGGTACAAGTGCGATATTATCAATGCAAAGGCCCATTTTGTATTACTTGCAAAGGATGGAGATAGAGATAAAGACTCCAGGGACCCACGTGATGATGGCAAATATATGAGTGGAACCAACTTTAATCGATAAAGTTAAAGCTGCTCAAGCTACAGACCTGGAGTTGATGCGTATGAGGAAGAAAGTACAAGAAGGTGCTATGCCGGAAACAAGAATCGATGAAGAAGGAATACTTCGAGTCAACTCCAGGCTTTGTGTTCCTAACGACCCTAAGTTAAAATATAAAATCATGATGGAGGTGCACAACACACCGTTTGCAATCCATCATGGGAGTACCAAAATGTATCATGATCTTCGACATACATTTTGGTGGAACAATATGAAGAGGGAGATATCACTGTTTATCTCAAGGTGTTTAACTTGTCAACGAGTCAAAACGGAACATCAAGTACCAAAAGGTCCATTGCAACCACTTGAAATTCCAGAATGGGAGTGGGAACACATTACCATAGATTTCGTTACTGGTCTTCCCAAGGTTTCTCAAGGCATAGATGCAATTTGGGTCATTGTTGATAGATTGACCAAGTCTGCTCATTTTTTACCTATACGAGAAACTTATACACTTGAACGTCTTGCTCGTATGTACATAAACGAGATTGTAAGACTGCATGGTATGCCCGTATCCATAGTTTCTAATCGAGACCCAAGATTCACTTCACGATTTTGGGTTAGTTTACAAAAAGTTATGGGAGTAGATTTATGATTTAGTTTGGCATATCATCCTCAGATGGGCGGACAATCAGAGAGGACTATTCAAACTCTTGAAGATTTATTAAGACTCTGTGTCTTTGACTTCAAGGGAAGTTGGGACAAGTTCTTACCATTGGTGGAGTTTTCCTACAACAACAGTTATCAAGCAAGTATTGGCATGGCTCCATTTGAGGCGTTGTATGGAAGAAAGTGGCGTTCTCGATTATCTTTGGGATGAGGTGGGTGAAGCAGCGTTGTTGGGACGAGTTAATGCGTATGACTCGGCAAAGATACAAACGATCCAAAGCAGCGTATAAAAACCTCACAAGGCAAAGCCGAAAAGAGTTATGCTGATCTTCATCGAAAGGATGTGGAATTCGATATTGGAGATCATGTGTTGTTACGTGTTGCTCCATGGAAAGGAGTTATGAGATTCGGAAAGAGAGGAAAGCTCAATCCTTGATTCATTGGTACATTTTTAATCCTTGATCGACTAGGGACTGTAGCCTATAGACTTGCTTTATCGCCAAGTATGTCTCGTGTTCATAACGTTTTTCATTTATCCATGTTACGTAAATATGTGAAAGACCCGAATCACATTATTAAGTTAGAACCGGATGAAATAGCGAAAGATTTAACGTATGAAGAGGTTCATGTTCAAATCTTGGATAAGAAGGAACATATTCTACGCTCCAAGGTTATACCTCACGTCAAAGTTTTATGGAGGAACCACGATGTTCAGGAAATGACCTGGGAGTTACAATCTGAAATGAAATCAAGGTATCCTTACCTCTTCGACATACTAGGTACATACCCTAATTTCGAGGGCAAAATTTCATAAGAAGGGGAGATTGTAAAACCCCAACTTTTTTGAATAAAAATGAATCTTCTATAAATATCATTTTTGAATATTATGGAATAAATTTGATATAATGTTATAGTTATGGGTAATATTTATAAATTTTGCAAAGTATGCAAGTTGTTATATAATATTTGATTGGTCGGGAAATATTCGTTTTAACAGGGAATATTCGTACAATGGCACAATCATTGGTGGACCCCACAACAGAATTATTGTCGGATTGAGAAAAAGAAAAAAATATTTTTTATGAAAATAACAGCGGAAGTTTTACCGTTAAGCTTGTTGAAACACTAAATTGTTAAAATTACGAGAATACTGGCGTGGTTGCATAGTAGCACACGGTATTGATTATTAATGCTTACGTGAGAACTCACTAAGTTTTGTTCAATTATTGCTTTAATAATTGTTGCATAGTATCTCACGTTAATTGATTCAATTATTGTTGATATTTTATAATTAAGATGACGAAGTTATTAATATTATTATTTACAATATTAACGATGTCTAGAAGTTACGCCAAGGAGAGGTTTGGTCACCTAATTTATGCATGATAGAGAAATCCTTATTGAAAGCCCCCTCTTTCACTCGGGAGCGACCTAGTCGATTAATAGTGTGAATAATAATAATGGTGATGAAGTTTTGTTTTATTAGTGTTATTAATGTAATAAAAGCAGAAAAGCTTTTTATATAAAAGCAGAATACTTTTATAAAGTTATTCATTTTATTAGGCTAATAGTAAAATCTTTTTATATAAAATAGAATACTTTTATAAAGTTATACATTTTATTAGACAACAATTAGAATATATTATATTTTATTATGCATAGTGTTTGCATAGTAAAATCTTTTATATAAAATGTAATTCTTTTATAAAGTTATTTGTTTTATTAGATTACAAATAGAATATATTATATTTTATTGTAAACTAATACGGAATAGTCAGATTTAAAAAGTAAATCAATCTGGATCGTTCATGGATTGGTTACTATTCAGTCCAATCTTCTATAAATAGAAGCTCATTCCTTCATTATTTCTTATGAATTCACTGAAACTCTAAAGAGAGAAACTATAGGGAGAAAGAAGAAAAGTATTATGCTACTTCACTACTTCTATATCCAGTTTCTTCTTTATAAGGTAAGGGGTATTATTTTTTTTCATATTCATGAAAAGAACTTCTGTTATTCCAGTCTTTATTATTCTGTTGGACTAACCTATATACACGGGCTACTCTATACTTGGTGAAATTCTTTTGTTATTCCATTATTTATTATTCTGCTGGAATAACCTGTCTATGCGAAGTACCGCATACATGGTGAAATTCTATTGTTATTCCATTCTTTATTATTCTGTTGGAATATCACATGCATGCGCTTTTCTGTAGAACTCGCTTCCATCTTTATTATTACATTTGGAATATCACATGCATGCGTTTTCTGTGGGACTGAATTAAAATCTTTATTATCCATTGGAATATCACATGCATGCGTTTTACGTGGGACTGGTTCCATTATTTATTATTCAATTGCAATAACACGTCTGCATGCAAGTACCGCATGCATGGTGATTTCACATTATTATTCCATTCTTTATTATTCTATTGGAATATCACAGCCGGTGCGTATTACATGGCACGATTCTGTTATTTATTATCTGTTGGAATAACTTTATATATAAAAAGTACCGCATGCATGATGATTTCTTTTGTTATTCCATTCATTATTATACTCAGTTGGTAAAAGTTTTGACTTCTGTACTCCATGAAATTAGTGGAATATCCTTGATATTTGCGCTTCATCCAATATCTTTTAATGGAAATATTCTTCTGAGTATTCTTGAGTTTTACCCCACAAAGCAATATCATGTTGATAATTTGGATGTTATTGGTTCCTAGATAAATTTATTCTTGAACTTGTTTTATTGAATTCTTATATCATTGTCATCATCCTCATGTTTATATTATGTTGAAAGTCATCTGTGGCATATAAGTGCATAGATGGACTTGGTATGATTATGACCAGGGATTATTCGGTATAATCATAATCGTAATGTTACAAATGATGTGGTAAAAGTCCTCATTGGCCCGTAGTGCATTGATGGACAGTTGTTGGCATGATCATAACCATTGATGAATACACAAATATCCTTGGCCCGTAGTGCATGGATAATTTGTGGTTGTGATACTAATGAATATCCTTGGCCGTAGTGCAAGGATGATGTGGATTATTTATTAAGCTGAGTCCCAGCGATAAAAGTGATGAAAAACCTTTTAAATCATAAAAGATAGTAGATTTTATTCTCTACTTGATTCTTTTAATGGATTGCATGTTTCGCTTCAGTTAAACTTGATGTCTATTGTATTTTATCAGTTTAACACTGTTGAAGACTAATGATAATTTATTCTGCAATATCGTAGTCATAATATTTCTTACTGGGCTAGTTGAGCTCACTCTTTCTTTCACTATTCTCTTCAGGAAATGAGAACGTAGTCGGGACTAGTCGGGGAACGGAGCGATGGTCCAGATGATAGTATTAGTAGTCCTCACTATTCTGTTAAATAGAATGACAATAAATGTAATGAGGACTTATTCTGAGAGTGGATATTGTATAGAAGACAATATTTGTATTAAAACTCACAGCTCTCTAGTTGTATATTAAAGATTGTATTTGTATTCTGTACCATGATTTTGGCGACTCAGAATAGGTGATGTATACCTATTTTGGGGACGTCACATAATTTAATTATGAAACCCTAAATTCCATTTTTAAAAACTAAAATTTTTATTTTAAACCTAATTACAAAATCCTAGAAAAACCTTAAGGTCATACCCTAAAGGTTAAACCCTAAGGTTCAAACCCTAAGGGTTAGTTAGGTTACCAAAATGTCATTAAATTTGCAATTCAAGTGATCAAATTTCCCTTCTTGTATTATTTATTAGGAAGCTTGCAAATTTTGCCAACACTTTAGTTGGTGAACCACTCTTGACTTTCCCATCATGTTATATATATATATATATATATATATATATAATTAGAGAGACAAAAGTCCATTATTTAGCCCATTTGTTCATCATATACTCAACTAACTCTCTCTCTCTCTCTCTCTTTCTCCCTCTCTCTCTCTCTCTTCATACCCACAAAAATCTTTAGCATTTCAGTCCCTTAGTAAGTCCCCACTACCTCCATTAACAAATCAGAAGCTAGAATCAAGAATTTGTTCAAAATAAGGTATAAACCCTAAACCAAATATGATCTTGAATGTTGTGTTAGAAGTTAAGATTTTGTGTTGAAATATGTTGTTTATAGTATATATAGGTGATCTGGGTTGGTGTTTGTTAGATCCATAATATCTATAGGTTCGAATTTGAAGTTTTTCAAAATCTGGAAAAATTTTAAAATGTGTCTGACACTCGAATGTCAGGTCTCATAGATCTTAACCTGTTTATGTTTTTGGTTGTTTAAATGTTTGAACATGTAGTATGCTATGAGATATGTATTCTGGATGTTGAAGCAGGGTCACATCTATTATATATTGAAAGTTATTCAAGGTCAAAGTCGGTTAACCGACCATGACCAAACAAATCTGGGTAACCTAGATGCTACCCAGAACGCTCTGACAGCAAGTTCATGCCCTTAAATCTTTCTGATGTTTGTTGCTTTGTTATTGTTGTTCTATTCATGTTGTAGTATGGTAGATTAACTATAGATTCGTGCTTTTAGATCACTAAATCATCAAACGGGTTGAACTTAGTGGCTAGTCAAAGTAGGCCAGATGATCACGGATTGTGTTTTCTGGGTAACCTAGAAAACTCAAGAACGTGATTTCTGACAGACTTTGATCGGCATAGATCTGCTTATTTTGTTGTTGCTATGTGTTATATGTTATATTTGTACCATGTCATGTTGGCTACAATCTAGAATCCATAAATCACTAAAACATCACAAGGATCACAAGTTGTGGAAGCCCAAATATGGCTACTCGAACTGTTCTTCATTTCTGGGTAACCTAGAAAATGAATAACAACTTTGACAGCTACTTTGCATGCTCAGATCTCTTTTGTGTAATGAATTTTGACCATTATTGTTGTTGAATCATGTAGTGTTATACTAGTACTACAAGATCAATGTATTACCTTGTCCAGAAACATCATAGATTAAACTATTCTTTGAAACAACATGATGTAAACCTGTCTTATGAATGTTCTTGGTGTTCAAGAACACCTAAGGCGACACTTTTTGTCGCTAAAGGCTTTAGCAACAGACTTATTAATTTTAATTAATTTAATTTCCAAAAATCTTTTAAAAATAGAAAATAATTTCTAAAACATACAAAAATTATTTTAAAAATTATTTGAAGTTATGAAAATTAACTTTTAATAATTTGACATATTTTCATAAATATTAGTATTTATTTGAATATTATTGATATATAATTTATTTAATAAATGTATAAAATAAATTAATTAAAATAATTTTATTATATTAAAAATCCTTTTAAATGATAATAAAGTATTTAAAAATATTTTAAGTTATAAAACATAACTTTTAATATTTTAAGATAAATTTCAATAATTATTTAATATTAATGATATTTAGATTTATTTAATAATTATATGAAATAAGTTAGATAAAAATGATTTTAATAATATAAAATTATTTTAAATGAAAATAAAGAGTTTAAAAATATTTGAAGTTATAAAATATAACTTTTCATATTTAAAGGTAAATTTCATTAATAATTTAATGTTAATGATATTTGATTTATTTAATAATTATATTAAATAAATAGTTTTAAAATGGTTTTATTGAATTTAAAATCATTTAAAAAGGATATAAATGGTTTTAAAATATTTTAAGTTATAATAAATGAATTTTAATATTTTGATAAATAATACATTAATATTTAAATAATAAATTTAATTATTTAAAATGATTTTAAATGTTTTAAAAATTATTTAAGAGTAATATTAATACTTTAAAAAATATTTTGAGTTATTATAAATAACTTTGATATTTTGGCAATGATTTCATTAATTTTTAATATTGTTTAAATATTAATGATAATAGAATTATTTCATATTTAAATCATTTAATAATGATTTCGATTGTGAAAAATCTTGATAAATTATAATAATTATTTAAAAATTATTATAAGTCATTTAAAAATAATATGACTGATATTTAAATTATCTAAACGAATATTGAACTATAGAATAGAGTTTTAGACTCGATAATTACTGATAAAGCTGTCGGTACACCGAAATATTTCAGAAATTGATATGGACTTAGATAGTTTGACTAGATACGTATTTGTTTATGATTCAATGACTGTTAAACATATGTGATAATGTGATTAGGTTATGTGTTGACTGCAAATAACAGTACTATGTGTTACGATATGTTATTCTAATCGAAAGTATAATCTTATAAATGATAGGTCGTGGTATTAAAGGTAGAACTAAGTCGTGTACTATAAGCAGCAGACCAGACAAGTATCCTACCCTTTGCATTTACTTTATGTAATTGACATGTGTAAGCCAGTTTCAGAATTATATCGTTATTGTGCCAGCTTATTAACTCTATTATTATTGTTCATGTATCTATACTTTGTGGACATGCCAGTTCTTGAATTCTATCCAATCATTGTTTATCAATACAGTACTATTGTACAATCCAGATATTTAATTCATTCGTAAATTTCTAAAATTGGTTATACAAGTGTCCTTACTTGGATAATTGTTGTACCTGTTGATACATACCTATTAAATTCTGGTATTTATGCATTGCCTTAAAAGTCGTCTAAGCTATTTGACCCGGCTAGACACAGATTTTTAAAATATTATTGAACATGATAGAACTTTATTGTTATCCAACTGAATTATTTTGGTTCAGATTCTAGACTAAGTATGAATACCCCGAATATGGAAAACTTTTATGCGCCTAAGGCGGATATGCTGGACGAAAATATCATTCGAACATATAGTATTACTCAATACAGGGCATAACAGGCTGATCACCCCTAGCCCGTAAGCTATGACATTTTACAGAAGAATTTCTGTTTAACCTTTTCGAAAATTAAAAACAACGTTCATAGTCTGTCAACTCCTCACCAATTATAGTCAGTACGTAGTTTCAAAATTTAAAATAGAATTTATATGTTGTTTAGAGTTACTTCAGTTTACTTCATAACTATTGATTCGTTGTAGAAGTGTCATTCACAGAAAATATTTACTTCTTTCAACTAATATTTATTGTTCGCTATTACTTGTTGGGCAATCAAATGCTCATTCTTGCTTAATCTAAATGTTTTCAACTCAGTGTGATCGACCTGAAGGTTCAGACAAGAACAAAGGAAAGGGAAAGCTAGCAGAATAAACTTTATGGTATCTTGTGTAATAGCTA
The DNA here is from genome assembly GCA_020205615.1 of Panax quinquefolius. NCBI lineage: Eukaryota > Viridiplantae > Streptophyta > Magnoliopsida > Apiales > Araliaceae > Panax > Panax quinquefolius. Next base: position 109,259,252 of record CM035163.1, read on the forward strand.
GACTATATTAAGACAATGATATTTATTAATTATCATGTAATGTAATGTATTAAAGATTGTGAACCTGGAGATTAGACAACTCTGATTTTGTATATTAAGTTTGATATTTATATTATTATTATTATTCCACTCAAAGAAATGGTATCGTGAAGCACCGAGTTCGGGTTTCAAGTACCTTAATTTGGGGGAGTCACAGTTGTATAATTGAAGTTTGTATTTGGATTCTGTACCATATATATGGCGACTCAATGGGTCATGTGGACCTATTCTGGGGGCGTCACACTTTAGTTCACCATAAAAGAATTAAATCACCTAGTAAAGAAGAAAGTACATGTATATATGAAAATGGGGCAACGTGGGCGGCGTGCACAAGTCGGTGGGGTGGTTGGCCTGACGACGTGGGGTTGTCGATGGGGTGGGCACTCATTTCTTCTCTTTTCTCTATATCTTCTTCTTTTTCTGTTCTACTGCCTGATTCTGTTCACTTGTTTGGGATTAAAATAGATTAACAACCGCTATCAGCGATGGCATGCGGTCACTATTTTTTATTGACGTGACTGTATTAGCGTTCACTTTGCGATTACTATTAATAATTGATCGTAATAAGCCTTCCCTCCAACTTTTGCGCCTAATTTCTGGCAGCAAAACTATATCAGCAACCGCGTGCGGTCACTGAAAGTCAATAATGACTATTTTTATATGTATGGCAATAGCGACCGGATACTGCGGTCGTAGAAGTTGGTCGATGTTGAGACTTTTTTCTTGTAGTATTTTTTTAAGTATGAAGTGCAATCCTTACAGTTCCAAGTTCGAGTTTAGCATAGAAATCGCACCACTTCATATGAATTTGTAAATTTAATTTTGTAATATGTAATTTTTCATGATTTAAGATTTTAAGTTTGAAAAAAGAGTTGTATTATAGTAATGTATACATTTTCAGAATTTACATGGTATTAAATTTTAACTTTTTAATTTAGAAAATTAGAAGTTTTGAATTACTTTATGATCGGTAATGATATATATTGTGAATGTTTTACATCGACTTTTTGATTGCGAGTTACATAGATAAATATTAGTGATAATATTTTTGGAGAGATGTGTAATAATGACTCTCTTATAATTTCTAAATCTCATGTAGTGATAAGATTCAAAATTATAATTTGACATAAATTTATCGTAATATATAATAAATAGTAAGAATCTTTATGATTGATTTTCAAAAAAATTATTTTTATACAGTTGAGTGCTATTTATAGCAGGACACTTGCAATGCTTAAAATTTATTTAAAATTAAAAAATATCACATATTTTTTAATTAATTTTTAAGCTTAAATCACACCATTTAAAATTGTATAGCATTTTTAGAAATCGTTCCATACTAATTCAAATAGTTTCATGCAATAATTTCTGTTCTAATCTAATTAGTCACATTTTATGTGTGATTTTTGTTTGAAATCGCACTATTATCATCCCTATTAATATGTTGTTCATTAAAATTGGACAAAAAGAGAATGTGCACCCCAAACTTTACATCCTTGTTAACTTTTTCACCCTGAACCAAAAAAGGTGTCTAAGTATACCCCAAACTTAATTAAACGTAACAGAAAGCATACTTTTTTTACTTAACCTGTCAAAAATGACCGGCTAAAGCTGTAACGTGGATTTGAAGGGGTATTTAAGTCTTTTCCTTTTTGTCTTCTTTAACATTAACATTTCTTTCCCTTCTCTCTCTCTCTCCTCCATAACCAACTTTCTCTCTGTTCTCTATTTCTCTCATCTCCTTCCCTCTCACAAACCAAAAATGGCCGCCACCGACTCAAACTATATATGTATACAAGTTGGGAAATGGGAATTAGGAATTGGGAATAACACAAGAAATTATTATCCCCCAATCAATTACTCTTTCTGTAACAGAAATAAAATTACACCCAATTACTCTAACACTACAAGAAAAAGGCCTAACAGCGACCAATACTATCAGCGACCGCACATTCAGTCGCTGATATTAGTAATAGCGACTGATATTTGCGACCGTTATTTAATCTAGTCGCTATATTCTATCAACGACCGCCTGTGGTCGCTGGCATAAATTTGCCTCCCAAAATTTGGTAGGAAATGTTGGCGCGAAGGCTTTGTGCGACCACTACAGTCGCTGATAAGTCCATGTAATTAAAAATTAGCGACCACAAGCGGCCGCTGATGGCGGTCACTGATCAAACTTTATGTTACCAGTTTTAGTTTTTTGCTCGACACAGAGGCGAAGGAAAAAAAAAGAAGGAGCATAATAGAGAGAAGATGGAGAAAGGGGGAGAGGGAAGAAGGAGAAGAGACGCCACCCGTCGCTACCAACCGCCACCATCTTGCCCACTCCACCACCGCCTCTCCCACTACACCTTCGCCTCTCCTCTAGACTTCCAATCTCCCTGTTGGAGGTAATCCTCTCCCTTATTTTATTAGTTTAATTGCTGTAGAATTTAGGCAGGAAATAGCAATTTTTTTCTTGCAACATAAATCCTTGTTAAGATAGTAATTTCATTCTTTGATAGGTAAGGTAATAATTTATCAGTTGGCAATTTCTATCACTTGTTTTATTATCTCTATTGACTTTTGTTATTTATTCAATTTCCCTGGGAAAAATGGAGAAATAAGGGTACAACCTTCTATCATCTTATAGTTGAATTAAATGACAGATTTATTTATTATTCAATTGTTTCCTCCTTATTATTTCTCTGGATTGGGTGCTACTCCATCTTGTTGATTATATTTATTTTTGTAATTGATATTAATTAAATTAAGTAACTTGTGTTCATTTTGCCCCCATTTGATCATCAGCTCATATTGTCTCTCTATCCTCCATGAGGGGAACACCACCACTCCTGCTTCTTTCAAAGTTTTAATGTGGTTTCTTCAAATTCTCTAATAACTGCGATACTACCCATACTCATTCTTGCTTTTTCGTTTGTCTCCAAACACGGACTGGACTGGACTCTCTTCTAATTCCTCCGGCCATGATAAATCATCTAATGTATATATGTATGTATAGTTCACCACCCTTCAATTAGGTTTGAGGTTGTGCTTAATTATTGGAATAATACTGCTATTTTTGATCTACCTTTTGGATATTTAGGAAATAAAATTAAATAACAAATTATAAAACTAAGATATCAAACTGAAATGTGGAAAGGATAAGGGATGTTAGGCTTTGTTTGGGGCCGCGCGAGGCCAATTGTGGCCACGCCAAGCCTTATGGGGCCAAGCCAAGCTTGACTGCCGGCGTAAATAGACGACGAAGGGACTTTTATGGCATTATGAATGAAAAACAGAATATTTAATACTTTAGTATACAAAAATAAAACTACAAAGTATTATGAGAACTATAAGTTTTCCAAGAAAGTTGTGATTACCCCGAAACACGAAAGACACTAGTAATTTCTCTAGTACAATGGAATTATATATATAAAAAACATAGAACGTCAGGTGTTAAGCCAAATTTATGTTGTTAGCACCTTAAAGAGTTACTAATACTACAAGAGGACTATTTTGGCATAACTTACAAATGAACTAAGTTTGACTAAACCACTTGTTGATATGACTTACCAAGCAACTTGGAAACTAAAGTTTTACCCTTATGACAAACAATCATACTTAATACATGAAATACCTTACGTATTGTATCATGTCACCACTTTTGTGGACTCTTCAACTCTTAGCGTGAAGCCTTAAATGGTAGTAGTTTTCTTAAGAAGAAACATTTCAATGCATCTGAATACCTCTGTACGAGTAGAATAGAACCAATAAAACAAAGCAACACTAATCTCCCAAAAACAGTTGTATATTTAACAACCAAATATGTAGTTTATAAGAGTACGTAGTCAATCAGAGAAAGAAAAAAAAAGTTAAAATTAAGATCCAAGTAAAGCATCAATAACAAAACAAATCAGTAGAAAAGGTTTGTAACAAGAATCTAAGCATCATTAATCTCCCAAAAGGTTTCGTCATCTGCAATAGTTTTCAAGAGAAGATTATAGTACCATCCATAAGAAGAAAAACCAAATACAGTGTTTATAACAGAATAGCATTCCTGAAAAGAAATGAAAGTATTACTAATAGCATTCCTGAAATAAAATAACATGATATAATATAACTATTAAACTAAGTAGTATTTACTTTGTTTCTCATACTGCTTTAATTTTCATTCATTCGTTATTGTTTTGGTCTTATTATCTTGGGAATTTGTATATTTCTCTTGGTTTGTGTCTTGGGTGCTTAGAAATGACCATATATGCATGCCGTCGTGCATGTGGCTAGTCCATATTATAGGGGAGACTCTGGTGAAATTTTTTTGTTGGTCGAGTAGTTGCGAACATTTATAATATTAACGAGCTAATCATATGCTTACAAGTATGCTCAATTTATATGCTTACTAGCTAGTATGCTCAAGTCATATGGTTACAAGTATGCTCTTAAGTCATATGTTTACAGGTATCCTTAAATGTTAATCATATGCTTATGTCAAAGCTCAAGTCATATGCTTACAAGTATGCTTAAATGTTAATCATATGGTTACAAGTATGCTCAAGTCATATGGTTACAAGTATGCTCAAGTCATATGCTTACAAGTATGCTTAAATGTTAATCATATGCATGCTTACAAGTATGCTCAAGTCATATGGTTACAAGTATGTTCAAGTCATATGTTAACATTTATAATGTTGTCTGTAGTGGGTACCGTGGTATCATGGACCTCTATTCAGACCGTAGTTGGATGGCACAACAAAATTCAAGTGCCCAGATAGGTGCTATAACTGAATTTAGAGCTGGTTGCCAAGTGTTTTTGGAGTATGCATATAGTCACCCGAAATGTGTGAATGGTCAGAATAAGATACAATGTCCATGTTGGAAGTGTAAGAATGTAAATTATATGGACAGAGACGTGGTAAACTATCATTTACTTATTTCTGGGATCATAAAAAATTACGAAGAATGCTAGTGGGCACATGGGAAGAGAAGAGATGGTGGCATCACAGCAGTACACAATCTGGGCAGTGGTACTCATTCTATGAATGAAATGGTTCATGATATTGCAGGGCCAGATTTTGATTGGGAACAAGGCAGAGAGAAACCTATGAATTTTGATGCCAAAGACTTCTTTACGTTGTTAGACGAGGGTAGCGAGCCATTGTGGCATGGTTACACCAAACACATTACATTGTCTGCAGTAGCGACATTACTTAACATCAAGGCTGATCACAACATGAGCCATAAGTGTTTTGTGTCGCTCTTGAAGGCCATTAAGAGTATGTTACCTGACAGTGAGAAATTACCTGATAACTATTACTTTTGTAAGAAAATGGTGAAGAAGTTGGGTCTTGGATACCAAAAGATCGATGCATGTCCCAACGATTGCATGTTGTTTTATAAGGAAAATGAACAGATGACAAGGTGCACGTTTTGCAGACATGTCCGGTTTAGGCCTAATAAATAGGGTGTGACTACAAAAAAATCAAGTATACCATTTAAAATTCTAAGGTATTTTCCAAAAACACATCGGCTAAAAAGATTGTACATGGCTTCAAGAACAGCTGAACATATGAGTTGGCATGCGAAATCTCCAGCTAAAGATGGAGAACTAAATCATCCCACAGATGGGCAGGCTTGGAAAGAATTCAACTTAGCATATCCTGGGTTTGCAATAGAACCTAGAAATGTGAGGCTTGGATTGTCCACAGATGGTTTCAACCCGTTTGGCCACTCAGCTGTTCCGTACTTATGTTGGCCTGTGATTGTTACTTCGTACAACTTGCCTCCATGGATGTGTATGAAACAGCCATACACATGTTTCTTTCACTCGTGGTTCCTGGTCCTAAGAGTCCTGGAAAGAACTTAGATGTTTACTTGAGACCTCTTATAGACGAGTTGAAGGTATTGTGGGGGGATGGAGTACAGACTTGGGATGTTGCAACGAAAACAAATTTCAACCTTAGGGCAACGGTTATGTGGACTATAAGTGACTTCCCAGCTTATGCTATGTTAGCTGAATGGAGTACACACAAGAAGTTGGCTTGTCCGTATTGTATGGAGCATACAAAGTCTTTCAATCTATCAAAAGGTTGAAAGCCTTGCTGGTTTGACTGTCATCATCGGTTCTTGTCGGTAGATCACCCGTTTCAAAGAAATAGAGAACACTTTAGGAAAGGGAAAGTAGACAATGATATGTAAGACCGTGTGATGCAATTTTCGGTCATCCCATTTGGTAATATTGATGCCACAAACATAATCAATGGGTTTGGCAAATCTCATAATTGGGTTCAGAGAAGCATCTTTTGGGAACTGCCTTATTTGTCTACAAATTTGATTCGTCATAATCTAGATGTGATGCATATTGAGAAGAACGTGTTCGACAATGTGTTTAACACCGTGATGAATGTTAAGGGGAAGACAAAAGATAATGATAAGGCACGTTTGGACATCAAAGATATTTATAAGCTTCCTGGATTAGAACTTTATGAATCTTCTAATGGTAAGATTGTCAAATCGCGTGCAAGGTACACATTATCCAAAAAGAAAGTTGAAGATGTGTGCACATGGGTTAACTCTCTGAAACTACTAGATGGATATGCGTCAAACATTGCAAGGTGTGTTACGGGTGGGAAATTGCAAGGCATGAAGAGTCATGGTATCGTGTGTTCATGGAGAAACTCATTGCCTATAAGATTTGGGATCGCTTGATAAACCAATATGGGATGCTTTGATGGATCTTAGTTGTTTCTTCAAAGACTTATGTTTTAAAACATTAAATGAGAAGGACATGTCTGTACTTGAGAAGAACATCATAGAGATCACGTGTAAACTGGAAAAAATATTCCCACCTAGTTTTTTTGACTCCATGGACCATTTGTAAATCCCTCTTCCCTATGAAGCTCGTGTTGGGGGTCTAGTTCAATATAGATGGATGTACCCTTTCGAGAGGGTGATGTAAAACCTTAAGAGGAAGGTGAAGAATAGAGCTCATGTCGAGGGGTCGATATGTGAGGCATACAGTTTCGATGAGACATCTACGTTTGTCTCAGACTATTTTCCAGATGAAATCTTTACAAAGGCTAATCGAGTCTCGAGACATGATGATTGGGTAAATGCTGAACTAAATGGTCGGCTTTCTGTATTTGGTCTATTGGGTCGCGCTTATGGAAAAGGGAAGCGCATATTCTTCTATGAGCAAGAATTATATGCTGCACATACTTACATTCTTCTCAATTGCGAGGAGATTAACGAATTTGTGAGGTACACATGTAGACTTGAAAATTTATCCCTTAAATTTCATTGAAATGTAATATACATTCCAATATGTTAATGTGTATAACATTGTATAGATTGTACAATGACGAGTTAAAAGTGAAGCATTCCGGCATAACTGATAAAGATATTCAAATCAATCGTGATAAAAAATTTGCACTTTGGCTAAAGGACAAAGTAAGTTCAATTTCTTAAGCACGACATATATATATATACACTCCATATTAGCTATGACTTCATTTAATATGATGGAGTTTTTGTAGGCTTTGACTGAGGGATCAACGATTCTGGATAATGTACAAGTCCTAGCTATGGGACCAGCCAGAGACCAAGTCAGCCGCAATGGTTACACAATAAATGGTTGTGAATTTCATACAAAGGCATATGGGCGAGGTAAAAGAAGAACTAACTCTGGAGTATGTGTCCAAGGAGATTGTTACAATGAGCTTGGTCATGCCTTTTATGGGGAGTTGGAGGAAATTGTAGAGTTGTCATACAGTACAAGTATACTACACTCCTAGTCCTATTAGGAAAAGGGATAGACCGCCTACAGATTGGCAAGTTGTAATTCATACTCCCGTGCGCAGTCGGGTAGAAGTAGTTGATGGGGAGATTTACCAAGAACAGATGCTTCATAGACAAACTATAATAAATGTGTAGGACGACAATGACGTAATCCAGTTAGATGGTGGAGATGAACCACATGAATTAGATCCTGAGTCAATACTTGTGTCAGATGACATTGATACTGAGGAGGAAGAGTTATTGATTGAATCCGACACTGAATCTGAAGCAAATGATGGTTATGAATCTATAATACCTATACAAAATGATTCTAAATCAGACATTGACACTTGAACAAATGAAATGTATGTTTAACATTACATGTTAAGCATTTTCTATCATTATTGTCATTTTATATTCATATATATACTAACATATTTATATCACTGTCATGTTCATGTACTTAAGTATTTAAATGCAATTTCTTGGAATTTCTGTAATTTTATATTCATATATACATGTAATCAAATATAACTCATACTAACATCTTTATATTTGTAACGCTCTGAAATCTAGTCTATCTTCACACCCGGATTTAGTACGTCACGAGTACATAATTCATCTAAACATACATCATTATATACTGAAATATAACAACATACATTCTAAATTCCCAAGTTCTAAAACCTTATAACTCCTTTCATTACAAATAACTATAATTACATTATTCTTTACATCTTACACGAGTGACTTTCATCCGCCACTAAGGATACATAATAGTTCATTAAACTAATCTAAAGTTTATTTAACTTATTTTATATTACAAGTCTTCGCTTGATCTCTACTCTCATCCAAATACTGAATGGCACTTCTTCTGGATACCAATCAGCTTGATCTTTACGGGATCCTTAAGTTCTTCTAACATCGTTTGCTAAATTTTTTTTCATTTAAAGCAAGTGTGAGCATTCAATTGCCCAGCAAGTCATAATAGTTGAACAAACAACTTTAAGAATTCAACATTTCTTTATAACTTCGATAACCGAACAAAGGTTATGAAGCAGCTTGAATAATAGGAATAATCTCGATTCCTATCATTTTAAAACAATATTCACTTTCATTTTAAAATACGTTCATTCTTCTACCTTTTTCATACGCATTCTGTCTGGCTAGAATCATTAGCACAGACTTAACAATAACGAATCATGTATAGATAGAGCATTCTCTTACTGAATAGTTAAATCACAGAACAGTTCATCTCATAGAAATACCGAAGTGTTCACATTGTGGCACAAGGCCTCATACGTTCTACCACCTTGTACAAATATCACACATTCGCACATAGACAGAACTTCTCAAGTTCAACATCTAAGAAGTTTAAGAAACTAGCATTCATTTAGAATATGAATAAAGTTAGGAAACTTAACTTACGCCCAGCTACAGCTTACGCTGAATTGCTCATTCCAATTCATATGTACCACATAAGAAGATAACACATACACCAATTAGTCATGTATATTTGACTTATGCATTGGTTTGCTTAACTTTACATCTTAGGTTTTGCTTTCTTGCAACCTAAGTTTACGCGACCACTTTCATTATCGTTCTACGGCTTCATGACATACGGAGATGCCTTACTTATACGTTCATCATCTTTGATGTTTTACATTCTTATCTTCTTCTTATAACTTCTTTAGGACTCAACACAGATCGCTTCTCTGCTAGTAGTCCATATGGTACTCTGACTGGTTTCCCACAAACAACCAACAAACAAGTTCCCGTCTCATCTACACTGCCATCATAGTGAGTTAGATCAGTTTCCAGTTTCGTATATACCTTCGCTCTCTAAAGGAATTGATTAGCCCAGCTCCCATATGTCAACCATCAAAGGTTACGATTGTACCACAACCTAACTTATCTTAACGTATCCGAATTATTAAACTACAATATTCGTTAAGTCAATTTCTAATTCCTTTTGGCTTTCTGAAAACTAAATGTCATAACTCAAGATTTGTTCTTATCCGACTCACATTCGGCTTTCAATACTCTTATTACCGTTCGTTACGGCTTTCTCGATAATTCCTATCTTACTTAATACCTTTGTCAACATCTACGTCATACAACCAGGGTATACTTAGAACGTTCATCCGACGCGAATACGATTCACGAGGATCGTTTACGTATTCAATGTTCACGTTGCTCTTCTCTTAATCTCTCATTCAACCTTTACTCAAGGTTTTAATCACTTTCAATCGTTATCCATCCCATGTACACCATGTTCATTATTCTTTCTTAATGTAGAAGTCATATCGATCGTTGTATTCTAAGACTGATCGTTCATCGCAACTGCGTTGCGTTCATAGCGTCGATACGCTTTACACTTATCTCTCATTACCACAACATAATATCGAAATGTTATTCATTACCCTCGTCAATCAACATCTAAGGAATCACCATCATAACAATCCCTTACGTTTGCTTATCGCGACTACGATCCCCGGATATCGGTTCCGTAACCTGTGTTTATATTCTATATCTTTTACTCTCATTTAATCTTTTCATTCAACCTTCATTAAATGTTTAAAACACTTGATTAAGGGTTATATTAGTTGAAAATTATGTTCTTTATCTTTCCTTACGTTTCCCCCAAGAGTTGAGCAGTTAAAAGCACTTCTCTGGCTTTTTCCCTACACTGGCGTTGCAGCGCCACTCTCTTCTTTATCTCTCGCACCACGGTGTGAGTTTTCAGTACCCGACTTCCTGGTCTGGCACTGCAGCGCCACCTTACGAGGCATGGCTAGCGTCGCGGCGCCAAGCCCTAACCCTAGAAAATTTCTCTAAGTGTTAAATCCAATTGAAGACGCTTACTTTTTGCTTTCATAACTTATTCTTTATAACTCAGAACGAGGTCGTTCCAAAGACATTCGCTTCCTTATCTTACCTACTTTGATTACCCTTGGACAGAACTTCATTCTGAATCCGTTAACATGACATTCGATTGGCTTAATCTTCACCCTCCATTCGTTTTACGTTTTTAACGCTCTTTGTTCATTCGTCCATAAATCGATCATCCGAACTCAGAATTCGTTCATTCTTGAGTCCATGACTCACGTTTTCTACTTTCTCTTACTTTCTTATAAAACCCTACAATTTCGGTTTCATTTACTAACTTTCGAATTCTAGTTCGTCTTTTACAAAAATTTTGTCTTAACTTCATTATAGCCCCGTTTTAATCCGTTCTTCATGAATGTTTCTACCATTCCTAACAAAGTAATAAGTATCTAACTTATACACGATGGTTTTAAACTTTTGTCCATCAACAACAATTATCATACGATAGTTTTAAATTTGTCCATCAACAACGTTCTTCGTGTTCTTCGTGAGTTCGTCGTGTTCTTCATTCGTTCTTCATTTTTAATCGATATTTTGATTACGATTTTCCTTTTTCTTTGAATTTGATGTTATAGAAAACCATTCCTTACTTATTTCACCCAATCATTCCTATGATCCACTCGGATCGTTCTAATTCATTACGAATCTTACACTTCCTTAAGAAATTTATAAAATAAACTTCTAATTGCTTATTTCTTCTTTTCTCATGATTTCAACCATATGAAATCATTCCTAACATCATTTACTTCTTATTCTCATTAAGTTATGTTTTTGAACAAAGAAACTTAAAGAAAACTATATACAAGTTAGGTTTCGAATTACCATCCTTCTTTAATCTCCTTCCGTCGGACAAAGTTTGATCACGAGCCAACTTTTCCTCCTCCTTTTCCTCTTTTTTCTAACATCCGAAATCTCTCTCTCTCTCTCTCAAATGTTGTAGGATTTTCAAAATTCTAAACAAATGATTTAAACTTCCTATTTATAGAAAACCAAGGCTAGGGGTATTTTAGTCATTTTGCCCCCCAAACCTCCTTACTATTCATGACTTAAGCACTAAGTTTACTTACTCCTTAAATTTACTTAGCCCTTAAGTTTACTTAGCCCTTACGTTTACTATTTCCACCTCCTTAGTTAACCTCCTTACTATTCATGAAACTTGCTTTGTAAGTTCGTGTGGTTTAAATCTTCGAGTTTAGATCAACAGTTTTAAAAACTGCGATTCTCGGAATCCAGATATTTTTGGATATTTCGTCTTTCTTTTACCGATTAACTTTTCTGTATTGTTCGGATTTCTGAAAAATTGAAAAACACTTTTTGGTGTCAAGAGTTTTCCTTCACGTTTTCCCCTAACGTAGTTAAATGAGTGAAAAGTACATAAAAGTTCTTTTCATCATTTTTATTTTGTCCAATTTCTGCATGTTTTTTGAGAGAAAATTTTATCGGCTTACTTAACTTTTCACGATATATTATCGTCAAATCTTTCGACAGAATTTCATTTCGACATACCGAACTCTCGGAAAGGCTTAGGTTATTCAACCCCTAACCCTCAGGTTTTATCGGGTGAATAGTTCCTATTTCGTCTTTTTCCTCGGAAATATTTTTTTTGTTCGAAAAATTTTTTATTTTGTGCCGGAAAATTCTTACTTGTTCAGGCTAGCTCGTAGCTGTAATCCTCGACTTATAATCATCCTAGGTTCTAGAGCGATTAATAAACACACATATGATGAATATTATTAATAAAAAATCATTTTATTAATAACTAATTCTTTAAATCTTAAATTCTGGACAATCCGAATTTTTGGGTTGACACAATATCACTGTCATGTTTATTGAAATGTAATTTCTTGTCATTATTGTCATTTTATATTCATATATACATGTAATCAAATATAACTCAAACTAACATCTTGAAATTTGCAATATATAGATGGCTTCTGAAGCAGCGCAGAAAAAGTGCGGCTTGGGTAGGGGCCTAATTATGTGCCCAAGTCCCCTACTAATCCAGATGATCGGATTCTTATTCAAATTTGTCCTCCTCCAAATAGCACGTAAGTCCTACATCATTTATATATAAGCATTTTAGATTCCATTTATACAAGATATATAACTAATGTAAATTGCTTTAATATATCTACTTATGTCTGATGTAAATTGTTGTATATTATAGTGATTTTTTAGAAAATAAGATTGTCAAGTGCATATCACAGTTGTGCTTACAGAATTGGCCCACACCTATGATTACGTGGGCGAGCACACCTATCGCCTACAAGGATGCAGTTTGGGCTAAATTTCAAGTATGTTTTTTTTTAATTATGACAGATAGTATAATATTCTAATGATAATTATTTAGAAATGTTGGATTATATGTTAAAAGTACCGTTTTAATATTCGAAGGATAATTTATTTGTAGAAAAGGTATACATGGGAGGATGCGCAGGCTTCAGTAATACAGACATTATTCTGGCAGAACTGCGTCGTCCGCACCAAGGACAATTTGAACAAAGAATGACAAAAGTCCTTCACAATACAGAGATCGACCATCCAGGCTAGGGAGAGGATTACATTGCACGAGCATAGCCGCTGGTGGTTCACCCACTCCATATGGGCTAAGATGTGTGCCCAATGGAGAGCTGAGAGTTGGGTTAAAAGACGCAAGACTGCCGCCACTAACAGATCCTCGAGTGTACCAGATGGAGAAAAGGCTAAAGGAACCTACAGGGGCGGAAGTATTTCACAGTTGCAGTATATTACTGCTAGGGTATGTCTGAATAGTTTAATATGTTTACAATCATGAATTATAGAATATATATCACATTTTTACTTAGTGATATTAGAATATTTTTTGTATAGGAGTCTCAGTCTCAAGGTCAGCCTATCCATTGGTTGGATGTGTACGTGGCCACCCGTGATGGTCTGCCGGATGCTCTCTAAATAGAGGTAAAAGTTTTAAAAACTTGATCTTGTTTATCAAGTTTTACGTCATTCTTTAGAATTTTACCAATTTATTTTTAACTATTTAATTGTTAACATGATGACAGGATACTTATAAGCATTTATTGAATGAGCGATATCCTGAAGGCACCCCACGTCCATCAATTGATCAAGAATTGTAGGAGAGGGCATCTGTTGTGAAGAAGAATTACGTCAAAGGTCAAGGAAAATGACGAAGCCCATCCTTCAGTGGCTCAGGCAGCTCTACTACCCAGTCTTCACAGTCATCGAGTCATCCAGCTATTCATACTCTTGCTGACTGTGTGAGAGTTATATGTCAAGATCGTGATCTTCTAAAGATAATGGGCGGGCATCTGGCGGCTCTAAGTGGTGATGAGTTAGCTGATGCAGTGGTGGCAGCAGCAGCATCACAGCATGGGGATGACGACGAGGTAATCAATCTTAATTATTATAATCAAAGTAGTGACTTATATATATATATATATATATATATGTATATACGGTCCGGTTCTTAAGCTCACCCCTTATCTAACATACCTTGCTCACCCCCCTTTAGCGACGGACCAGGCGACGATTCGTCGAAGATACTAAATATCCGATGGAATTTTTGACGGAACCTATCTTCGATGCTAATATATACGACCAAATTTTTGACAGAAAAATTCATCGAAAATAATATATTTTTGACTGAATAGGGCTATGTTCGATGGAATATTCTGTCGAAAATAAGATTTTTTCTTGTAGTGAATCATGCCTTGAAACTTCAAACCAAAAACAGAATCTTGGCAAAACTATAGGAATGGCCAAGAAATTTGCTACCTGGTCTAAGCTTAGGGGACCACAAGTGTTATTTGTCCCTGGCCGCACTAAGGTTGTTGAGCTTCTGCACTTCCTGACTTCAGTCCAACTCTAACATACACCTATACATACATATTAACATACATACATGCTAAAGTTTCACATATAACACATGACCATACTTGAGTTCATTACCACAAGTTTAACTTACAATTTATATGTCTTTAAAACATAAAAATCATGTAACCATCATGCTCAATACATATGTATCATGCTTAGGAGTATTATAGCCATAATATGACATCTTACTACTTTAGTATCTAAGTACTCACATAATATGCAACTTATATTTGAAAATATGTTCAAGGTTGTCTTTGAAATCATTTTACCACAAATGATGTAATATACACATACAAGACAACTTTAGAACTCACATCATGTGTGATTAAGTTATGTTTAACATCTTTAAACACCAGAACCTACATCATGTAGCATTCATGTATATTACGGTAATATAACAAACTTTTCCTTTAAAACATTCTCTAACACAAAGCTAACAAGTTTAAATCATGATAACGACACTATACCTCATATATCATGCTCACTTAAGTTCCACATCACTCATGTATGTGGTCTCATAAGTTTAGAATTTGTTAAACTTATATTTCTTCAAAGTTTGTTTTTAAAACTTTACATTTCCTACTAGAATCATGTTAGTCAGGTCATAACTCATAAGGAAACCCTACAACACATGTCCATACCTATTCTTCATGTTTACACAAGTCTTAATACCATATCAACAACACTATACACAATGTAAAACCAAAGCGGTATCAGAGTCGAGGTACTTACAAGAATCGCTACCCTACCCTAATATAAATAGAGGCGCAATTGCTTGAGTTGAGTTCAGAAGCCGTAAGGTTACTCTGTTTTGTAGAGTAACTACCAACTGAAAGTAGTATGCACACAAGTCAATCATGTTTGATGATAAAGCATATACTTTGTAACAATCTTATTCATTTATTAATAAAAAGTATTAATTTATTAAAGACTTTTAATTATCTACATGATGTTGTTTTATAATATGTGATAAACCCATAGTTTTAAGCAATGCAGTTAGAATAATGATGATGATCATTCTAATGAGATCTAAATTCTTAGAAAGCTTAAAACTAAAATAGTTCCCAATCGTTGGATTACTAAATTGGGGATTAGTGAATCCGGATAGATTGGTACATACGTTGCTTGCTCATTGGATGAGGATGATTGATCTCATGATCATTTGTGTGAAGACACTAAAGCAAGTATGTAGGTACTTATTAGAGAATAAGTTCACTGAACGTGGCTCGCTAAGGAATACCTAATGGAGTTTTACTTGCCTGTCAATAGGAATTCCTGTAGTGATAGTAATACAAGTGATCCTTGGACTTGAGATCATCATAGTATCTTGTGTATAATGAGTTACACTTTGACTTATTCCTTAAGACCCTTAGGGTATATCAAAGGGTATGCTTGGGTATAATAAGTTGTACATGGAGATAATGTATGATCAATAAAGAATCTACCACTTCTAGTAAAAGAAGAGAAATGTCCTATGTGATTCGATAAATGACAACCCAAAGTAGTCCTTGGTTATAAGGCGTAATGAAATTAGAAAGGAGTTTCTAATTTGCATTATTTAGAGTTGTGCATTTAAGGATCGAAATACATATAATTAAATAAAATAAGACTTGTGATGTAATTCCATGTCTTATATTTAATTGGGACATTGTATGGTGGAAGGATTGAATTGTACGGTAAATATTTACTCAAAGGTTCTTTAATGATTAATGTTGAAATCTATATTATCTGGAAAGTCGTTGATCGCTAGGGAGGCTTATCCCTATTGTAGAATAAATATTATTTATTTAAATAAATTACTAGTTTAATTTATTTATTTAAATAAGATTAGAATTGTTCTAATTGATTTATTCACAACCGGTTTAATATGGAGTACCTATAGGGTCACACCATAAAAGGAAGAATAATTATTTAAGAAGTTAATGGCATTATTTTAATAATAAGTTAAGTATATTTAATTTAATTTATGGTGATAGAATAAATTAAATAGCTTAATATTTATTATTTAATATTTTAAAATATTAAATATAAATTAATAAGAGGAGTCTTATTATTATTACTATTATTATTATTTAATTCCTAAAGGAGTTTGGGAATTAATTAATAAAAGTACTCTCATTTATTCCTAATAAGATTAGGAGGCTAATTAATTAAAAGTTTAATTAATTATTCCTAATAAGATTAGGAGCCTAATTAATTAAAGGAGTTTAATTAATTAAAATAAAATCCAATTCCTTAATTGTTAAGGAGGGTTGCCTACATCTATAAATAAGAGGAGTCTTATTATAGGTGATGGGGTTGACACTTTCACAACACGTGAATACGTAATTTCAATAGTTGGGAGAGTACACCCTTTTCTATGAGAGATAGAAAAACTAGAGTTCTGCCAAATACCCATCTTCTTGAATCCTTCTTCTTCCTTGGTGGATCACCTCTAGAGGCCAAACACTTGGGTGGCTAACGTTGATCAAAGAAAAGAACCAAATCTGGTGGATTCAAGTTGAACGCGAAAAAGGATTGGAGGTGAACTTGTACCTGAAGAAGCTCGAATCTTCAAGGGTATATATTGAATGTTTATTATTCATGAGATGAATGTTATTTATTGATGCATATGGTGATGTATATGATAATAAATGAGATTGATTATGGACTATTGTCCAATGTGATTGGATTTTATTTTAGTTGGATGCATGAATGTATGGGTTTTATTAAAATGGGGTCTGTGTACCTCGTCTTCTCTAATTTTTTTCTTAATGTAAATTTTATCTTACTCCTATGTACTTCCCCTTGACTGCTGATCAAGGTTTCTATTTATTTTAAATAGTTTTGTAATAGGAATAGTTAGAATTAATTTTGAAGAATTGGAGATCAAGGGGCAAAGAGCTCTTGAAGACCCATTTGTAATGGAGCCCGGGTTTAAATGTAATAGTTATATTTAAATATTAATTCTTGCAACCCTAGGGTTTGACTTTTTGGTTCACTTGGTGGCTCTAGTGAACCAAACTAAAATAAAAGTTCATAATCAATCCAGGTAGAATATAGTATTCTATATGTGCATGCTTATATTATATATATTATATATTATGCAAACATGCTTCCCATGTTCATTAATATGATGCGTATTTTATATATATATATATGTGTGCATGTGCGCTAAACAAGATGAGACAAATTAATAACAAACCCTTCAAATATTTTATATTAAGTTGTAACGTTCAAAGATATTTGGAATATCGAACGTCGCCTTCTAGCATGATAGAAATAATAAAGTATTGAATATTTAATATGAGTTTGTTGTGCACACACAAGGCAAGTATTAAATATTTAAGATGTTATTTTTATTACATATGATGTTGATAAGGAATTGAACATTACTGCTTTGTTGTGCACACACAAGGGTTGTAGTTTTCTCTTCACATATATGGAAATGTTGGGTCTGACTTAACTTAAATCATTTTAGTTCGGATGTGCACACACTTGACCATTATGATTTAAGAGGTAAAATACAAGGAGTTACATAGTTGATGTAATTGACAAGAGTTGTCTACCTATTTATTTTATATATAGTTTGTTGTGCATACACAAGGCTATATACATTTGAAATGGGATCCTTATTCTCACTAGCATAACTTTAATTAGATATTGCCGAACTATATATATTGAGGGTAATATAGTTTGAAGAAAATAGTGGGAGATACCAATTTAAAATAAGACCTAATTTATTTTGGTAATTAATAAAAGAATGTATGCTAAAATGTTGTTAATTACAAATTCATTTACAGGATTTTACAATATCTAAATTACTATCACTGCGTAGCATATTAGATGCTTAATTAATCGGACCGAATTAAACGGATTGGTTAAGAAAATTGAGATTAGTTCTCATGGCTAAAAAGCTATCTTATGTCCTTAATATGCCTATCCCTGCAATGGTTGCAGACAATGCCTCTGAGGAAGAGATTGCTACTTTTAGAAAGTGGCAGGATGATGCATAGTTGGCTCAATGCATCATGCTCGCATCCATAAGTAACGAGCTTCAGCGTCAGCATGAAACTATGGATGCTCTTACTATATTCCTGCACATCAAGTAGTTGATGGTGAGGAAAGTAGAACTGATAGATATTAGATATCTAAGGAGCTCTTTCGATCTAGAATGATCGAAGGCACTACAGTACAGACACCTGTCCTAATGATGATCAATTTGATTAATCAATTAGGACAACGGGTTTTGTCATGGATGGAGAGTTGAGCCAAGATTTGATCTTGCACTCACTCCCGGACTCCTTTCACAATTGTTGTGAATTTTTCATATGAACAAGCTAGATATCAGCCTCGTTGATTTGCTTAACATGCTGAAAAATATTGAGAGTCACTTTCCAACTATGAAAGACCAAGTCTTACTAGTAGGGGCCAAAGGATCTTCTGAAAAGAAGAACGATTCAAAGAAGGTAAATAGAAAGGCAAAAATAAAGGATAATAAAAACAAAACTGACACGGATAGCAAAGGAGTTTGCTTCCACTGCAATAAGCCTGGACACTGGAAAAGAAACTGCAAGAAGCATCTTGCAGAGGCTAACCAAAGAAGCTTAGTGAAGTTTCGGTTACAAATACAAATTTGTTTACGATTTAAAATAAAATTTTCTTTAAGTCAAGGTTCTACTTGGGTATTGGATACCAACTTTGGTTATCATAAATATAGATTTATGAAGGGACAATGCAGAAGTAAAAAGCTAAACAAATATAAGTAATCCTATGTGTGGAAAATGAAGCAAAGGTTGCCACATTAGCCATAGAAACTTATAGTTTAGCAATGCCTACGAGCAAATCTATTAAGTCAATAAGTTGTTATTGTATCCCAGTTCTTGTTAGAAACATTATTTCATTTTGTTGTTAGACAATGAGATCTTTGGTATTATATTTAGAACAATTGTTGTTCTATTTATAATAATAATGTTTTATATAGAACTGGGATATTACTTAATGGATTTTGTATACTTGACTTACATGAAAATAATTTTGCAAATTGAACAAACTAGTATAAGAAAAGGAGATGATCATTCAAAGAGTTGAATGTGTGTATTTGTTGAAATACAAGTATGAATTATTTGAAAGGTTCAAATAATTCAGAAGTGAAACAAATTGGCTAAGTATTAGGATTCTTTGATCTGATCAAGGAATAAATACTTATGCAATAAGTTTCTAAATCATCTCAAATAGTTTTCTCACAATGGACGCCTCTTGATAAGCAATAATTGATTGATGTATCTGAAAGGAAAAATCGTACCTTGTTGGACATGGTGCTGTCCATAATGATTTTGTCGATATTCCAGTATCCTTCTAGGATAATGTCCTAGAAATTGTTGCATATTTACGAAAAGGTAACCTCAAAATCCGGCCCTAAGACTCTATAAAAGTTATAGACAGAGAGGATTTCTAATCTTAAGTATGTTAAGATAAGGGGTTGTCCAACTTATGTGAAAAGGTTTCAAAGGATAAGCTTGGGACAAAATTTGACAAGTACAGATTTGTGGGACATCCTAAAGTAAGTTTAGGGTATATGTTTTATAATCCTACATAGAAAAATGTGTTTGTTGCGAAACACTCTTCCTTCTAGGATAAAGGTGTTTATCATTGAAGGGGCTAGTGGGAGGATAATAGATCTTGAAGAGTTTAAGAACCACAAAACACTATAAGTCAAATAAGAGGAACCTATAGATAAACCTATTGTACCACAACCGAATCGTAAATCTGGAATAGTACTGAAGATACCTGGGAGGTATGGATTCATCATGGATGATGATGATAAGGTATGTATCATAGAAGATGATGATCCAGTTACATACGATGAGGTAAGAGTTGTAGACACTCAGAGAAATGGATTGAAGTAAGTTTCTCAAAAATAGAACATTTATTTTGATGAGATAATCAAAAGAGTTTGATTTTATCAAAAACGAGAATGAACCTAGTGTGTACAAAAGGGTCGGTGGGAGCGTCGTGACATTCCTAGTATTATATGTTGATATATTACGGATAAGGAATGACATACTAATGCTATAATCAGTAAAGATAAAGTTGTCTAAACATTCCTCCATGAATGATTTGGGAAGAGTACCGTAATTGGGGATAAAAATCTATATAGATAGATTTAAAAGGATGTTCGGATTAACCCAAGGAATGTATAATCATTTGATGCTAAAGTCGTTTAGCATGGCAAACTCCAAGAGTTGTCTCATGTTGATAAGACATGGAGTGTATCTCTCTTAATAGTCCCCATAGACTCCTGAAAAGAGAGATCGCATGAGTGACAATCATGTATACAATGAAATATACGAGACCTGATGATGATCGGTCATATTCTAGAGAAGATCACTGTCAGACAGTGAAAAACATCTTAAAGTACTTAATCGATACTAAGGATGTGATTCAAAATTTATGGTGGGTCTAAATTAAAACTAGAGAGCTTAACAGACTCAAGTTTGTCAGACAGACCAAGACGACAAAAATCCACTTTAAGGTAAAAGTTTATCTTGAACAGTGGTGCAGTGAATTGGAAAGGTTCCAAATAGTAAAGAGTTGTTGGTTTAGTGATAAAGACAAAGTATATAGCTGTAAATGAAGCTGCAAGTTGATTGTTTGGATGAAAAGTTCATTACAAAACTAGGAATAGTTCCTAAGTCTCATCTTGGATTTAAACATGTGTTGTGGCACTTTCATTTGAATATAGGAATCGTTGAAAGACGGGAAAACACTATAGAGATAGTAAACTCTCAAGAACAACATTACATATCCATTAACTAAAGCTTATCCAACAACATGATAATCGTCACTTAGAGAAGAAGGGTATGAGATACCATGACGATTGGCTTTAGTGCAAGTGGGAGATTGAAAGTACTATACACACAAGCCAATCATGTTTGATGATAAAGCATATACTTTGTAACAATCTTATTCATTTATTAATAAAAAGCATTAATTTATTAAAGGCTTTTAATTATCTACATGATGTTGTTTTATAATATGTGATAAACCCATAGTTTTAAGCAATACTTTCAGAATAATGATGATGATCATTCTAATGAGATCTAAATTCTTAGAAAGCTTAAAACTAAAATAGTTTCCAATCGTTGGATTACTAAATTGGGGATTAGTGAATCCCGATAGATTGGTACATACGTTGCTTGCTCATTGGATGAGGATGATTGATCTCATGATCATTTGTGTGGAGACACTAAAGCAAGTATATAGGTGCTTATTAGAGAATAAGTTCACTGAACGTGGCTCGCTAAGGAATACCTAATGGAGTTTTACTTGCCTGTCAATAGGAATTTTTGTAGTGATAGTAATACAAGTGATCATTGGACTTGAGATCATCATAGTATCTTGTGTATAATGAGTTATACTTTGACTTATTCCTTAAGACCCTTAGGGTATATCAAAGGGTATGCTTGGGTATAATAAGTTGTACATAGAGATAATGTATGATCAATAAAGAATCTACCACTTCTAGTAAAAGAAGAGAAATGTCCTATGTGATTCGATAAATGACAACCCAAAGAGTCCTTGGTTAGCGAGAATGAAATTAGAAAGGAGTTTCTAATTTGCATTATTTGAGTTGTGCATTTAAGGATCGAAATACATATAATTAAATAAAATAAAACTTGACGGTAATTCCATGTCTTATATTTAATTGGGACATTGTATGGTGGAAGGATTGAATTATACTAAGTAACTATTTACTCAAAGGTTCTTTTATGATTAATGTTGAAATCTATATTATCCGGAAAGTCGTTGATCGCTAGGGAGGTTTATCCTATTGTAGAATAAATATTATTTATTTAAATAAATTATTAGTTTAATTAATTTATTTAAATAAGATTTGAATTATTCTAATTGATTTATTCACAATTGGTTTAATATGGAGAACCTATAGGGTCACACCATAAAAGGAAGAATAATTATTTAAGAAGTTAATGTCATTATTTTAATAATAAGTTAAGTATATTTAATTTAATTTATGGTGATAGAATAAATTAAATAGCTTAATATTTATTATTTAATATTTTAAAATATTAAATATAAATTAATAAGAGGAGTCTTATTATTATTATTACTATTATTATTATTTAATTCCTAAAGGAGTTTGGGAATTAATTAATAAAAGTACTCTCATTTATTCCTAATAAGATTAGGAGGCTAATTAATTAAAAGTTTAATTAATTATTCCTGATAAGATTAGGAGCCTAATTAATTAAAGGAGTTTAATTAATTAAAATAAAGTACAATTCCTTAATTGTTAAGGAGGGTTGCCTACATCTATAAATAAGAGGAGTCTTATTATAGGTGATGGGGTTGACACTTTCACAACACGTGAATACGTAATTTCAATAGTTGGGAGAGTACACCCTTTTCTATGAGAGATAGAAAAATTAGGGTTTTGCCAAATACCCATCTTCTTGAATCCTTCTTCTTCCTTGGTGGATCACCTCTAGAGGCCAAACACTTGGGTGGCTAACGTTGATCACGTTGATCAAAGGAAAGAACCAAACCCGGTGGATTCAAGTTGAACGCGAAAAGGATTGGAGGTGAACTTGTACCTGAGGAAGCTCGGATCTTCAAGGGTATGATTCTTGTTCTTTCTTTTTCGTTTAATTAATAATTGTGCATAAAGGGAGATCCAGGTATATGGTTTGTAAAATTTTAAAACTCTGATTTTTCCATGTTTCCGCTTATTTTTGCAATTTGATTACGTTCATGAATATTACAAACCTAACACCAACTTGTTTTCCAACAATTCAAGCATGCTCCAAATCATTATTAAATTGTTCATACATGTTAGAAAACTTCTTACACACCTTATAACACGTTTGTTCATAACAATTAACAAATGAATTCAAGAAATTCTAATAATCAAACAAGACCCATTTGAAGAATATAATTAGAAATTATACCTTCTTAAGCTTGGATTGAACTTCCTACCCTCTGAGTTTACTTCTTTAATTGTTCAGCAACTTAGAACCTCTAATATCGGACTTCTCAAATAATTCTAACAACCCAAAAACTGATTTTGGAGATTTTTTTTATAGATGGGACATGGACTAGATAATGACATTACCCCAATGTTGGAGATCATGTTGCAAAGGAAAAACATATTGGTTGTTAAGGAGTGGTTCAACAACTCCCCATCAGGCCATTGGCCTTGAAATCATTGCCTAAGTTTTAGCCATATAGAAGTTACGTAACTCAAATGTAGGCTACTGTTCATGTACTATGGTGACACTCATTTTGGGACAAGAAAGAAAAATCTCAGCAACAAGCTTGGTTTGGTTACTATAATTCCCAACATGTAAACTTAATGTACAATTGTTACCATATTAGGAACTTAAGGTTTAATTTTGGTACTTACATCATATAATCCATGTACATTAAATACACGCAATTAAATAATTCAGTTAAGTGTTATTGACAGGGTAGTTCCATAATTATCGCTACTACTCACCTAGCCATATCATAACATTATTTAATATTATATATCCAGTGTGCACATATAACTTCTTTTCCAATTTCTGGAATACACAGATATTTAATTATTTCAGTATTAAAATCACTTGTGATTTTATTGCACTACTTGATACTTCATATCATTAGAAGGTATTCTTATTATATGATTCTATGCATGTCACACATTACACTAATGTTCCCTTTCATTATCAACAACGGAACTAATTTTTCTAAGTTTGGACCTTTGGCAATGTTGGTACGCTTATTTTGCACTATTGGGAGGGCGCGATTCTTGGCGGTCTCGGCGAGGCAAAAATGGGTTAGCTTCAAGCCATTTCCAAATTCTATCACCACATAAGTCTTATATGAGATAATTTAACTTCTACACTGTTGATATACCCATAATTAACATAAATAAATATGTTCAACTCTTGCCACCATATTCAAATAAATTGAATATTTAATCATTAAGAATCCTATCAATTCCTTGATATCAAAGTCTTAGGGTTAGTCCACTAATTTAAATCAACTATTAGTGACTCCCTTTAATCATTTCGTAAATTCACATAACCACTTAAGGTTTAAATAGGCTCACAAAACTAACTCATTAAAATTAAATCACATATTTAATTAATAAGGAGTTTAAAATTTGTGGATGTTACATCCCTCCCCCCTTATAAAAATTTCTTCCTCGAAATTGTAAAAATAAGGTTACTTAAATAAAAACGGATAATTCACTCTCATTTTCTCTTCTAACTCCCACGTAGCTTCTTCTACTGCGTGGTTCCTCTAGAGAATCTTAACTGAATGGATAATCTTATTCCTCAACTTATGTTCCTTCCTATCTACTATCTGGATAGGAACTTCCTTGTACGATAAGTCTTTCTCGACTTGAATTGGTTTATAGGAGATAACGTGATTATAGTCTGGTTTATACGGCCGTAATACTGACACATGAAACACATTGTAAATGTGCTCAAGTTTAGGAGGTAACGCTACCTCATACACCACTTCACCGACTCGCCTCAGAATCTCGAACGGTCCTATGAACCTAGGGCTCAACTTGCCCTTCTTCCCAAAATGAATCTTCCCTTTCCAGGGAGATACTTTCAGAAATGCATAGCTCCCTACTTCAAAATCTCTCTTCTTGCGATGTAAATCCGCATACTTCTTTTGGAGATCTTGAGCTGCTATTAATCATTCTCTTATCACCTTAATGGTTTTTACCATCTGTTGTACCAATTCTGGTCCGAACAGTCAACGTTCTCCAACTTCGTCCTAGCATAATGGCGTTCTACATTTCCTCCCATACAGTGCTTCGTACGGTGGCATTCCAATACTGGCGTGGTAACTATTGTTATACGCGAACTCTACTAATGCAAGGTGATCCTCCTAACTACCCTTGAAGTCCATCACACAAGGTCGGAGCATGTCTTCAAATGTTTAAATCGTTCTCTCACTTTGCCCATCGATACGCCGTACTCATTCGTAGTTCTGTCCCCATTTTTTCTTAAAGACTCTTTTAGAAGTTTGATGTGAATCGCGGATCTCTATCTGATATAATAGATACTGGCACCCCATGCCTCGAGATAATTTCCTTAACATACAATTTGGCTAACTATACTTAATCTTAATTGGCAAAAAGTGAGCTGACTTAGTAAGACGATCTACTATCACCCATATGGCGTCGTGCCCTTTCTGTGTTGCTAGAAGTCCCACCACAAAGTCCATTGTGATGTGCTCTCATTTCCATTCTGGAATCTCTAATGGTTGTAATAACCCGCTTGGTTGTTGGTGCTCTACCATGCCTCTCTGACAAGTTAGGCATCTACTTACACATTTCGCAATCTCTCTCTTCATGTTTGGCCACCAGAATTGGTGACGCAATTCTTGTTACATCTTCGTGCTTCCTAGGTGTATCGAATATCTCGTACTGTGCGCTTCTTTCCAAATCTCTTCTCTCAGTTATGGTACTAACGGTACCCAAATTCATCCTTCAAATCTTAGCAGTCCAGTGCTATCAATCTTAAATTTCAATTCATCACCTTTGGTTAATCGCTTCTTGATGTTATTGCAATCTTCATCCTTTTCTTGTACCTCTTTAACCTTATCCAATAAAGTCGGACTCGCTGTCACTACAAATAATTGCTCGTTGGTCTCCATCGGATACTTAATCTCCAAATTTAATCGTTTGAAATCTTTCACCAATTCATCTTGAATGGTTAACTTCAATAACTTCTCTCTGCCTTTTCTACTCAAGGCATCTGCCACTACATTTGTTTTGCCTGGGTGGTACAGAATCTCACAATCATAATCTTTGATCAATTTTAACCATCGGCGTTGCCTCATGTTTAACTCCTTTTACATGAAGATATACTTCAGACTCTTGTGGTCCGTATATATCTCACACTTCTCACCATACAAATAATGCCTCCAAATCTTCAAGGCAAAAACTACCGCTGTTAACTCCAGATCATGAGTCGGATATCTCTTCTCATAATCTTTTAGCTGACGTGAAGCGTACACAATGACCCTACCATGTTGCATCAGTACACAACCAAGACCCTTGTGTGACGCATCATAATACACTATAAATCCTTTTGTGTTGTCCGGTAAAGCCAACACAGGTGCTTGACTAAGCCTCTTCTTCAATTCTAGGAAACTCTCTTCACACTTCTCCGTCCAAACGAACATAACTATTTTTCTGGTAAGATTGGTCAATAGTGATGCTAATTTTGAAAAATCTTGAATAAGTCTTCGATAGTATCCCGCCAATCCTAAGAAACTCCTGATTTTTGTTGGCATCTTCGGTTGCTCCCAATTGATAACTGCTTCTACCTTAGTTGGATCCACCGAAACACCATTCTTGTCGATAACGTGTCCTAAAAACTGCACTCTTTGCAACCAAAACTCACACTTGGAGAATTTTGCATACAGTTTCTCCCTCCTTAATGTCTCCAACACTATCCGAAGATGTTCGGCATGTTCTTCCTCCGTTTCTGAATATACTATAATGTCATCGATGAATATGACAACAAACTTATCCAAATAATGTTTGAACACTCTGTTCATCAAATCCATAAATGTTGCTGGCGCGTTCGTCAATCCAAATGACATTACCAGAAACTCAAAGTGTCCATACCGAGTTCTGAATGTCGTCTTTGGAATATCCTCCGGCCTCACTTTAAGTTGGTGATAATCGGTCCTCATGTTAATCTTTGAAAAGTACTTTGCCCCCTTCAACTGATTAAGCAAATCGTCTATCCTGGGCAACAGGTACATGTTCTTAATGGTGAACTTATTCAACTCTCGGTAGTCGATACAAAGTCTTAGCGACCCATCTTTCTTCTTTACGAATAAGACTGGTGCTCCCCACGGTGATACGCTCGGTCGAGTGTATCCCTTAACTAAAAACTCTTGTAATTGAGCCATCAGTTCTTTCATCTCTATCGGTGCCATACGATACGACGCTTTGTATACCGGTACTGTCCCTAGTGCCAAATCAATGACAAACTCAATCTCTCTATCCTGTGGCAATCCGGAATCTCGTCTGGGAAGACATTAACAAAATCCCTTACAATATGTATCTGACTCAGTTCACCCTCGACACGTCGAGTATCAACCATGTGAGCCAAATAACCTATACATGTGACGAATGAGTTATTTGAGTTAAGATTCTGAGGACAGAATCCTTGTAAGGAGGGAATGATGTAACATTCCAGAATTTTAAATTATAATATTAAATATTTATTGTATTATATAAGTATTTAATGGATGTGTTTATTGTTGAATAAATAATTGTTCAATTTGATTTGATTTGATGTGGTTAATTATTTTTTTTAAATAAATAATTAATGAGTTAAGGAAATTATTATTATATTGATATTTCAATTTGATGGTTAATTATTTGTATTAAGTTATGTGATTAAATGATTTATTTAATAAATTCTTATTTGAATTAATTAATTAAGTATGAAAATTTAATTAAATAAAGTGTGACAAATAACTATATTAGAAGGAGTTATTAAAATAAATTAAAGGAGTTTAAGTTAGTTTTATCCAAACAAGGCTTAAAGATGTTAAATATTTATTTTTAAAAGGGTTTGGCCAAACAAAGCCTTATGGCTTTTGGTTTTATTTTAAATTTTGAATTATAATAAACTAAATAAATAAAATATAATTATAATCTATATGTTATATGTTTGGTAACTGCTATTTTTAATAAGGTCATTAGTAGGCGTATTATTATTTTTACGTTGGCTATCCTATCAGTTAGTTTACTCTTAGTAGCTTAACTCTTATACTGAGAAAAGAAAAGAGAAAAAGTTACAAAGGGTTTTAGAGAGAATTGTCAGAGAAAGTTGAGAGAGAAAAGCTTGGGAATCTAGAGAAATACTGAGTTCTTCAAGCTTTTCTAAGGGTTTAATAAGTATCTTCTTAAGCAACAAAAAGGTATTTTTCATATAATCTTAATACTATATAACTAAATATGTTTTATGTTCTCTGTGTTCTTAAAGTGCACTCACTATGTAGAAAGTTTTACAAAATTGTCTGTAAACTGTGTTTTATAATTGGTTATGATAATATGTGTAATTGTAATTGTTATCACTAGCATGTCTATATGTATATAGGTGTTGTATGCTAGATTACGTTCAAAAAGAAAGGAAATTGTTTTTATAGTAAACATTCATGTATGAACGTGATTTGTAGAAATATCAAAATTAATATATTCTAATTATAAAATTGAACCTTATGTATGTTAATTGGGTAAAAACTTAATGAGAGCGTAGTTCAAAGGAATGAATTCGTTAGATAATTGTGGTTTACAGTGTTAAACCTTGTAAAACAACGTCAATAATGGAGTTGGGTTTTAAACTATGGTTTCAAGGATTTAAATTTTCTGAAATTGTTGTTTAATTGCTTTAAATTGGTATATTAATGATAAGTAAATGTTTATGTGTAATCTATATAAGTGTTACGTCTTAATTTAGATGTTAGTAGTATTAATTAGTCCAGAATTTAGTTATTCTGTTCTTAGTGGTTGGGTTCTGTAAGTTTTGGCGCCCCAACGCCAAAATCTGCGCCCTAGCTCTTATTTTCACGCCAACGCTTAAAAAATCATAATCATGACCAAAAACTTGCGCCCCATCATCAAATTCGCTTTTGATTGCCAATTTCGTGTTAAAGACAATTGTCGACTTAGTTTTCACGCCCCAATTATTTGGAATAGTAGTGCAGGTCGAGGATAGTTTTGACCTCCTGTAGTAAAATGGGCATAACATTTTCATACGAACTTCGATTGAGGTGATTCAAGATGATTCGGAATGAGGATGAATAGGCCTATAACGTTTATTCTTTAAGTTTTTCAATTTGAAATCGTTATGAAGGGTCAAAATGGCCATCTTTAGGACTGGTGTGTATTTGGAGCCAATCGGAGGGCGTCGGGATGTGCGAATGCAAGTGCAATCCTTTGTGTATTAGTATAACCTAATGATAACATGTTGGACATTTAATAGGATGTTATATCAAGTTGTTAATGTGTAATTGGTGCAATGACATGATCACTTAAGTAGTTGTAATAAAGCTAAAAAGTAATGTTCATGAAAAGATGTGATGTTGTTTAAACTTAAACTTAGTAGCTATACTAAAAGTAAGAAAGCAACTCATGAAGGTAATGTTAGTGTAACTAATGTGTATTGTCAATACATATGGTATGTGTATGACTTTTGGTGAACGTGAGTAGTGATTGTTTAACCTACGCACAAGCCAAGTTCTCTAACTCTACTTTTATAATTGTGCAAGTATCTAAACTATCTTTTAGCAAGTTTTCCTAACTCTAAGCTTTCTTTGTGATAGTTTCTTAACCCTAATTATATCGTGCAAGCTCCAAAACCTTATCTCTTGATTTTGAGCCAATCTTTAACTTGTTAATTAGCATGTAAATTTCTACATTCTAACACACTAATGTTGAACAAGTTTTATCATTCAACTTATTATTTGTTATGCATGCTTAAGATTCAACTCTAAATAAGGTTTTAACCGTGGCTTAACATTGTTCAAAGAAAGGTATGTTACATTATTCAATACTTATGCTCTTAGATTATTCCTAAAGCATGACCTTAGTACATAATGTTGATTCACTTATGAATTATTCCATAGCATAATGTTATTATAGTTTTATTCAACTAATCCTTAGTTGATGTTCGTAAACTCTAAATTACCTTGAAACTTATCCAAACCAAACTTACTTTGGTGCGGACTCGTATTCTAAATGCTTAGATGAATAACCCTATTATAGGGGATAACTTACGCGTAGCGTTAAAATGTTTGTGCACAATACATTATACGAAGGGCTGATCCCCCTAACTACGAGGAGTCCTTATAATCTTATGACTATTAAAGTTGGACTTGAAAGATTAC
Source organism: Panax quinquefolius (assembly GCA_020205615.1). Lineage (NCBI taxonomy): Eukaryota > Viridiplantae > Streptophyta > Magnoliopsida > Apiales > Araliaceae > Panax > Panax quinquefolius. The sequence continues at coordinate 109,289,726 of CM035163.1, forward strand.
TCGCAACTGTGGACATAGTTCGTGGTCTCATGACCCTCAGATATATATTCCATATTTTGATTCCAGTCTTTGGTTATCATTGATAGAGTATTATTCAGTTTTGATGAGCCTATTCATTGATAGTTGTTATTATCATGTTGATTCTTTGCTATATCTAGTGAGCAATTATTTTGCTCAATCTTGCATATATATACACTCATTGCAGCTAAATTTGAGAAGGTCGACGAACCTACAACTAGCAAAGGAAAGGGAAAATGTACAAGTGATGAAGACTTGTAATTTGATTTTATTGTTATAATGATAGACCTTTATTTAATGATGTGAGGTAATAATTTATTTCTGCACTTGTATGATGTTTAAGGTTAGACAACCTGGGATGTTTTTGGATTTATTTATGTAATCCTTTATGGGAAGGTTTATTATTCAATTTTATTTTGATTGGGTAGTTAGATATGAATGATTGGATAGTGAACACCAAATCTTGTGGGAATGAAGTACCTAGATTTGGGAGTGTCACAAGTTGGTATCAAAGCTTTAGGTTATGAACCTTATGTGGGGGAAAAGCCTTAGGAAGTAACCTTTGAAAAGATAGTGGTGATAAACTCTTATCGAGTTTTAAGGAAGAAGTAACAAAACACTTATGTGCTTATATGATTATAACCTATGTGCTCGTGAGTGTCGAGTAGTAATGATTAATAATTAAAACTTAAAATTTGATTGACAGTGTGACGCTCCCAAAAATAGGTATACATCACCCATCTTGAGTCGCCAAATACATGGTACAAAATTCAAATATAACTTAATTATACAATAGTCGTGTAAAATACGATAAAACATACACTATGAGTTTTAATACAAATATTGTCATCTAGACAATATCCACACTCAATTGAGTCCTCATTACAATTACTATCACACTATTTAACATAATAGTGAGGACTACTAATGCTATCATTTGGACTGTCAATCCATTCCCCGACTCATCCCAGCTATTTTCTCATTTCCTGAAGAGAACAGTGAAGGAAAGGGTGAGCTCAACTAGCCCAGTAAGAAATATTATGACTAAGATAATTCAGAATAAATTATCATTAGTCTTCAACAATGTTAAACTGATAAAAAACAATAGACATCAAGTTTAACTGCAGCAGAAAAAATAATCCATTAAAAGAGTTAAGTAGAGAATAAAATCTACTATCTTTTATGATTTAAAAAGTTTTTCATCACTTTATCGATGGGACTCAGCTTAATAAATAATCCACATCATCAATTCATCCCTACACTACATGCTAAGGATATTATTTAGTAACACGACCACGAATTATCCATGCAATACGGGCCAAAGAAAATTGTGTTTTCATCAACGGTCCTGATCATGCCATAAAATAATTCATCTTTGCACCCTTGGCCGAAGAGAATCCATAGCCATAATCATACCAAAAACTGTCCATCAATGCACTACGGGCCAATGAGGACTTTTTCCACATCATTTGTAACATTACGGTCATGATTATACCGAATAATCCCTGGTCATAATCATACCAAGTCCATCTATGCACTACAAGCCACAGATGACTTTCAACAAAATATAAACATGAGGATGATGACAATGATATAAGAATTCAATAAAACAAGTTCAAGAATTAAATTATCCAGGAACTAATAACGTCTAAATCGTCATAATGATACTTCTTTGTAGAGTAATATTCAAGAATGCTCAGAAGTATATTTCCATGAAAAGATACTGGATGAAGCGCAAATATCAAGGATATTCCACTAATTTCATGGAGTATAGAAGTTAAAACTTTAACTAACTGAGTATAATAAAGAATGGAATAACAAAAGAAATCACCATGCATGCGATACTTCGCATAAACAGGTTATTCCAACAGAATAATAAATAACGGAACTAGGTTAGGCATAATACGCACTGACAGGATATTCCAACAGAATAATAAAGAATGGAATAACAACAAAAATCACCATGCATGCAAGACGTCAGCAGACGAGTTATTCCAACGAGAATAATAAATAACGAGAACCGGTCAAAGCGAAATTGCATGCCAAGCGGGATGTTCAAATGTAATTATAAAGAATGGAATAACAATGAAATCACCATGCATGCGGTACTTTGCATAGAGCGAGTTATTCAGCGAGAATAATAAAGAGCGGAACTAGGTTCGGCGTAAAATGCATGAGATGAGGATATTCCAATGAGAATAATAAAGATGTACGAAGTCGTAGTAAACCCACGTGAACGGAATATTCTAATGAGAATAATAAAGAATGGAATAACATAAGAATTTCACCAAGTATAGGGTAGCTTGCAGCATATACTGAGTTATTCAAAGAATAATAAATAATGGAGTAATGAAGAATTTCACCAAGTATAGGGTAGATGGCGTATATAGGTTATTCCAACAGAATAATAAAGAATGGAATAACAGAAGTTCTCTTCATGAATACAAAAGAAATAATACCCCTTACGAGTACAACAAATAATATCACTTACCTTATAAAGAAAAGTACTCTGACGGTAGGGCGGGGATATACTTGAAGAAACTTACACTACGCTCAAAGCTTTCTTAAACGCTAAAGAAATACTCTTAAGATTATAGAAGAAGAATTCTCTCTATAGTTTCTCTCTCTAGAGTTTTAGTGAATTCGTAAGAAATAGTGAAGGAATGAGCTTCTATTTATAGAAGAATGGACTGCATAGTAACTAATTCTTGAACGGTCTAGATTGATTTACTTTTAATCGGACGGTCCAGATTTAAAGCAAAATCTTTTAATTAAAATATAATATATTCTATTTATAATCTAATAAAATGAATAACTTTATAAAAGTATTCTATTTTATATAAAAAGATTTTACTATGCAAAACACTATGCAGGCACCATGCAACACTATACATAATAAAATATAATATATTCTATTTATAGAATAACTTTATAAAAGTATTCTATTTTATATAAAAAAAATTTACTATGCAAAACACTATGCATAATAGAATATAATATATTCTATTTATAAAATAACTTTATAAAAGTATTTTGTTTTATATAAAAATCTTTTCTGTTTTATTACATTAATAATATCAATAAAACAAAACTGAGTGACTTATCACGTAAGCATCAATAATCAATACTGTGTGCTACTATTCAAACACGCGTATTACTGTACTTTTAACACCGAGTGTTTCAACAGTATTAACGGTAAAACATCCGTTGTTATTTTTATAAAAATATTTTTGTCGTTTTCTTAATCCGACAATAATTCTGTTGTGGGGTCCACCAATGATTGTGCCATCGTACGAATATTCCCCGACACAGAGAATATTCCCCGACCAATCGAATATAATATAATAACTTGCATACTTTGCAAAATTTATAAATATTACCCACAACTATAACATTATATTAAATCCACACCATAATATTCAAAAAAAAAATTCGAGAAATTTAAATCTTTATTCGTAAAATTTGGAACTTTACAGACAGGATGGCTAATATAGGAGGATCCAGTCAGGCTAGGGAGGAAAGATCCCAGATGCCTAGAGAGGATGAGCATTGAGATATTCAGGTAGTGTGGGAACAACTACTGCCACGGTAAGCAACTCTGTTGGTCACAGTGGTTGAGCAGGAGAGGTTACCTGATGAGGATGATGAAATAGAGACGGACGAGGAGGACCCCATGGAGCTGCCATAGTTGAATGAGGATGAGGATGACGAGGAAGAAGAGCTTCCACTTAACTCGATCGTCGCCCGTATGTATGAGGAGGTGTATGACCGTAATTTGGAACTTCAGGATACCGTCGAAGAGTTGCAAGAGATAGTAGCTGAACAGCAGACCTCGATGGCGCAGAAGGACAACGAGATCCAGGATCGAGATGAACGTCTGAATAACGTTGAAGAGAAGCTGGTTCACACTGAAGGAGAGAACGAACGAATGATAGCAAAGATCGCAGAACTGAAGAACAAGCTGAAGGAAGAATTGACTAAGAGGGCAAGAGCCGAAAACGCATATGAGGAAGCTTTTCAACGAGCCGGAGTAGCAGAGAGAGATGCACAATCAAAGAGGATGAAGATGGAAGAAATGAATAACGTATTCAACACCGTGATCAATCGAGCTCAAGATTGGGTCATGGGTTATCCAACCAAGTTCGAGACGCTACCATTATACATATTAGATCGCCGAACAATGTTCTGAATTATGGAGGAGGAGCGTCGTAAGGCTACACAGCATCTTAGTAGGACATCATAGGGAATGTACTTGATATGTAATTATTATGTGATTCATGAGTAAATAATATGTAAATCTCGGGTATGATATAACCAATGGGATGTGATGATGATGAAGTAATCCTGCAACTTTTATAGTTCAGGAAAGTAATGTAAATAGCAGTGATGCTATTATTTTGATGTTTTTAGAAAAGATTATGAATGAATAAAAGCTATTGTTTTATTCAAAGTGTTATATGTTATGGGATGATCTTTTATGATGTGCAACTTAAGTACGTAATACTTAAAAAGTTGAATAGAATCTAATTGGTGTATTTTAACAGAAAATGCCTCCAAGACGTCAACCACCCCGACAGAGAGCCACTGAAGGAAATAATAACAATTATGCTGAAGATAATCCAGTTCGGCAATTTGTAACGTTACTAACAGGAGCGTTGCAGAATCAACCTCAGAATCAAGGAATAACTTTTAAGGATTTCAAGGCGGTTGGACCACCAGAATTCCATGGAACCATGAACCCGATTGAGGCACAGACCTGGATCATGGAGATAGAGAAAGTGTTCGATGTTGCGAGAGTAGGGGAGGATTAGAAGAATACTTTTGCAACATTCATGTTGAAAGCCTCTATTGGTGGCAGGCCAATAAAACCCGAAGAGGTCAAGGGGTAATGTCTTGGGAAAGGTTCAAGGAGATATTCTTCGAGACCTATTTCCCAGAAAGTTCGAAGAGTCAGCTAGAAGTGCAATTTTTGGAACTGAAGTAGGGAACGATGTCGGTATCTGAGTATGCCGCAAGATTTAATAAGTTGGTGAGGTTTGTGCCATATCAAGTCACAGAGAGAAAAGCCTTAATGAAGAGGTTTGAACAGAAATTTGAAGCCACAGTTGTGCAATAGGGTCTCCTGTTCTAGTGAAGACGTTTGTGCGAAGAATGGAGAAAGCAATTCTCACGAGAGAGGAAGCGGTGTAAAAACACAACCAAGAGCAAAGGAAGAAGTAGAGTGAAGGTGAAGCTAAAAATGGTGGTGTTGGTAATGGTGGGAATGATAACAACAATCTGAGGAGGAAGTGGAATGCAAATGTGGGAGCTGGGAATCAACAAAGAAACTGGAAAAAGAAGAAGATCGAAGCATGTGCTACATGTGGAAAGTTTTATAAGGGTGTGTGCTTGATGGGGAAACGAGTATGCTTCAACTATGGCCAGGTGGGTCACATCGCCCCAAATTGCAATCAACCTAAGAAGAACGTTTGCTTCACGTGCGGGTCTATGGATCACTTTGCTCGTGAATTCCCTAAAAAGAGATCTGGTGAGGCAAATGGAAGCAAGGGAAATGCTTGTGGAGGTACACTGACTATTGTTGGACCAACATCAACAAATAAGCCTACAACAAGAACCTTCAACATGAAAGTGCAGGACGCGGTGGAATCAAAAGATGTCGTGTCAGGTATTATCCCAATCAATGATATAAATGCATATGTATTATTTGATTCGGGTGCTACTTGCTCGTTTATATCTGATGATTTTGCTAAGAAGTTAGAAATACCTAATGAAGAGTTGAATTTCCCTTTAAACATAGAAATTGTGAATAGGGAGTGATTTATGCTAGGTTCGTATACAAGAACTGTAGGGTGAACATTAAGGGGAATGTTATGAAGGTAGATTAAATCCCAATAAAACTCAGAGAGTTTGATGTGATATTGGGAATGGATTGGTTATTCAATTATGGAGCGATAATTGATTGCCAAAAGAAATGTGTAAACCTTATAACTCCGCCAGAGGTAGTTTTTCATGGTAGCAAATCGCCTAGATAAATGAGATGTCTGACGATGATGCAGGCAAAGAAGTTGTTGAGTCAGGGCTGTATAAGGTATTTAGCTTACATAGTCGATACTCAAAAGGAGAAGGGGATGAAATTGGAGGAAATACCAGTGGTTAGGGAATTCGGGGATGTGTTTCCAGAATATTTGTCAGGACTTCCGCCTGACCGAGAGATCAAATTCCTGATCGACTTAGCGCCAGGAACCGCTCCAATATCGAAGGCCCTGTAAAGAATGGCTCCGGTAGAGATGAAGGAGCTAATGAATGCATTTGCAAGAGTCATTAGATAAGAAGTACATTCGGTAGAAGCGTATATCCGTGGGGAGAACATGCAAGATGTTGTTCGTGAAGAAGAAGGATGGGTCAATACGTCTTTGCATTGATTATAGAGAATTAAACAAAGTTACTATTAAAAACAAATATCCGTTGCCAAGAATAGATGACTTGTTTGATCAATTGAAGGGTGTTAGATATTTCTCGAAAATAGATTTGAGAAGTGGTTATCACCAATTGAAAGTAAGGAAGGAGGATGTACCGAAGACGACATTCTGAACTTGATATGGACATTACGAATTTTTGGTGATGTCTTTTGGTTTGACAAATGCCCCTGCAGCGTTCATGGATTTAATGAACAGGGTGTTTAAACCATTTTTAGACAAGTTTGTGGTGGTATTTATCGATGATATTTTGGTGTACTCCAAAACTCAAGAAGAACACGCAGAACACTTACGTCTAACGCTGGAGACGTTAAGAAAAGAAAAGTTGTACACGAAATTCTCTAAATGTGAATTTTGGTTATAACGTGTACAATTTCTTGGGCACGTAATTGACAAGGATGGAATTTTAGTGGATCCATCAAAGGTCGAAGCTGTGATAAATTGGGAACAACCAAGAACTCCATCAGAAGTGAGAAGTTTCTTGGGATTGGCAGGGTATTACAGACGGTTTATCCAAGATTTCTCCAAGATTTCCACTCCGTTGATAAATTTGACGAGAAAATCTATAAAATTTATTTGGACGGAGAAGTGTGAGGAAAGTTTTACGGAATTGAAGAAGAGGCTTAGTGTGGCACCTATGTTGTCATTACCAGATAATACAGGAAATTTTGTGATATATAGTGATGCTTCCAACAAAGGTTTAGGATGTGTCCTGATGCAGAACGGCAAAATCATTGCATATGCATCAAGGCAGTTGAAGGACTACGAGAAAGGGTATCCGACTCATGATTTAGAGTTGGCAGCAGTAGTGTTTGTTTAAAGATATGGAGACACTATCTCTATGGAGAAAAATGTGAGATCTACACAGACCATAAGAGTCTGAAGTATATCTTCACTCAAAATGACTTGAACATGCGTCAAAGGAGATGGATGGAATTGATAAAGGATTATGATTGCGAGATCTTTTATCACCTGGGCAAAGCTAATGTGGTTGCAGATGCCTTGAGTAGGAAAGGCGGAGAAAAATTGATGTTGTTAACCGATAAAGAGGAACTCATTTCAGTAATGGCAAGGCTAGAGTTGGAAATTAAATTTCCAAAAGAATTCGATGAAAAATTGTACCAGATGGAAGCTAGTCAAACTTTGGTAGACAAAGTGAAGAACGCTCAACTACAAGATGATGAATGTAGAAAAATAAAGGAAAGTGTGGTCGAAGGAAAAGAAGTGAAGTTCAAGGTTGATATTGAGGGAATGCTGAGATTCGAGGGATGAATTTGGGTTCCAACAGTACAAGATATTGAAGAAGACATCTTGACCGAAGTTCATAGCTCAAGATATTCGATTCATCCAGGAAGTACGAAGATGTATCAAGATTTACGCCAACATTTTTGGTGGCCAAATATGAAAAGGGACGTTGCAGAATGCATGGCGAAATGTTTGACATGTCAACGAGTCAAAGCCGAACATCAAAGACACGATGAATTGCTTCAACCATTGGAAATATTAGAATGGAAGTGGGAACACACCACAATGGATTTTATGGTGGGTCTTCCAACCACTCAAAAAGGATGCGATGCGATTTGGGTGATAGTAAACAGACTAACGAAATTAGCACACTTTTTACCAATAAAGATTAGGCTCAATCTTGATCAGTTGGCAAGATTGTACGTTAAAGAGGTCGTCTCGAGACATGGAGTGCCAGTGTCAATTGTGTCCGATAGAGATCTGTGATTTATGTCAAACTTCTGGAAGAGACTACAAGAATGTATGGGAACACAGTTGCGAATGAGTACGGCTTATCATCCACAAACAGATGGCCAAAGCGAACGAAAAATCCAGACATTAGAAGATATGCTGAGAGCATGCATCATGGATTTCAAAGGGAGCTTGGATGAACATTTACCATTGGTGGAGTTTGCCTACAACAATAGTTACAACGCAAGCATCGGCATGCCGCCTTACGAAGCATTGTACGGCAGAAAGTGCAGAACTCCACTGTGCTGGGATGAAGTCGGTGAACGTCAACTGTTAGAACCGAAACTGGTACAGCAAACTGCTGAGGTTGTTAAACTCATAAGAGCAAGACTAGTAGCTTCTCAAGATCGACAAAAGAAATATGCTGATCAACACAGGCAGAATCCTGAATTGGAAGCAGGAAATTTCATGTTCTTAAAAGTTTCTCCTTAGAAGGGGAAAATCTATTTTGGTAAGAAGGGAAAACTGAGCCCGAGATTTATTGCACCATTCGAGGTGCTGCGAAAAGTAGGAGAAGTGACTTATGAGGTAGCTCTACCTCTAAAGTTGGAACAAGTTCATAATTTTTTTCATGTTTCGGTATTACGACCGTATAAACTTGATTACAAGCATATGATATATAGAGTACGAACCTTTATGGTTCGATAAAGACTTGTCTTATAAAGAGGTTCATATCCAAATAGTCGACAGAAAAGAACAAGTGCTCAGGAATAAGGTGATACCTTCTGTGAAGGTAATATGGAGGAACCACAATGTCGAAGAGGCTACGTGGGAACTAGAAACTGAAATAATGTAGAATTACCCTGAGTTATTTCTTTAATCTGTGTCTTCGATTCTAGGGACAGAATCTTTGTAAGTAGGGAAGAATGTGACAAATGAGTTGTTTGAGTTGTGATTCTGAGGACAGAATCCTTGTAAGGAGGGAATAATGTAACATTCCAGAATTTTAAATTGTAATATTAAATATTTATTGTATTATATAAGTATTTAATGTATGTGTTTATTGTTGAATAAATAATTGTTCAATTTGGTTTGATTTGATGTGGTTAATTATTTTTTTAAATAAATAATTAATGAGTAAAGGAAATTATTATTATATTGATATTTCAATTTGATGGTTAATTATTTGTATTGAGTTATGTGATTAAATGATTTATTTAATAAATTCTTATTTAAATTAATTAATTAAGTATGAAAATTTAATTAAATAAAGTGTGACAAATAACTATATTAGAAGGATTTATTAAAATAAATTAAAGGAGTTTAAGTTAGTTTTATCCAAACAAGGCTTAAAGATATTAAATGTTTATTTTTAAAAGGGTTTGGCCAAACAAAGCCTTATGGCTTTTGGTTTTATTTTGAATTTTGAATTATAATAAACTAAATAAATAAAATATAAATAAAATATAATTATAATCTATACGTTATATGTTTGGTAACTGCTATTTTTAATAAGGTCATTAGTAGGCGTATTATTATTTTTACGTTGGCTAGCCTATCAGTTAGTTTACACTTAGTAGCTTAACTCTTATACTGACAAAAGAAAAGAGAAAAAGTTACAGAGGGTTTTAGAGAGAATTGTCGGAGAAAGTTGAGAGAGAAAAACCTGGGATTCTAGAGAAATACTGAGTTCTTCAAGCTTTTCTAAGGGTTTAACAAGTATCTTCTTATGTAACAAAAAGGTATTTTTCCTATAATCTTAATACTATATAACTATATATGTTTTACGTTCTCTGTGTTCTTGAAGTGCACTCACTGTGTAGAAAGTTTTACAAAATTATCTGTAAACTGTGTTTTATAATTGGTTATGATAATATGTGTAATTGTAATTGTTATCACTAGCATATCTATATGTATATAGGTGTTGTATGCTAGATTACGTTCAAAAAGAAAGGAAATTGTTTTTACAGTAAACATTCATGTATGAACGTGATTTGTAGAAATATCAAAATTAGTATATCCTAATTATGAAATTGAACCTTATGTATGTTAATTGGGTAAGAACTTAATGAGAACGTAGTTCAAAGGATTGAATTCATTGGATAATTGTGGTTTACAGTGTTAAACCTTGTAAAACAACGTCAACAATGGAGTTGGCTTTTAAACTATGGTTTCAAGGATTTAAATTTTCTAAAATTGTTGTTTAATTACTTTGAATTGGTATATGTATGATAAGTAAATGTTTATGAGTAATCTATATAAGTTTTATATCTTAATTTAGATGTTAGCATTATTAATTAGTCCAGAATTTAGTTATTCTATTTTTCGTGGTTGGGTTCTATAAGTTTTGGCCCAAGCTCTGACTTTCGCGCCTCAGCGCCTAAAAATCAGATCCGCAGCCCAGAACTTCGCGCCCCAACACCAATTTCATGCTACAGCGCCACTGTCTGACTTAGTTCTCACGCCCCAGCGCTGGAATAGTAGTTTGGGTCGGAAAATTTTGACCTCCTGTAGTAAAATGGCCATACCCTTTTCATACGAATTATGATTGAGGTGATTCAAGATGATTCAGAACGAGGACAAATAGGCCTTTAACATTTATTCTGTATGGTTTTATTTGAAATCGCTATGAAGGGTAAAAATGGCCATCTTTAGGACTATTGTGTATTTGGAGCAAATCGGATGGCGTCGGGATGCGCGAATGCAAGTGCAATCATTTTTATATTAGTATAACCTAATGATTACATGTTGGACATATAATAGGATGTTTTATCAAGTTTTTAATGTGTATGTGGTGCAATGACATGATCACTTAAGTAGTTGTAATAAAGCTAAAAAGTAATGTTCATGAAAAGATGTGATGTTGTTTAAACTTAAACTTAGTTAGTAGCTATACTAAAATTAAGAAAGAAACTCATGAAGGTATTTTTAGTGTAACTAATGTGTATTGTCAATACATATGGTATGTGTAGGATTTTTGGTGAACGTGAGTAGTGATTGTTTAACCTACGCACGAGGCAAGTTCTCTAACTCTACTTTTATAATTGTGCAAGTATCTAAACTATCTTTGAGCAAGTTTTCCTAACTCTAAGCTTTCTTTGTTCAAGTTTCTTAACCCTAATTATATCGTGTAAGCTCCTAAACCTTATCTCTTGATTTTGAGCCAATCTTTAACTTGTTAATTAGCATGTAAATTTCTACATTCTAACACACTAATATTGAACAAGTTTTATCATTCAACTTATTATTTGTTATGCATGCTTAAGATTCAACTCTAAATAATGTTTTAACCTTAGCTTAACATTGTTCAAAGCAAGGTATGTTACATTATTCAATACTTATGCTCTTAGATTATTCCTAAAGCATGACCTTAGTACACAATGTTGATTCACTTATGAATTATTCCATAGCATAATGTTATTACAATTTTATTCAACTAATCCTTAGTTGATGTTCGTAGACTCTAAATTACCTTGAAACTTATCCAAACCAAACTTACTTTGGTGCGGACTCGTATTCTAAATGTTGAGATGAACAACCCTATTATAGGGGATAACTTACGCGTAGAGTTAAAATGTTTGTGCACAATACATTGTACGAAGGGCTGATGCCCCTAAGTACAAGGATTCCTTATAATCTTGTGACTGTTAAAGTTTGAGTTGAAAGATTACTCGCAACTGTGGACATAGTTCGTGGTCTCATGACCCTCAGATATATATTCCATATTTTGATTCCAGTCTTTGGTTATCATTGATAGAGTATTATTCAGTTTTGATGAGCCTATTCATTGGTAGTTGTTATTATCATGTTGATTCATTGCTATATCTAGTGAGCAATTATTTTGCTCACTCTTGCATATATATACACTCATTGCAACTAAATTTGAGAAGGTCGACGAACCTACAACTAGCAAAGGAAAGGGAAAAGTGTACAAGTGATGAAGACTTGTAATTTTATTTTATTGTTACAATGATAGACTTTTATTTAATGATGTGATGTAATAATTTATTTCCGCACTTGTATGATGTTTAAGGTTAGACAACCTGTGATGTTTTTGGATTTATTTATGTAATCCTTTATAGGAAGGTTTATTATTCAATTTTATTTTAATTGGGTAGTTAGATATGAATGATTGGATAGTGAACACCAAATCTTGTGGGAATGAAATACCTAGATTTGGGGGTGTCACAATACAACCCTTCCTAAGCAATCTCTGCGCTTGAACCATCATCAAACAATGAGATTGTCTCTATGATTTACTACCATAAAATACCACCTTCGACTTATTCAGAGTCTTATGGTGTACACACTTCTTCTTACAGTCTATAACTAATCTGTGAACCGATAACCAATATATTCCAAGGATTACATCGAACTCCCCCAAACGAATCGATATCAAATCCACTCTGAACTTAAATCCTTGCAATTCGGTATAACAATTCTTATGAATGTATTCTACGGGGATAATTTCCTTGTTCGCTACTTCTACGTTCATAGGGTGTTCTAATCTCTCACGGGGTAAGTCTAACTACTTAGCTAATTCTTCTGATACAAAAGAGCAAGTAGCACCAGAATCAAATATCAAGTATGCATCTATATCATTGATCGGAATGATACCTAACACCACCTCCTTAGACGACATCGCATCTTGTACGGTCATATTGAACGTTCGTACCGTTGGTCTATTGGCTTGACTGGCTGACCCTCCAATGTTCAATCCATTGTTGTTGTTGTTGCGGTTGCCGCTAGCTGCATCGCCCTTTTTCTTTGGGCAGACCTTAACTTGATGGTCTGTGGCCCCACACGAGAAACATCCTCCTTTCTTCTTATTCGGACACTGAGGAGCCATGTCCCCCGATTGTTAGCAACGATAACAAACACTCTTTCCCTTCATACACTCCTCCGAGTGACTCCTCCCACAGTTGTTTCACTTCATACTTTTCTTAGCCTCTCCACCGGACTTATTACCTCCAGAGGATTCGCTCTTTATCCATTTACGCTTATTGGGGTTGCTGCCTCCGCTGCTTCCCCCTTTCTGTCCTTCCTGACCTGTCTTCTTTTCTTGTTTGAATCGAGCGATGGCTTCATTTCCTCCTTCGGCAATGATAGCCCTTTCCAATAAATCAGAGTAGTCTTAATCTTCAATACAGCCACTACTTTCTGCACCCATGGTTTCAGCCCTAATTCAAGCCTCCTGACCCCCGTGTCAACCTGATGTGAAGCGAATCGGGCTAACTCGTTAAATTTTACTGCATACTCTGCGACAAACATACTACCTTGCTTCAGTTCTAGAAACTTAACTTCCATATCCTGTTGTGTATTCTCTGAGAAGTAATTCTTAGGGAATAGCTCCTTAAATCTCTCCTAAGGAATAATGCCTTCGTCTGCTCGGCCCCTATTGCCTTTCCACCAATAGTTAGCTTCGTCCATCATCATGAAAGTGACAAAACTCGTCTTCTGTTCTTCGGCCACCCGTGCGACCTCAAACACCTTCTCCTTCTCTTCTATCCATGTTTGGGCTTCAATTGGGTCCAGGGTTCCTCGGAACTCCAGTGGTCCTACCAATTTAAAGTCCTTAAAGCTAGCCAAGTGATGTCCTGGCTGCCCTGCTGCTGGTGCAGGTCTTTTTTGCATTGCCTCAGTTAACAAGTTAACAAAGTTCTGTATTGGCTCAACATTTGCCCCACCACCATTGTTAACGGATCCTTCCTCCCTCTGATTCCGCAGAATTCTCCTAGGCGGCATGATCTGAGGAAAGGAAGAAAATTATTAGGCTTTATGTGATATGTTATTCATGTTAGCATTAAGAAGTTTAAGACGTCTATCAATCATTCTTGATTTAAATAAACAACTTCAGTATCATAATAAAACTCGATGAATTTCCTCAACCCATCCTAACATACTCCACTTGAGTTTTTTACTAAGGTTATAACCTAGGTTTCGCATTCCTAATGTTTGATACCAACCTGTGACACCCCCGAATCCGGGTCCTCTGACCCTAGTTCGGTCATCACGATAAAATACAAACATCCACCTCTAAACAACATACGATAACTAAAATGTGAATTATAATAAACATACGTCGTTCATTCAAAAGGTGTTACTAATCCCAAGATATGATAACCTTAATATAATCTTACAAACATACCCTAAAATAATCATTAGGGTTCATATTACATAACAATAATTTAAACTAAGCGCAAGGTAAAGTCTGCTCCTTGCCACTATTCTACATCTTTCCTTTACCTTTGTCCTTCCCTGAAGTCTCGGGCTTAGCTGCAATATATTCATGATATAGCAAGGATGAGCAACAATTTTGCTCAACAAGTTTAAATACAACAATAAGGATATATCATGATGAATGAAAAAATATCTGGCAATGGATTCAACAATATGAATATCATAAGCAAAGATAATGATTGCTTTTAGAATAACTGCTAGTCAAATAGACTTTGAACTATAACACTCCAATGGAATAAATAGCTAATTGACCCTTTGGTTACTGGCTACAGAATAAGTACTTGAGGGGATCAGCCTCACGTACTCCATGTATATGTGTAACATTTAAATTTGCTCTTTGTATCTTATATTAGATACCTGGTACTCCCCTATCATAGAAAGGGGTGTTCTTTCAGTCTAAGAATCCTTACCCTCAATAGGTTTGGATAGCTTTTATAAAACTTCATACGCTTGTCTGACCAAAAAAAGGTTCAGACTCTATCTCACATAGTTCAAGAATTATTTGAACTTTAAATAATGTACAAGTCCAAGACTGTACGAACTCAAGTGCACTAAGTGCGAATATCAATAATATCGATGTGGAATAATTGTAAGGTAATTAAACCACTTAATAGCATTCTTGGACATAAGATTCAAGCTTAAATGAATAACTTTCAATTCAACAATAACCTACACAATACAATATGAGAAGGATAAGAAACTTTCATAACAAACAAAGTTGTGTAAGTTAGGAAACATTGCAACACAATAAAATAGTGTTCGGATACTTGCTCAATATAAATTTGAGTAAGTTTAGGAAACTTGCACAATAAAAGTAGGGTTCAAGGAAACTTGCTCAATAATAATTGGAGTAAGTTTAGGGAACTTGTACAACCAAATAATGAAGTTCAAAAACTTGCTTGTTTGCTCAGCTACAATAAATTCTAGCTTTAATTACTTGCGTTGAAACGACCTAACGTTATCAAGTCAATTATTTCAATTAGTATGTGTAACTAATACGAGTATACACTTAAAAGAATGAAGTCATCACATAGCATGCTTCTCAACACATTACAAAGCATATTAGTCATACATTACAAGGTAAAGTAATCATGTAATCCACTACAAGAAAACCGTCTAATTCCGATGGAACTAAGTTCGACGGACATATTCCCTCAAAGATAATAATAATTTCGACGGATTATTTACTCGAAGATAATTCAGTCCAAACTATAGTAATTTTGACGGATGATCGTCGAAAATAGATGCATCCATTTGGTGCTATTATTCCCGCCAGTGCCAACCTTATATTCGACTGAATAGTGTTTATCCTCGACGGAATATCCGTCAATGATACCTTACTTATGATGGAATTAAGTTCGATGGACATTCTGTCGGAAATAATCTTTAAACCTAATTAATCAGCTCGTCTTCCTCAGCCGCCCCTCATTCTCTCACTTTGCCCTCTCTCATTTCTCTCTCATTTTACGCTCTCTCTCACTCCATTCTCTCTCTCAGTCTCACTTCTCTCTCACTGCTCATCTCCACCACCACCTTCTCTGCCAACACCACCGGTTCCACCACCACCGTCGGTTCCACCACCACCAGCAGCTACCATCATTATCGGTTCCACCACCATTACTGTCACCACCACTAGCAGCCACGCACCACCAGGCACCATTGTCGGTTGCACTCCTTTATGACATAAATTCTGTCATAATTATGAAATTGTAGAATATTTGTGGGCCCTACATGTATTGTATTAGTAATTAGTTTTCCAATATTAATAAATCATAAACTAAGTACCATTTACTTAGTTTCTTACTATTAAAATAAAATAAAATAAATATAATTTAATTTAGTTGATTAAATAAAATAAATAACATAATATAATACAAAATAAAGTAAAATAAAATAAAATAATAAATTAAATTAATTTGAATAAAATAAAAAACTTTAATTTAATTTAATAAATAAAATACAATTCAATAAAAAAATAAATTAAATAAAAATATTAAAATTAAATAGAATAAAATAAAATTAATTTAATTTAATTTAAATTATCTAAATTAAATTTAAAATAAATTAAATTTAACAAATTTAATTTAATTTAATAAAAAACATTAAAAATTATATAATATAATACAAGATAAAATAAAATAATTTTAATTAAGAAATTAAATTAAATTAAATTAAATTAGAACTTATATAATATAATACAAAATAAAATAAAAAGTACTAAAAATTTAATTTAATTTAGTTTAATAAATAAAATAAAATAAAATGATTTAATTTAATTTAATTTAATAAAGTAAATTTAATAAATAAATAAGCCAATTGTATAATATACTACAAATTCAAATAAAAGAAAATATAATAATAAACTAAGTAGGAGTGAATGTCGAACAGTAGTCTCTATAGATTCTAAATAACAATTTTCATAAACTAAGTACCACTTACTTAGTTTATCATCATTGGCAAAATAAACTAAGTAGCTAGGAGTGAATGTCGAACAGTAGTCTCTATAGATCCCAAATAATAATTCTCATAAACTAAGTACCACTTACTTAGTTTATCATTGGCAAAATAAACTAAGTAGCATTTGATTAGTTTGCCACAAATTTCAATAAATGCAATAATATTCTCCCTACATATATGTTCTATTTCTTGTATGCAGGTTTCGATATAGCAGTTGCAGCTAATAGTACTCCAACCGGTTCCTTGACAAAAATTAAAAAAAAAAAGGGGTCGTAGTTCCTATTTGTGTCCTATACTCGAATAATAAAGGTAATTGAATTACTGTAGACATTCTTCACTGTTCCATCATAACAGATGGCAACATCCGAAAGGAGTGCTAGTAAGTTGTTGAACAAAGTTCTAGGTTAAGCAACCCTCTAGATGATCGAACGATCACTTCTCTCATAGGAATGATTCATCTCCCTATATGGGTCCAATCCATGATATAAACAGCTTCTCACCACTCCAAATTCCTCAGATGGCTAGTTCTCACAGAACGTCTCACCTCTTATATGAGAACTATCCATTTAAGCAATTCAGAGTGGTGAGAAGCTGTCTATATCATGGATTGGACCCATATGGGGAGATGATTCATTCCTAGCAGAGAAGTGATCGTTCGTTCATCTAGAGGGTTGCTTAAGCTGAAACTTTGTTCAATAGCTTAATGGAACTCCTTGGGATGTTGTCATACATTATGAGGAACAACGATGAATGTTCTTGAGAATTGAATTAACTTTATTATTTGAGTATAGACACAAACACGTGAACTACGACCCTTTTTTTCCCGGTTGTCAACTCAAGTAGTCTCTATAGATTCCACATAACAATTCTCATAAACTAAGTAACATTTGCTTAGTTTGCCACAATTTTCAATAAACTCAATAATACTTTCCCGAAAATCTTTAATACACTCAATTATATATGTACTATACTTTGAAACTTAAAAACCAATTTGACATTCACTCAGTAGGGGTGAATGTCGAACAGTCCCCAATTTGGGACTGTTATTGGATGTTATGTCTCTCACATAGGCCGGTGCAAATACAAAACGGTACATTTTTGTTATTTTGAGGATTAATTGACTGTTATCTCTATATGTTCTCCGAGTGCATACTTAGATTAAGTTATCTTAATCTATTTTGTGTGCTTGGAGACCATGGGGAGGTGCTGCCAAATTTTTTTTGAAACTCATGAAACGTACTCAACGTGTTTGTACTAGCGACGAGACGCATCCAATAACGGGATAGAAGACTTACCCCTGTCCTATAGAGATACTAGGTAAATCTAATTCACGTATAAATATCCAAATTAACTTAATGCGTACTTCTGTGTAGTTAAAAATGTCAGCCGATCGGAGTTGGATGTACCGTAGGATACCCAGTGATGGGAGGGGACTAGTCTCAGCTTATCGTGTTGGGGTTTTAGATTTCTTGAACAAAGCACTAGAACACACGGATGATCCGAACGGGAAAATGCGATGCTCGTGTGTCAAGTGTAAAAATTTGATTTGGAAGAAAGTCGACGAGATTAAATTCGACTTATTCTCGTGGATTTGTGGATGGGTACTTTGTATGGACTCGTCACGGGGAATCATAAGTGATTGAAAATATTGTGGAACAACCAATTCCATGGAATTTATACGTCGAAAACTATGATCCAGTTGAGATGTTGGTCGATGCTTATGGCCCTACTACTATTGACTGGGCTGAATATAAACCTTCTTCAAGTAGTGCGAAGAAAGTGCCAAATGATACTGTTCTTTGCCTTTTACAAGTTCTTATTCGAATCGGGGTCGCGTTGTATCCGAGAAATGATACGGACACCAAGCTTTCTGCAGTGACGAAGCTCTTACACTTCAAGAATGAGCACGACTATAGTGAGAGAGGTTTCAACGATTTGCTCGCTATAATTGGACAGTTCTTACCCAGGATCATACTCTTCCTATGAATTATTACGAAGTGAAGAGGATGGTCAAGGGGTTAAATATGGGGTATCAAAAAATTGATGCTTGTGAGTAGGATTGCATGTTATACTATGGGGAGGACAGAGATAAGGGACAATGTGATATATATAGCTTACCGCGCTACAAGGTTACAAAACGTGGGGGGAAGGAAAAATATGTTCCCAAGAAAATCTTACGGTACTTTCCACTTACACTGAGACTTCAGCGGCTATTCATGTCGTCTCATACGGCTCAACATATGAGTTGGCATTGAAAAAGGGATGTCGTGCCTGGTCAGCTGACTCACCCAGCGGATGGAGATGAATGGAAGAGATTTGATGTAAATTATCTTGAGTTTGCGGAAGAAGTTAGGAATGTTAGGCTTGGCATGGCTATTGATGGCTTTTGCCCTTATAATAATTTTAGCCAGCCATACTCAGTTTGGCCAGTCATTATGGTCACTTATAATCTTCCACCGACAATGTGCATGAGGGATCCGTATTTGTTTTTGACTTTACTCGTTACGGAGGATAAAAGTCCTATAAAAGACCTTAATATGTACCTTCGACCGTTAGTGGATGAACTAAAGATGTTGTGGGAGACAGGGGTCCAGACGTATGATAAATCGATATGCGAGAATTTTATGATGAAGGCAACCCTGTTATGGACTATCACTGACTTCCCGGCTCTTGGGGATGTTAGTAGTTGGTCAACTCATGCGAAGCTATCCTATCTAGTGTGTATGGGGGATGTGCAAGGCAACTAGTTGTAGCATGGGCGGAAATGTAGTTTCTTTGGAACTGCTCGTAGATTCTTGCCTCTTGATCATAATTATAGAAAGATTTCTGCACAGTTCAATAGAAAGATAGAGAAGAAGGGGGTTGTTGGTCGGCTGTCGGGCAGTGAGGTCTTGGGCTGGTTGAATCAACTTGATTTTCCTTTGTCAGGGAAGGAACACAGTAAATTGAGAGCAGCCGGGTACGGGAAGACTCATAATCGGACACACTTGCCTATATGGTTTGAGTTGCCGTATTGGGGCACACTTTTAGCTCGTCATTGTATAGATGTCATGCATACCAAAAAGAATGTTTTCGAGAACTTGTTTTACACCGTGTTAGATGCGAGTGGTAAAACTAATGACAATGACAATGCTCGAAAAGATTTGGAGGCATTGAACATTAGGCCTGAATTGTGGCTTCTCCCTAACACTACGAAACCTAAAGCTCCATTTTGTCTTACTAAGAAACAAGTTGAAGACGTGTGTAAGTGGGTTAGTGGGTTGATGCTCCCAGATGGATATGCGTCGAACATAACACGTTGTTGTAAGGTTGAGAAATTGAAAATTTCTTGATTCAAGAGTCACGATTGTCATGTATTCATGCAGAAGTTGATCCCAATTGCATTTCGTGAGATGTTACCCAGAAAAGTTCTGGATGCATTGACTGAACTTTCAAATTTCTTTTGAGATATTTTCTCAACTATAATTAAGTACAGTGATGTCGAGCAGATGGAAAAGAATATTGTGCTTACCATTTTCAAGCTCGAAATGATCTTCCCTCCAGGATTCTTTGACTCGATGGAACATCTACCTTTCATCTTCTGTATGAACTCAAACTTGGAGGACTGGTGCAATATCGGTGGATGTATCCTTTTGAGAAGTAATATAAACTTCTAATTGCTCTATCCTGCTCATATTAATAATACTTCAATTTGTCGATATATTTATCATAGGTATATGCATTAATTAAAACAAAAGGTCAAGAACAAAGCTCGTGTAGAGGGTTCTATTGCAACACGATATACGGAGGAAGAGCTTGTCAACTTCTTCTTATTGTATTTTGACGATGTTGTCTCAACGAAGCACAATCGTTTAGGAAGGAATGAGGTTGTTGGTCCAATGACTCATGCTGATGATGAGTTAATTGTATTCACATATCCAGCTAAACCATTTGGCCATGAGATGCTGACTTACTTAAGCGACAAAGAGTTGAAGATTGTATCTACATACGTGCTTCTAAATATGCCTGAAGTATCATCATACATCACGTAATTCTAAGCTTATTTGCGGTATTTAGTACAATTTACATGTGTAGTCATCTCTATATATGTTAAAGACATTTTACTAATATCACAGTTCATTCGAAGAGGAAGCGTATGCTTGTAACCCAACTTTTACTGCATCAGAATTGGAAATATTCACTAATGCTAATTTCCAACAGTGGTTTAAGAAAAGGGTTGAAGTGGAGAATAATTCTGAGCATTTTATAGATGTCATCCAAGGACCTTACAAATTTGTTAGTTCTTTTCCTGGTTGCATCGTGAATGGGTACATATTTAGAGTCGATGACTTACATGAACTCACATCAGTCAATTCTAGGGTTGTGGTGTTAGGAAGCTACCACCAAGATTCTAAGTCCAATTACTATGGTTGTTTACAGGATGTGGTTGTTGTGCTCAATTATCACAGTGGCAAAAAGGTAGTTATATTTAAGTGTAGCTGGTTTGATACTGGAAAGGGGGTTAAAGTTGATCGTAATAGAATCACAACTGTGGCTATCAAGTCGGTGTTAAAGTATGATGACATGTACGTGTTAGCAAGTCAAGTGACTGAAGTGTATTACGCTCCTAATGTCGTAAATACTCGAAACCCCTAGTACACAGTATTCACTACTAAAACACGCTCATTTAATGCTGATAACATGTTTGGTATGGATGAGGCATTGCAAGAAGATGTGAGCAACCCTTTGACCATAGTGTTCCATGCTGAAGATGTGGTGAGTACTGATGTCATTGACGTAACTAACGATGAGGATGTTTAGGCCAACGTATACATGAATGATTATGTAGTCGTTGAGGATGATAACGATGATGAAACTGATCTCGAAACTGAGGATGAAGAAGATACTGAATCTGAGAATGATATACAAGTTGATTCTGATGGGTTTGATGACGTGCATAATTGAAAATGAGCATTCATATTAGTACATACCACATATTGTTAAACCTTACATATTCATAATCTACCAATTTTGTTATTGTAGTAGGATATTCATGGCTGAACATAGCGGTGGAGGTTTGAGGTGGTGGGCGATCCAAGATCGAGAGGCAGTAGCCAACGATGGAGGCTCTTCTTCAGGCGCGAGTAAGTTATCTTAACTAGGATTTAAATATATCTCAAGCTGCATTAATTACAATGATTATTGAATTACTATGTTAAATACAATTATTATAGATGCACCTCGTTGACGACACCGAGGGACGAACCTCGGTATCTTTGGTCGTCGTCACGGTGGTGATTACTTATAAGATCTGGATGGATGTCACTTCCCAGCAATAAGTGTTAATATATTCATAATATTTCTATCAGTTATTGCAAAACACAATTCACATAACACATATTGTTATACTTTTTCTGTAGTATACTAGACCCGGTGGCTAAGCACACCCTACACGCGGTCTGTTTGACGCATCTCCCGAGAGGGTGCATGCGGTTCAGTTAGTATGCACGGTACGATGCCACTTTTATACAGACCGTCTTGTGGGAGTTCCACGTAATTTAAGCATATTATCACTACATAGTTATATTGGGATGACGAAATCAATTGTTCCTAATTTTAAATAATCTTTTGTTATAGTTTTATTATCGATTTAACCCTAGCATCTCTCAGTCAGCTGATGACGATGTGATTGAGCATTATGTCGCTGCGAATTACTCGGATGGTATGTATGAGATGTGATGAAGGCGACACAGGCGGTTGTGGACCGACCGGGACCACCATCGAGATCATCGACCCGCGATAGTCTCCGATTTAGCACGGGAGGCTATGTGTGTAAAGACCGGGAGGGTGATGACTTCAAGAAAAATTACGAAAGGTGCAAAGAAGAACCGTGGTCAGCTCCAGATAGTACACACCACTGGTTCTCAGTCGTTCGAGGAGGCGAAGACGGTAAGTGCGTTGTATTTAGTTATTTATGTCTCAAGTTCTCACACAAATACTTAAGACCTATTTTATGAATTTTTTTATTAGGCATTGGGGAGGACCTTGGGCCGAGATCCTACCATTCTAGAGTTTTGGGATCGAGCCCACATGCCTAAGAACGAGCGTGCTTTGTCTCATGCAACTTTAGCTATACGGATAAAACTCATCTTACTATTTAGCTTTTAATAATATTCAATCGTAAAAAAAATGTTATAATTAACATACGTATACGGAATACATTACATGACTGATTTTAGAGACTTGGGACGTTATATATAGGTGAAATGGAGGCTATTAGGAGGGTTACGAGTAGTTAGATTCTGCCATCCCTCTCCCCAATATTGTATTAGATCGGGATGAGGAGCTGAGACTATGGGTCGTGTCTCAGGATCCCCCTACTAGCAGTACCAACAGATATCGAGTGTTGGGTCTACCGAGGATACCCGCATATATACTTCCTGGAGGTAATATTTAATTATGTTTCACGAAATAATTATCTGAATTTATCACATTATATAAATTATTATTAGTAATCAAATTTGTATTTCTTTATAGGTTCCGGCCAGCGCCAGCGTCCGAGAGCACATGTCGGACCATCTCATACGGGCGCTGGCTTGGATGACGATATCTTCCGGTAGCAGATAGGGCCGTGTCGAATAGGTTCCGTACCGATCCAGTCTTTCGGCGTCAGTAGTTGCCTTCTAGTTCTCGTCTTCACCAGATTGCTCAAGATATTATAGTAGGGGCCTCTACAGAGAGTACGGGATTACCACAGGAGTAGTTCAATGATTGGAGCGCCGAGATGCTCCGGATGGTGATTACCCTCTTGGAGGAGGCTTTTCGTCCGCCCCCACCTACTCAGGTATTTTTATTGTTTATATTTTTTTTTAATTAAGGCTAGCTTGTTAATTCTCATATATATATATACGGACGACTAATGATTTATATTTTTGATTCTATCATCGAGGTGGCGATGTGCAGCAGATGGCGATATTGAGCATCATGACGACGCTGATTTCCATACACCAGAGCAGCAGCGTCGTTCACCTTCAATCTGTATATATTGTAGAGTCTAATTGCGTCTGTGTAAGTATTTTAAATTATATTGTTTATTATTTATAAAACATTAGCTTATATTTGTAATTTGTTAGCTTATAATACGTTTTGATGGATATTTGAATGTGAACGTGAATGATAATGAGTTGAAGATTACATTTTAGTGCGACGTTGTATATTTGAATGTGAAAGCCCTGTTATATTACTGTGTATTAGGTTGTGACAGGTTACAAGTACATTAATGGGTTTAAACACCTGGAAACTGAACTTTTAAAATCTGTATTTAAAAAAAAATAGTAAATTCCGACAGAATACGGTATTTCCGACGGAACTTCCCTCAGATTTAACAAATAACCATTTTTTTTATAAATTATGATATATTCTAATTTTCAGTCAAAAAAAAGTCATCTTCGATGGAACATGCCCGTCGAAAATATGTTATCTCCGACACAATTTCCGTCGGAGTTAATAATGAGCCATTTTTAATAAATACTGGATTATTTGAATTTTCGGTCGGAAATAGGATAATTCCGAGGGATTATGTCCGTCGGAAATATGGTAAATTATATTTGACGAAAAGTTTCATCCTGTATATTCTGTCGAAGGTACCTTAGGTTCGACGAAATTCCATCGGAGTTACGTTCGTCGAAGATACTAAATATCAGACAGAATTTTTGACGGGACTTATCTTCGACGCTAATATATACGATCGAATTTTTGACAGAAAATTTCGTCGGAAATAATATATTTTCGACTGAATAGGGCTATGTCCGATGGAATATTCCGTCGGAACTAAGCTTTTTTCTTGTAGTGAATCATGCCTTAAAACTTCAAACCAAAAATAGAATCTTGGTAAAACTGCAGATCACAAGAATAGCAATTGCGCTACCGGTTCAAGCTTAGGGACAATGTCATGATCAGTTCGTCCCTCGCCGCACCAAGGTTGAGCTTCTGAACTTCTTGACTTCAGTCCAACTCTAGCATACACTTATACATACATATTAACATACATACATGCTAGAGTTTCACATATAACACATGACCATACTTGAGTTCATTACCACAAGTTTAACTTATAATTTATATGTCATTAAAACATAAAAAGCATGTAACCATCGTGCTCAATACATATGTATTATGCTTAGGAGTATTATAGCCATAATATGACATCTTACTACTTTAGTATCTAAGTACTCACATAATATGCAACTTATATTTGAAAACATGTTCAAGGTTGTCTTTGAAATCATTTTAGCACGAATGATGCAATATACACACACAAGACAACTTTAGAACTCACATCATGTGTGATTAAGTTATGTTTAACATCTTTAAACACCAGAACCTACATCATGTACCATTCATGTATATTACTTTAATATAACAAACTTTTTCTTTAAAACATTCTCTAACACAAAGCTAACAAGTTTAAATCATGATAAAGACACTATACATCATATATTATACTCACTTAAGTTCCACATCAGTCATGTATGTGGTCTCATAAGTTCAGAATTTGTAAAACTTATATTTCTTCAAAGTTTGTTTTCAAAACTTTACATTTCCTACTAGAATCATGTTAGTCACGTCATAACTCATAAGGAAACCCTACAACACATGTCCATACCTAATCTTCATGTTTACACAAGTCTTAATACCATATCAACAACACTATACACAATGTAAACCAAAGAACGGGATCCGAAGTGCAGCAAGCAGCTCTGTTTGCACCCTAGTATAAATAGAGCGCAATTGCAATTGCCTTGGTCGAAGTTCGAGAAGCGATAAGGTTACTCTGTTTTGCAAAGTAACTACCAACTTGTTTTCCAACAATTCAAGCATGCTCCAAATCATTATTAAAGTGTTCATACATGTTAGAAAACTTCTTAAACACCTTATAACATGCTTGTTCATATCAATTAACAAATGAATTCAAGAAATTACAATAATCAAACAAGACCCATTTGAAGAATATAATTAGAAATTATTCCTTCTTAAGCTTGGATTGAACTTCCTACCCTCTGAGTTTACTTCTTCAATTGTTCGGCAACTTAGAACCTCTAATATCAGACTTATCAAATAATTCTAACAACCCAAAAACTGATTTTGGAGCTTGTTCTTATAGAAGGCACATGGACTAGATAATGACATTACCCCAATGTTGGAGCTCATGTTGCAAAGGAAAAACACATTGGTTGCTAAGGAGTGGTTCAACAACTCCCCACCAGACCATTGGCCTTGAAATCATTGCCTAAGTTTTAGCCATATGGAAGTTACGTAACTCAAATGTAGGCTACTGTTCATGTACTATGGTGACACTTATTTTAGGATAAAAAAGAAAAATCTCAGCAACAAGCTTAGTTTGGTTACTATAATTCCCAACATGTAAACTTAATGTACAATTGTTACCATATTAGGAACTTAAGGTTTAATTTTGGTACTTACATCATATAATCCATGTACATTAAATACACGTAATTAAAATAACACAGTTAAGTATTATTGACCGGGTAGTTCCATAAGTATCGCTTCTACTCACCTAGCCATATCATAACATTATTTAATATTATATATCCAGTGTGCACACATAACTTCTTTTCCAATTTCTGGAATACACATATATTTAATTTTTTCGGTATTAAAATAACTTGTGATTTTATTGCACTACTTGATACTTCATATCATTAGAAGGTATTCTTATTATATGATTCTATGCATGTCACACATTACACTAATGTTCCCTTTCATTATCAACAACAGATATAATTTTTCTAAGTTTGGACATTTAGCAAACAAGGCTTATTTTATATTCTTTGGGAGGGCACAACTTGTGCGGTCCATGGCAGTGCCAAAATGGGTTAGCTACAAGCCATTTCCAAATTCTATCACCACATAAGTCTTATATGAGATAATTTAACTTCTACACTGGTGATATACCCATAATTGACATAAATCAATATGTTCAACTCTTGCCACCATATTCAAATAAATTGAATATTTAGTCATTAAGAATCTTATCAATTCCTTGATATCAAAGTCTTAGGGTTAGTTCACTAATTTAAATCAACTATTAGTGAATCCCTTTAATCATTTCGTAAATTCATATAATCACTTAACGTTTAAATAGTCTCACAAAACTAACTCATTAAAATTAAATCACATATTTAATTAATAAGGAGTTTAAAATTTGTGGACGTTACATCAGCGATCGCATGCGGTCGCTGATAAGTATTAGCTTAATCAGAAGTCACATGAGGCGAATTGATTAGCGCATGCGGTCGGCCGATTCTGCCACTAACACTACGGCCCACGTCGGCCTTTTTTATTACGAACCATGCTGACTCATCTTAGCATGGAACACTATACCAAACATGTTATCAGCATTTAAGCCGTATATCTCTCCATCAAATCTCCACGAATTCCTCCACGTTCAAAGCTCATCCACCTCTCATCCCTTCTATAAAGCTAGGGTTCTCAATTGGGTTTGCAGACACAAGGGTGAAGGTTATCAATTCACAAAGTTACATTCTCTCTCTCTCAGTAAGTTCATCTACTATCTCTATCAACAATCTCAAATGGGTCCAAAGAGAGCACGACCATCTTCATCTTCCTCCTCCTCCTCCGGAAGTCACGAGGAAGACATTGTCGACCACAACAAGTTCTTATGTTTGGAGGCCCAGCAGGAGTACTATCGCATTGTCGCAAAAACATTCATCAAGGAAAGAGGATTTAGACCCGAAGGCCAAGATGGACAGCTTTGTGCCATGATCCACGAACGAGGATGGGGTGGACTGACTGTCGCGCCCATGCCCATTCTGATGAGTATAGTCCGAGAGTTCTATGCCAATACCAAAGTCACCATGAACGATACCTCTATGGTTCGTGGTGTCGAGGTAGACTACATACCCTCCACCATCCGAAACGTGCTGAGAATCACCGCAAGACCACCAACAGGGGCAGCAAATTGGATCACAGGGGCACATCTGGAAACGAACTTGGAGCTTGTTATTGCTGAGTTATGCGTGCCAGGCACGAAAATGGACTTACAAAGTTGGCACGACCCAGCCTCGAATTTTTCCAGCAGCTGCACTAAATCGATATGCCAAAGCGTGGAATTTATTCATTTGCGCCAAGCTATTGCCTTCATCGCACCAATATGAGATCACGGCGGAAGGGCTGTAATTCTATGGGGGATTATTACTGGAAAGTACATTGATGTGGGGTATTTAATTCATCAAAATATTGTGAAGTATCTGAAGGGAACTACCACTGAGAGCATTCCAATGCTTCAGTGGTAGCCATGCTATGTGCGCAGCAGGGGTGCAATTGGGGCAATGAACAAATGCAATATCCAAGTCAAGACATCACACATGCCACCATTGCTAAATTTGAGGACTGAGCAGGAGTTGAGCTGCACCCGTGAGGATTGGGATTCATTTTCCGCCCCACCTTCCCAGAGCCATCCCAGCAGCCCCCTCAGCCTGATGAGGCAGGTCCATCCACCCAAGAACATCCTGTTCCTAGCGATCGACAGCTCTGAAGGTTGGAGCGCAAAGTCGACGCCATATATGACAATCTTGGAACATTTGCTACGGTACTCACAAGGGCCTTAGCCGAAGCCTTCACGCAGCAAGGAACAATGCTAGAATAGCCGCATTTTGGGACAACCGTGCCTTATCCACCACCAGATTCACCACCCGAGGAGGGTGGTCAAGCCGATCATTAGGGGATTTTTTTTGTACCCTTTACCTTCAATCAATGAGGACATTGAAAATTTTAAGTTTGGGAGTATTAGGGGTAATTGCATAGTAGTATAGATTCATTTTGTGTTTGCATGTTTAGTTAAATTTTGCATGTTTAGGTGATAGATAAAATTTTGCAGAAATTTTTTAATTTTATTCATTATGGATTGTGATAGTATGTTTTAGTTGCATGTCTCACACAAATTCTTGCTTAATAGAAATTTTTGCCTATCCAATGATGATAGTGAATTGTGAAGGATTTGAGAATATTTGGGGATAACATGAAATTTGAGATATAATGTTTTCTGAGGATGAGATTCATATTCTTTGTTTAAATGCTTTCAGATGCACAAACTTGTTCACAATCACTTGTAAGTTTAAGAAGTGTATGTTGCATTGCTTGATAGAACATGTAGTTTTAAAATGAGAAACATGTGGAAAGTGTTGTAGACTGTATGAAACATTGACATGCAAGTTTTGGGAAAACATGGGTATACTATGTATAAAAAAAAAATAAAATAAAATAAAATAAATATAGCAATAACGTGGCTAGTCTTAATTCGGGGCCCTAGCTACTTGAGTAAGTACGCCCGAGGGGATTGTCTCTACACCTAGCGCCCTAAGGTCTTTCATGGTCTAGGAGTCGTTAGTTGAAAGCTCGCTAAGGGGTAGCAGTGTGCCTAATGGGTTGAGACATTGCACAGTCATGTGAAAAAAAAGAGAAAAAGAAAAGAAAAATAGCAATAAACACCGTGGGAAAGTGTGTAAATCGCCCTCGTGTGTAGCAATAAAACAATAGATCCATTGTTGAACCTTAATTTGTGTTAATATGTGAAACAGTCTGCGATACATGAATATACATGAGTCTTGAGTTAGACTATAATTTTCTGTTTGGAGCAATGTAGCATATGTATTTTGGGCTTAGATTAAGTTTTGGTGAACATTATACACACACACACACACAGCATCTCTATAGCATTCACGAATTATCTGAGTGTATGATGTTATGTCTACAGTTTGGTTTAAAATTGTGTTCTTGGATCTGGATAATTCACTGAGGCGATTTGGGCTGAAATTCTATTATGGCAGGGACTATGTGAGATTAGTTTACAGCATAGAGTAGTTGCATAGTTTAGTAGTCGTATTTTCATTATTCATTAGTATGCATTGCTTGAGGGCAAACAACAGTTCAAGTTTGGGGGTATTTGATAAGTGGTATTTTTACCTACTTATAGAATACCGATTCATGCGAATTATGCTCATCTCAAGTACATTTTATTGTGTTTTAGTTGCATTTCACATTATTTCGCTTTACATTTACTTAAGACTCCTTTTGGTGAATAAGTGCAGGAAGTGGCTTAATTTTGGTGGTATTAGAGGGCACGAGGCGAATGGATGCATAAAGGCGAAGCAAAGGCAAGGATGTGCATGGAATGGAGTACAATGAAGCATAGAGACCAAGCAAGCAAGAGGATCAAGCATGAATGAACAAGCAAAGAAGTGATGGCGACGCAGAGCCGTAACTGCAGAAAACAAGCCGCGCTGCCGCCATAGCAATGAATGAAAGAAACTTAGACTTCGCACCGGCGAAAGTACATGTCTATACATTGAGGACCTACTGCAAGTTGAGCGCCCGCGAGGGGAGAGACGCGCTCCCGCGAGGTAGAAGACGTGCACCCGCGTGAGTGGCCAGCTGGACTGGACATACACACTGTAAGTCTCGCGGCCGCGAGACTAAAAAGCTATAGAGGCGCGCGGCCGCGAGCGATGCTGATGCTGTAATTCTGTTTTATTTTTAATTCTTAATTAAATGATGTGTAATGGTTTAAAACGATACTAACGTGTGTCAGAAAGGAGGACTTGACAATTTGACGTATTTTCATCATAGAAACTAGGTTTTACACTTTGGGGGAGAGATTCCAACGTAGAACGAAGCCGAAACGTCTATTTCTTTACTTCTTCTTGGAATTCTCTATCATCGTGGATTTTGATTATTATCTATTGGATTTTTATGAGGATTTAATAGTT
Source organism: Panax quinquefolius (assembly GCA_020205615.1). Lineage (NCBI taxonomy): Eukaryota > Viridiplantae > Streptophyta > Magnoliopsida > Apiales > Araliaceae > Panax > Panax quinquefolius. The sequence continues at coordinate 109,320,399 of CM035163.1, forward strand.
GATCATTGGTTTCTATTCAACGATTGGGTTTGATTGTTCTATCTTTCCTACTTCAATTGTTTGTTTAGTGATCATGTTTAGCATTGATCCCATAATGGCTTTTGGTTCAGTCATGAACTAAACTCCATTATGGGATTCTAACGGATTTTAATATGTAGTTTGGTTGTACACTAAATGCTAGGATTGTTTTAAATATCATATGGGATATCTGTCATGGTTGTTTACATGTATGAATGCTTGATCACCATTCGTTTCAGTATTTGTATGGAATTGACAATGAACATATAAATATGGATTGTAATCATGATAGCATGCTAATATGTGGTCATTGATATCGCTTTGCGTATTTTGTGAACCAGATAGACATATATTGTTTCACCGTATGAGCTAGAGTAAGGGTTTGTGCTTAAAATCAATAGGATAGCAATTTCAAGATGACATATGGTGATTGTGATTGTATTGGTGATTACATAGAGTCTAACATCTCATGTAGATCTTTGTGTAAGTAGGTTATAGTGCATTGAAAAATGGTTATAACTCTCTTCGTGCTCTTGGCTATTTTCCTGTGATATGTGAACACTGCTTGCATGACCGTGGCGATTAGATGAAATATTAAATGAAGTTAGGGTCCCATTATTTCCATATTATATTTAGTTCATTTGTATTTTCATTTTCAGTTGGTAATCATACTTAGTTTAATTCAACAATTTAGTCATTAGTCTAAGCATATAAGTATAGTGATTTAATTAATGCATAATAGTTTAAAATTAACAACTTTCTCTGTGGGATCGATACTCTACTTACTCTGTATTACTTGTTGACCCGTGTATACTTGCATGAGTTAGAGCTCTTTTATAAGACCTATAAAAGAGGCAACATGCGACAACATCAGGATACGAGGCAGTTTTTCAATCAACTATTAGAAGGCCAAGAAAAAGGGGATGATAAAATTGCTAGAAGATCTCGCCAACGAAAAAATCGCTCGGGGGAATGCGAATTCTCAAAGAAGAAAGATCAAATAACCTCCACAAGAGTCCGAAAATTCACCCCTCTAAGCAAATCCAATGAAGAAATGCTACACCTTCTGATAAGCGAAGAAAGGATTACTGAGCTGCTGCCTCCTATAAATCCCAAGATGAAGAGTTATGATTCCACCAAGATATGTCTCTACCATTCTAACTCACTTGGACATACGACTGAGGAATGCTGGTCTTTCCGACATAAAATCCAGGATCTCATTGAAAATGGAGAGCTGGAGATAGAATTTCGCATGATCAAAAAAGGTAAAAAGGAAAAAAAAAGCTTAAGATGTCTACTTGAGACAAGCAGCTCAAATGAGGTGAAGGCTATGAGCGATAATCCTGGCAGAACCCAAGATGGAATGATCCTAATACAGGAAATGACAGAGGAGACAAGAGAATCCCCAAAGGAGATTCCTCAGCCAACATCCAACATCTTGTGGTCCAAAGTTGACAACCACATTCCAGATCTTATAACCTTGGATGATGCAGAGGAAATACTGATCCTTTCCAAGGAAGAAAAAGACAAATAAGGAAAGTTCCTTGCAAGAAATGTGACAAAAGTTCGAGGGAAATTTTATGGTCGAATCCTCTCAAGCCTAGGAAAAGCGTAAAGGAACAGATGAAGGAAAAGGTGGTGAGGTTGTCGGGGAAACCAACCCATCAAAGAATCAAGAGTTCAAAACTTTTTGCGATGGGTCCAGCTCAAGCATCCTTGAGGAATGTACTGAACCAGGAAGCGATCAAGTTATGGCCATAAGAGAAGACATTCAAAACCAAGAAGTAACCTCTGTTGTGAGCCTTGAAGGCAACATAACCACTGACAACTGGACTATCAGGCCTCAACTAGCCAAAAAGATATAGATCCAGGGGATAAAATTGCGAGTTCCAAAAGATGTTGGGACGGTATCAATTTCTTCGTAGTATGCCTTTTATTTTCCATGTGTGTAAATATTGAAAAAAAAAACAAAGAAAAAAAATCAAAAAATCAAAAATCAAGTCATTCAGTACGTCGACCTGATCTCCCTGATACCCAAGAGTACGTAGGCAACCATATTCAAAATGGCCCAGTCGCAATAAACAAAAAACAACAAAAACATTTGTACCCTTTCTCTACAAAAACAAAAACCACAAAAATACTTCTACACCCTTCTTCATCAATAAAGCTTCTACACCCTGCCTTTCACATTTAGCGTTGAACCTCTTACACCAGGCCTGAACTACGAAAGACCTGATCTCCCCCTCATTAATGGGAATACGTAGGCAGCCATTAATGGTGCGGTCAAACCAAACAAAAACTCAAAAAAACCAAACAAACACTTCTCAAACAAATAATTCTCAAACAAACACTTGTCAAACCGTTTATCTTATCAAGAAGGAACTACGTAGACTTGATCTCCCTCACATACAGGAGTATGTAGGCAACCATCAATGGTGCGGTCTGAACCTCAAAAGAAATATCCAAACCCAAACATCAATCCCAAGTCTACACCCAAGAACAACCCACCAAGTCAGCGACCCATGTGGAGAAGACCCAACAACACTTCAATGGCATTCCATCAATTTTGGCAAAAATTCCAGAAAGGAAGAAACAGCGATACACTAAGACAACCAGCAGCAAGGACCTTCAAAGAGCCGACACCCTCAATCACAAATCTTCATCAAATCAGAAGAAAATCATCAAAGCTAATTGCGCGAACAAGTCAGGAACAATGATTGAGGGCATCAAAGCCCAAATCCACTACCTGTTCACCATCTGAGACAAAGGTAAAAGCCTCTTGCGATCTCAGCATCCTAGCAAAGAAACTATCCTAGACAACAAGCAAGGCTGGAGAAATTTCAACATTGGTGACAAGCCGATATTGGGACCCTTATGACAAGATTGGGGCAATCTCAGAAACAGCGACAACTCAATACTTGGGCATTTATCAACCATCCTAAGGAGGAAAAAGCATCAGTCAGCACCATCAACATGGTACATCATCATCAGAGCTTCCCTCACATCAACTCACTAGCAATTTCGATATTACTCACTTGCAACTTCATCAACAGAGAGAGTTTCTCATATGAATCCTCGACATCAACATACGAATGGACTGGGGCATTTTCCGATTCCATAAAAGCGAAGGATTTTTAAGGCGGGATCAGGCCTCTCATCAAAAGAAGGAGAACTCCTGAAAGAAATCATGGCGACATTTGCTTGCCCCTACGAAAAAATTCTCAAAAAAGTTCTTAACTCGAGGTCAACGACAAAAGGTCTGGAGAATGAAATCTACACCGACAAATATATTAATTTGTGTCAAATCCTCATAAATTGTGGCCTCTACACTGAAGTTCAAAAGTACTGACAATGAAAGAGCGATTTGCACCTCCGAGGATATATCGGGGCATTCAGTCGTGATTCAAATAGGGTTGCGAATCAATATATTCAAGGAAATGGGGCACAAGCACCCAACAGTGAAAGGAAACTCCAAATCACCTCAAAAAGGGTGAAACGCTACATCAACGTACATTTCTATCAAGCGTAACATCAGGCAGAGTCTGGCAAAGCAAACCTTTGAATATTACTTCAGCGAAGGTATCGGAAGATCCGGTATTCAAAACCATTATCTTCAATTCAACGCAACATCATGACAGTTCAGTGATGAAAGTTTTGAATACCACCGTTCGAGTGGGAACCGAAATAATTGGGTGATGACAGCGTATTCAGCTACCAACAGGTTAGGCACCATTGCAAACTACTAGCGTATACATCGGGAAGGTCTGGTGATTTCAGAACGTCATCCCCATCAGAGATGTGGAAGACATCTCAACTTATCTTCATAAAATAAGCGTCAACGATTAAATGATAAACCATTAGAGTCAACACCAACATAAGCATCAGCAATGATCGGTAAAGGTAAAGCGATTTGCGAAAACATTTTAAACATGCATCATAACATTCATTACATTGGGATTTGCGATTTGCGATCTGCGATATGCGAAATGCGATGTGCGATTTGCGAAGTGCGATTGGCCAAATGCGAAAAGCGAAATGCGAAGTGCGAAATACGATGTACGATTTGCGAACTGCGATTTGTAAAAACATTTTAAACATTCATCATCACATTCACTACATTGTGATTTGCATCATTAAAAATACCTTGTCATATTTCAAGTGTCTACTAATCTTTATCATGTCCATTCCATTGCATTGCATGAACATGATAAAAAGGGGCATCTGTAGACACTCAAAATTTTCTTTTCCTGTTACTAACTATGCAGGAGGGCAAAAGCGTCTTTTTCACTCCAGAGATAACCCTGGAGGACCACAACATCAATTCCAACCTCAGAGATAACCCTGAGGATATATAGAGTCAATATCATGACTGTGACGCCCCCAAAATAAGAATACATCACCCATCTTGAGTCGCCAAATATATGGTACAGAATACAAATACAAACTTAATTATACAACCGTCGTGTAATATACGACAAAACATAGCTGAGAGTTTAAACAGGAATATTTCCTTCTAGACAATATCCACTCTCAAATAGAGTCCTCATTACATTTATTGTCACACTATTTTATATAATAGTGAGGACTACCAATACACCATCTCGGTCCATCACTCCGTTCCCCGTCTAGTCCCGGCTACGTTCTCATTTCCTGAAGAGAACAATGAAAGCAAAAGGATGAGCTCAACTAGCCCAGTAAGAAATATTATGACTAAGATAATGCAGAATAAATTATCATTAGTCTTCAACAATGTTAAAATGATAAAATAAAATAGACACCAAGTTTAACTGCAGCAGAATAAGCAATCCATTAGAAGAGTTAAGTAGAGCATGATATCTACTATCTTCTATGATTTAAAATGCTTTAATCAATTTTTATCGCTGAGACTCAGCTTAATAAATAAACCACATCATCGAATTATCCCTGCACTAAGGGCCAAGGATATTCATTAAATCATCAATGGTCATGACTATACCGAATAATCCCTGGTCATAATCATACCAACAACTGTCCATCAATGAACTACAGACCAATGAGGACTTTTACCACATCATTCGTCACATTACGGTCATGATTATACCGAATAATCCCAGGTCATAATCATACCAAGTCCATCTATGCACGTAAGCCAAAGATGACTTTAATCACAATATAAGCATGAGGATGATGACAATGACATAATAATTCAATAAAAAAGGTTCAAGGATAAATTTTAAAGATTTATAATTTAATTTATCCAGGAATCAATAACGTCCAAATTGTCAACATGATACTTCTTTGTAGAGTAAAATTCAAGAATAATATTCATGTACCAAAAATAATTTGGACAGAAAAGAAATATATTTTTTGGGTGAATAGTACTTCAGGAATAGTATTCCGTGAATAGTACCCCAACACAAAAAGTGTCCCGAATACCCGAGTGAATGATACTAGAGTGAATAGTAATCGGGTGAATAGTAACCCGTGAATAGTAACTTGTGAATAGTACTCTAGCACGAAAAGTACCCCGAATATTCGAGTGAATAATACTAGAGTGAATAGTAATCAGGTAAATAGTAACCTATGAATAGTAACTCGTAATAAAAAAATACCAAAGAAAACGATATTTCATGATGAGTACAAAAGAAATGATATCCCGGATGAGTATAATAGAATATACGAGCAAAAGAATGGATTTTCACCGCCATGCAGTAATCCACGTGAGCAGATCATTTCCATAATTTAATAAAGAATGAATACGAAGGATCATTCACCATACATATAGTAATCCACATAGACAGGTTATTCCAACAGAATAATAAAGAATGGAATAACAGAAGAATTCACCATGAATGTGATAGACCGCACAAACAGGTTATTCCCAACGAGAATAATAAAGAAGGAACCGGTCGTATGTAATCCGCATACGCATGAGGATATTCCAACGAGAATAATAAAGAATGGAACCGAAGTCACGCGTAATCCGCATGCATGACGGATATTCCAACAAAATAATAAAGAATGGAACCGGTCATGCATAATCTAAGCAGATGAGGATATTCCAATGTAAAAATAAAGAATGGAATAACAACAGAATTCACGAGGCATGCGATAGAGCCGCCTGACAAACAAAGTTATTCCAATGTAATAATAAAGAATGGAATAATGAGAAGAATTTCACCATGTATGCGGTACCAGCAGATGTATAAAAGTTATTCAACATAATAATAAAGAATGGAATAACAACCCTTACGAGTATTGAAAGAAAACAACTCTCTTCATGAATACGAAGAATAATACCCATTACCTCAAAAGAAGATTTGGATTTGGAATAGTGAGGTAGCGGACTTCTCTTTTCTTTTCTCTATAATTTTTCTCTATAATAATTGCTCTATAGCTTTAGTGAATTGGTGAGAAATGAAGGAAGAATGAGCTTTATTTATAGGAAAATATAGTTTCGATAATTGCACATTTTGGGGCTCGAAATATTATAGTATAATACCTTCTTCTTTTTCTTCATTTTTAATTTAGTCCTGCAAGTATTATCAAACTTGCACCACCTCCCCTAATAGTAAATCATGTGAATCAATAGTAAATCATGTGAATCAATAGTTCTAGACATGTGAAAATACGAATTACAGTATAGTACCTCCATTTTTAACTTAGTCATGCAAGTATTATCAATCTTGCACCAACTCCCCTAATAATAAATGAATGTGAATCAATAGTACACACATGTGAACAAATAGTTATAATCATGTGAATCAATAGCAATTAATTGCTCATTTATCCGGTTAATTATCCGATTTGTCAATATAACCTCCAGACATCAATTATTATCGAAATAAATGTCGATTTTCACTAACACTAATCATTCCAACACAATGGAACTATCAATTTCATCTTTAATCAACACGAACTTATTCATCATTAATATTATAATTCACAATATTTAACAACCAGGTCGTTCCCAGGAAAGAGGGGGCTTTCCGATAAGGATCTCTCCTTATTGGCGTGCAATTAGGTGACCAAACCTCTCCTTGACGAACTTCTAGACATTGTCAATATTGCAAATAATAATATGAATAACTTTGTCATCTCAATTATTGATTTAATAATATAACACATTATGAGATGATCTTTGTGACAATAATTGAATCAATAATATGAGAGATATGATGCAACAATTCTTTATAGCGAGAATTGAGTATAACTGAGTGACTTCTTACGTAAGTATCAATAATCAATACCATGTGCTACTATGCAACCACGCGTATTACTGTACTTTTACTACCGAGTAGTTCAACAGTTTTAACGGTAACACTTTTGCCGTTATTTTTATAAAAAGATGATTATGTCATTTTCTAACTACGACAATATTTCCGTTGTGGGGTCCACCAATGATTGTGTCGTCGTACGAATATTTCCTGTTAAAACGAATATTCCCCGACCAATCGAATATTATATAACAACTTGCTTACTTTGTAAAATTTATAAATATTACCCACAACTATAACATTATATCAAATCCACACCATAATATTAAAAAAAATATTTTAAGAAATTTAAATCTTTATTCATAAAATTTGGTGTCTCACAATGACAACCTCAAAGATAACCCTGCGAAAAGACGGCTATAAATGTGCAAAAACCGGAGATAACCCCGAAAAGAGCAAAATGGTCATTTTGCCAACTCAACTTCAATTCAAATCAAATACATTCATTTCAATACAAATCACAACAAAATTTGTACCACAAGAACCATATCTCAACTTTCAAGCTCAAACTATGCAAAACGGCTCAACGGACTACCTGACGAAAACCCGGAAATGCCATTTCGGTCATGGACCCATCTTCCTAGAATCAAAAAGGGCAAATCCCATGTCATGGCATAACTCTCAACAAAATCGGTCCGAAGAAGGTCTTGTACACCTCGTTCGGATGCTCGGATTGAAGTTCTGCAAGTTCGAGCGGACATTATAGTGCACAAGTGCACATACTTCAAGACGACGGGACCAAGCAACCCAGCAGCCGCAGTAGTACACATCTGGTAGCGACAGCGCCTATAAATATAGAGCTTGGGGTTGACCATTTGAAAAAAAAAAGTCGAGGAAGCCCATCGATTTGCTTTATACACACCCTATATCAGTGTTTGCTCTTTTTAATCACTGTTAGCCCACATACGATTATAAATTTACCAACGGAGCTAAAGTGTTCATCCGTGTAGAGAGTTATAGAAGTCTGCATTGGCAACCCACTGTAAGCCTTCTTACACTCTATAAAGCCTTTCTCTTCATATTTGCATACACTATTCTACACATTAAGAGTCGTGTTGTGTGTGTATGGCCGGACTTCGGTCCGTGGTTTTCATTTCTGTCTGTATATATATACTTATATATATATATATATATATATATATATATGGACAAAGATTATCGAGTTATGCCTCGATTGAACTGAACTTGATGCGGAGCCTAGACTTTGATCACATGATATCGCAATTTGTATGCAAAAAATAAGAGCGATTATATATATATATATATATATATATATATACATTCTGTCAACTCAAGTTTACTTACGTTGCCTTTTCTGACTTTTTTTTTTTTACATTTAAATCTCGCTTTGAGTTTACTTTGTAGATTGATAGCTTTTCTGACTTTATTTACATTCAAGTCCCTTTGGAGTTTACTTCATGGCGGTTGATAGCATTCTTGCTTTATTTAAATTTCGATCCCCGTGGAGTTGCTTTGTGGTGGCTGATCATGCACACACACACACACACACACACACACACACACACACACACACACACACACACACATATATATATATAAAGCGCTATCGCTTTCCATACAAACCGCAAGATATCATGTGAGCCTAGAAATCATGTGATCACAGATTCAGTCTACTAAATCTAGATTCAGTTCCCGTGATAGACATTTTTCAGCTGTAAGCAGCTTGTACATTATTTACAGTGTCAGAATTTCCTTGGATGGCTGTCATGCCCATGAGGAGTTTGGCACTACTTTATATTATTTTCTCGTAGATGCTTTGTATCTAGAAAATAAAAGCAAACAAGCCGAACATTTAATAATAAAATGGAAGTATCAAAGGCCTCAATTACTATTGAGCACAAGGTTTGAAAAACCTATTTTACAAAACTTCATTGCTATATCTTGGTTAAAACTGAACTTTTCTATAAATTCAAACCTTGTGTATATAGGTGCGAACGAGGCCTCGCACTACTTTCAAATAATTGCAAATTGATCCTCACACACACACACATACACACACATTCATATAATAGTTTCTTTGAGAAGTGGCAGTCATCGTGGCAACACGGATGTCGGGGGGTGCCTAACACCTTCCCTCCGCATAATCAAGCCCCCGAACCCATAATGAATCTCGGTTTCACAGACTCGTTTAGCAGTGTCATATCACTGGGTCAATATGCAAACCTTTTCGGTTGCGTGATCACAGATTCAGTCTACTAAATCTAGATTCAGTTCCCGTGATGGACATTTTTCAAACTGTAAGCAACTTGTACATTATTTACAGGTGTCCGAATTTCCTTGGATGGGTATGTCATTACTATGAGGAGTTCCCTTCGCTTTATATTATTTTCTCGTAGATGCTTTGCATCTCAAAAATAAAAGCAAACAATTTAACATTTAATAATAAAATGGAAGTATCAAAGGCCTCAATTACTATTGAGCATGTGGTTTAAAAACCTATTTTACAAAACTTCATTGCTATATCTTCGTTAAACCTGAATTTTCTATAAATTCAAACCTTGTGTATATAGGTGCTAACGAGGCCTCGCACTACTTTTAAATAATTGCACATTGATCCATACACACACATACACACACATTCATATAATGATTTCTTTGAGAAGTGGCGGTCGGCGTGGCAATACGGATGTCTGGGGTCCGCCTAACACCTTCCCTCCGCATAATCAAGCCCCCGAACCCATAATGAATCTCAGTTTCACATACTCGTTTAGCAGTGTCATATCATTGGGTCAATATGCAAACCTTTTCGGTTGCGTGATCACATGATTCGATCTACTAAATCTAGATTCGGTTCCGTGATGGACATTTTTAGTCGTAGCGACTTTTACATTATTCTGAGTGTCCGAATTTCCTTGGATGGATGTCATGTTTGATGAGGAGTTAAGATTGCTTTATATTATTTTTCGTAGATGCTTTCAGATCTCGAAAATAAAAGCAAACAATAGAACATTTAATAATAAAATGAAAGTATCAAAGGCCTCAATTACTATTGAGCATGTGGTTTGAAAAACCTATTTTACAAAACTTCATTGCTATATCTTCGTTAAAACCTGAATTTTCTATAAATTCAAACATTGTGTATATAGGTGTAACGAGGCCTCGCACTATTTTCAAATAATTACACATTGATCCACACACACACACATTCATATACTTGATTTCTTTGAGAAGTGGCGGTCACCGTGGTAACACGGATGTCCGGGGTGCCTAACACCTTCCCTCTCGCATAATCAAGCCCCGAACCCATAATGAATCTCGATTTCACGGACACTCGTTTAGCGATGTCATATCATTGGGTCGATATGCAACTTTTTTTTCATTGCGTTGGTGCAACCAATTAAAAACACCAACTGGCGACTCTTAAAGTCAAATCGTCGACATTAAACATGTCGGACATTTTTCACTTATTTTTTCAAACAAATCTCACATTAACATGAGAACACCAAAGAACAAGTAATGAAAAGGGACACTAAAAAATCCCGACTTCGACAGGCAGTTGTGTACACTTATTCAGAATGAAATCTTAGTAAATTTGGTTTGTCATGAATTGTTAAATCTCTCCATTCTTTGTCAATTACTTTTTTTTGTAAGGAAATCAAAGTTGAAGCTTTTGAAAAGTTTGCCCAAGGATATACATACCCTTCATTCAAGTTTTATACTGGGTTTGCATACTTCCAACTCCTTCTTCACCTCAAATTAGAAATCAAACATCATCACCTTTTGCACTAAGACTTCTGTATGAACCAGGGCCCTCAGATGAAAATCAAACAGGTGTCCCCAAAATTCATCAAGAACTACATCTAATTGGTTATGGAGGAGAGAGAGAAGGGAAAGAAAGTCAATGTTGAAGAAGATAAAAATGAAAAGACTTAAATACCCCTTCAGATCCACGTTATAGCCTTGGTCTGTCACTTTTAACCGGTTAAGTAAAAAAAGTGTGCCTTTTTCAGTTTAAGGTGCAAAAGTCAACAAGGGTGTAAATTTTGGGGGTTAGCGTTGTCTTTTTAGTCTTAAAATTCCAGACTATCTCATTTTTAAAATATTTTATTTAAAATTTTACATATAAATTTAAAAATTATTTAATAATATTTCCGTTAATGACTAAAGGCCCCACACAGCTTATAATTGTAGCAACCTCATATAAACAGTAATGCAAAGTACCTTATCCTCAACATTAAACATGACTTCCTGATTCCAACGTAACCACAATCAACGGCCAGAAATCAATCCCAACCAAATCAAGGCCTCACGAAAAGATTTGTAATCAAAAATACACACGTAGGATTCCCTTCCCAAAAAAGAAAAGTTATATGCACTCGTTCGACCTTCCCCCAACACCCCCACAGTACAATAAAAGTCACTAAAATTCCTTTAAAGTGACAAGTCTAATCTCTCTCCATTTCCCTCTCTAGAAACTGTTTTGTTTTTTATCTATTTTTTTTTGTTGTTGTATTTTTCTCTTTTAAAAAGTTTTAATCTGTTTTTTTTTTTGTGGTCGTAGCAAGCGGATCTGATTCCAGATAGTTCAAATATACATTTTATTTAAACAATTTATAATATCAAATTACATTAATATAATAATTTATAATAATGACACCTGTATGGTCTGCATGTAAGAGAGAGAAAATGCAAGTGGTTGGATAATCATGACAGAAATGAGAAAGATATCTATTTCTGCTTTTTATGCTTCGTATTCTTTTTCTTGATTTCTGGAGCGAAACCCTAGATGGAGTATATGATACCATATAATTTTAAATTTATATTTTTCAGAAATAAACTTTTTTTCTCTTAAATGGGTATTTATATTTATTATTGTGTGGATTTTTTATTTTTTCAGATCTGAGTGAAAATTTATTTAATTTTTATTATTCGGTGTTTTTGGATTGTTACCATTTTGGGAAAGCAGAGGTAGCATTATTAAGAGTTTCACCTTGAAACTGACAGAAGAGAGTGAGCACACAAGGGGCAGATTGTATGATTAATCATACCGTTTCTTTTGCGTGCTTACTGCTCTATCTGTCAGCTTTCACTTTAGTGGAATCAATTTTTTCTCTCTCTATATATGTAAATGGTTTTTTGTGGGTGTGGCTGTTAAAAGAAAGAATTACGCCAGAGAAAGAGGATATGTACCAGCACTATTAGTCAAGAAAGGAAAATGGTACTTTTCTCATGCCTTTGGAACTTTAGGTATGTTTTCTGTTTGGTTTAATTTGCTTATTTATATAAAATTTATAAGTTATAAAATATATATTTTAAAACTATTTGTGAAAGCCAAGTTTTTCTTTATACAATTCAAAATTGATAAATTTTATTAATAATTATGTTTTTTTTGTAATTGGCACTATTCTTGATAATTTAAAATATTGATTATTGATTATTGATTAAAATTAAATAATTATATTTTTATAATTAATAAAATTATCTTATACTTAATTAATTTGGCATAGAAAATGATCTTATATTTTGACATACAAAATCTTTTATTATATTGAAAGCGTGACTATTGATGGGGGGTTTTGGTTTTTGAAGAAACCCCTAATTACTGTTCCATTTTAACGGAAAACTACATAACGTGAAAATTCTATTTATATATACTCCCTGTGTTAGTATGATGGTCCTCGCATAGAAACCCTTCTATTTCTCTTAAATATAAAAATTACTGCTTTTTAATTCTTGCGCGTGCTATGTTAATTCAGAGATTTGTTCTGATCTACTAGTAGTAGCAGCAGCTTGTAGTCTTTCCTTGTTTGTTGTAGTATTTTCCTTGTTTCTTTCACACCGGTGCAATCTGATTTTATTTATTTATTTTTAAATACAAATTTTAAATTTATTTTAATTATGTGAGTTAATTTTGTTTCTTCGTCGAAGTAGAGTTAGCATTTTGAATGTATTAATTTCCCCTTTTTGTTGGTCCCTAAAGTTATAGTATATGGAATTATGGATTGTTTTTGCTTTATTGGTTTGTCTATTTTTCATTTATGTTTTTGTAGATTAAATGAAAGTTGTTCATTCCATGAATTGTCAAGAAAATAATATCTATACCAAGGTTTGAAATTTGAACCCTTTCTATAATGCGAGTATTATCAATTATCATTTAGTTTGTCGTGCTTATAAACAATTTATGTATTTCGATTTGGATTATATTTGTAAATGGAAATTATTTTTCCCCAGTCATATAATTTTTTTTGAGATATTTGTTTTGTTTTTCCCTTCATGTTTGACTAACTTCAGCATTTGAATATTATAGTAATTTTCAATTGCTATATTTCTGATATATATTCATATATATGGGGCTCACACTATTTTTGTGAGCGATTTACCTAGCCACCACTAAATGAGATTCTCTCTCTCTCTATATATATATATATGGTTTTCATTAATCCTGATGGGTTCTTTGTGGAGTTAACTCCTTTTTAAATTTCAGATCAATTTTTTTTTTTTGCTCTCATTGTCGCAACAAGGCTAAAAAAAAGGTTCTCTCTACAATGAACGATTCTTTGTGGATGGAATCTCATATATGTATATATATATATATATATATATATATATATGGGGTAAGATTTCAAAAATGAATGTCTTAAATTAGTTTTTCCCTTACTTTTAATACTACATATATTTTCCTTCACCCTTTCTTTTAGTTGAGAAATCATGGTTTTCACTAGCCTTTCTCTGTATAATAAATTTCTTCTTTGAATATAATATATTTTATATTTTTGTGGCGACTTCAGATTTGTTTATTCCCTTTTCAAGGTTCAGTTGCGTCTCAAATCCGTACACTGATTAAAAATGGGAATGCATTTGGAATATCCAGATTTTCACTAGGTTCGGGTAATAATTCTTTAGACATTTGCATTTTTGTTCATTCAGTTTCTTAACGGATATATGCTCGGTTATTCTTTGTTTGGAACTTAAGTTTACTTATAATTTATTGGGTTAAGTTCAGATGACCACCTAGGGTTTAGCGGTTTTCCCATTTAACCACCTGTAGTCAATAAAGCTACATTTAAACACCTGACGTTTTGAGTTGAAGTGAAAAACTGCCTTCTGTCATAACTCCGTTAATTAAGTTGGATAAAGACTTAATTACCCTCCATTTTTAGAGTTTCGATTCTTTTTTTTTTCTGTCTTTTCCTGTAAAGAAACTACATACTTAGAATATAAAAGAAAATCAAAGAGTCCATGAAAAGAAGCTTCCATGACAAGAGCTTCTATCCCATTATGCTCCATCTTCGCCATCAACTTCTGAATCAATGAGATGTTGGCTAGGTCTTAAAACTTTGTTGTTCTGATAATGAGATGTTGTTACCAGAAGAATTGGTGCACAAATCTCCTATGAATATGTTTACAGCAAAAATTGGGGAGTCACTGGCTTTGTTTCAATGTGATAGGCTGATGTAGATGGATGTTTTAACCAGTGATCATCACAACCTTGGAATCTTGGACTGGAATTTATTTATCATGGCGCACATATGCATCAAGATAACACTTGTGAACAATCCAACAAAGATATATAGCACAATCAATTTTCCATTACCTTGTTGGATTTTGGGATTATAAGAAATCGCTCTCCACTTTTTTTGCTAAAGTTTTGATTAATTGGTTTCAAATAATAAACTTGAGCCTCCGATTACATTTTAGTAGCATACTTTTTAGGCGTAAGCTATAAGCATAAACTTGAGATTTGTGCACCAATTCTTACTGGTAACAACATCTCATTATCAGAACAACAAAGTATTAAGACCTAACCAAGTTCAACCATTTGAAGCATAGCCAATTAGCTCTTGTATAGAACCACTGTGACATCCAATAACAAAAGGGTGACTAAGAACAAAACTTTGAAACTCAACCATTTGAAGCATAGCCAATTAGCTCTTGTATAGAACCACTGTGACATCCAATAACAAAAGGGTGACTAAGAACAAAACTTTGAAACTCGGTGATGCCGCCTCTAAAGATAACCATCTTCTCCCCAAAGCAAATTGCCCACATTAACGTTGCCCAATCCAGTACCACCACTCTAAGTGACAACACATCTCCGGAAAACCCATTACAAAATCCCCAAAATAATTGGAAATGCAAATTCCCCAAAATCGTCTCACCAGGTAATTGGAACTTACAATTGAAGGGCTTGCAACCAAAATCACTGGAACCCACTAACCTTAAGATTAAATTCACTACTAAATTCACCAACTTCATCCTCAATGTCATTAACATTCAGCTTTTGAATTGAAAATTGTGCAATTGATAAATCGAAAAGCTTGAACCTCATGAATGATTGGGGACGGAGACTCGTAGGAGTGATAAAAAAGTAATCTTTGGGAGGTAGGCGAGTGTAAGTGGTGGCCTCGCCGTCGGATACGGAGGAGAGCGGCAGCGGCAGAAAACTTCGAGTACACCTCGCAAAGAGGAGAGAGACAAGAATGTGGACATAGAGGATCCACTGGCGCTTAACGCATTGGAGTCGTGGCCAATAATACACCTCATGAGCGAGCGTACTTCCTTTGGAGTTTTCGAGATTTCGCCTTCTTCTTCGTCGTATTCAATACAAACGCCATTGAATCAGTCGAAATTGAGCGGATAGAGAAGAATTTTTAGGGTTTTAACGGGTGAATTTGAGGGAGATCAGATTGGGGAAAAGATTGGCCGGTGTATATGAGAGAGAGAGGACGCACGGTTTGAGAGAGGGGTATTTTGGAGATTTACTAGTCTTTTTTTTGTTTGAAGACCTTCTCACGCGTTTTTTGGTGTGTGATATACACGCATTGGTTAAGTTGGATGGAAAATGTGACGCTTTTTACTTCAACTCAAAGCGTCAGTGTTTAAATGTAGTTTTACTAACTACTGGTGGTTAAGTGGGAAAACCGCTAAACCTTAGTTGGTCATCCGAACTTAACCCTAATTTATTTTACCGGATGATGGACTTTTCTATAGGACACATTTTACTTACTATATAGAAAAATCGAACCAAAATCCCTGATAAAAAATAATATTGGAATTTGTTAAGGTCTATCGTGTGGATGTAGTCAAAATTGCTAGTTCCAATTTTAAGTTGCTAGTGCCTAGTTTACTTTTGATCTCGAAGAATTCTCAATGGGCATGAATATTGCACTCCTCCGTTCTAAAATATTGATGTTAACGCTAAGATCTTTCCACGCATCTCAACCACTTAAAAGCGTGTCTAATCTTGCACAGCCCACGATCGATACCGGAAGCTAAGCCGATTTGGACCGTGGGGGGATAGCTCCCGTGAGAGTCGTCTGACAAAAATCTACAAGGATAACAATGGAAGAATATAGTTCTAGTGTTTTGATAGGATAAAATATCAATTACCTCAAATTGTGTTGTATCCGGGTCCTCATATACTCTAACTCGGTTTTGCGTGTACAAACCCGAATTCACCGACACCATCCCACAAAGATGTAGCTTACCTGCTGATCCCATCACCATTGTCCACCGTACCGATTCTCGTTCTAATCCTCATTAATGCATTAAAGATAACGATCATTTGTTATCTTTGTAATGATTACGATCAAAGCCCGAATATCATCATCTTTATCTAATAATCGGCTCAATGCCTCAACCCCTTTGTTAAGTCGAAATAAAGATATTATCCACCCAATAGGTATACCAATGAAATGTGCCCAATAATTTCAAAGACTCGGGCCTAACATGCTTCTAAAGTATTATGGCCCAATATTGCCTTCTACGTCTTTTTTTATTAAGCAGTAATGTTTAATGAAAGACTATAAATGGCTTAAAAAGTAAATACAATTGAGGCCCAATTGGTAAGAAATTTAAGCAACAAGACAAATCAGAACCGGAAGCCCAATTTGAAAGCCCACTCCGGTTAACAACTCTCCAAATTCATCATCATTACTATCAATAAATATGTCGCCTTCATGTTTCGTGAGCAGCTAAAAAGACCGCCCCTATAAAAGCCCTTTTCCCCCCAATTTTGAAAGTTTTACCAGCTAATTTGAAATTCGGACTCTTTGAGCTTCCTTTTTCCTCTCGATTTCTATTTCTTTCTACAAATCTCCAATAATAGCGTCCCAAGAATCCCGGAGATCTTGCCACGCCCTTGTTGTAACCCCCCTCACCTCTATTCCTCCTAGCCCAAGCCCTACCAAAGTGGCTTCGGGTTCCAACCCCACATCTACAGCCACTCCTAGCAAGAATCCAAAGCCAAAACCACTTCCAAATCCTTCTGAATTCTTCAAGAATGAAGAACACTTTCCCCATGCCAAAACTCCTTCCATCATTATCGAGATTGAAATTGCTTGCGCAACATTCGGACTCGTTATCAGATTCTGGATACCCATCTGGTGAGGGCTCCAGCTCCCAAGGAACGAATGTACCCCGGTGACACGAAGGCTGGACCGCCATACCGGTAACTCTTCTCGAAAAGGGAGTTTGATTTCCTCTTCATGCCCTTCTAGTTACCCTCTTAGGGTTTATTGGCGTGGGATTTTCCCAACTGGTGTCGAATTCCTACATCCACATCCTAGCTTTCATCGCCTTCTGCCACGAGGTAGGCGTTGTTCCTACCCTCGACTTCTTTTCCATCTATAACATCAACAAATCCCGTGAAAAGGGATTTAAGGTTCTGAGCAAGCAATCACCGAAGCCAGGCGAGAAAATCGAAAGGCGTTCCTTGGATTCCACTTCTTCCAGCAACAAAGGGTGGCATAAGGAGTGGTTCTTCGTCAAAGGACCAGAAATTGCTTCCCTTCCCGACTTGACGACTTTGGATAAGGTGTCTAATGTAAGACCCCAAATTATTAATTAATGAAATTTATTTTCTTCTATTTATTATTTTGAAATAGTAAGGGTTAATTTGATTAATGTGGATAGTTTATGGGTAAAATACATGAAATATTTGAATAAGCAAATGGTTATAAAATATTCATTATTATGGGAATATTCGTTTGGTCGTGGAATATTAGATCGTCGGGGAATATTCGCATTGACCACTTGATCTTTTTGTGGGCCCCATAACTTGAAAGCGATTGGATGAAGAAAACGACAAATATAAGTTTTTATAAATAACTGGCGTAGTTATTACAATTAATTGTTGGAATACCCGGTGGTTAAAATACACTAATACGCGTTGTTGAACAAGAGCACACGATATTGCACCAATTATTGATTCTTACGTAAGAAGGCACTACTTCGATAATTGTTACGATGAATTACTATTCAAAGATTTTATTTTATTGATTCAATAATTCTGCGCATTGATATTTTATATTATCTTCTTTGTTTCAATAAATTGTCATTACACAATATTTTCATTATCGAAGCAATAATTCATATTATCTGAATAATATTATTAGAAAATATTATTGGCAATGTCTAGAAAGTTACATACAAGGAGAGGTTTGGTCACCTAATAATTGCGCCAAGAAGGAGAAATCTTTATTGGAAAGCCCCCCTCTTTCACAGGAACTACACTGGTCACAAGATCGTGATTCTGTAATATTATTTGTAAATAATTAATTATTGATTTATATGATGAGGAAAATATTGATTTTATATGGATATAGATGGAGAAAATTTTTAATGTGACAATTGTTGAAAATTAATATTTTATCTTTTCTCGATAAAATAATTCATTTAAATATATTATTTAATAATATAGTAATGGTGATATTTTTATAATGAATGTGGGATATATGAGTATATGAGGAGGAAGAGTATTTTTGTGGCATTAAATGTTTAACACATATTTTGTGTGTTGGTGGACACAATTATTGACCGAAATTTGATTATATCCTGTAAAATCGTCCGTTTATGGATTTCGGTCAATTTCTGTTTGGAATTTGGAAAAACTTTCTTCTGCAAAGTTGTAGAGAATTGAATTTCCTATAAAAAAATGCAAGATTCGAATTTTCTGATAAAAGGGCTATTTATTATGAATTATTGAAGTTCCGAAGTTCCGAAATAATTGATTTTTGAAAGTTTTAATTATTTTTATTTACAAAAACGTGTTTTTCATTTTGTTTCCCTCATTTAACATGTGATAG